>JAXCGZ010012939.1:2500-10138 GCA_037179515.1 Halocaridina rubra
GGCGAGTATTGCCTCTCCCCTAATCAGCAGGCTGGTATTACTCCTCCCCTACTCAGCAAGTTGATAATACCCCCTCTATTCAGTAAGCAGGCAATTCCCGTCCTATAATAAATAGGTAGGGAATACCTCATCCCCATATTCAGAGTGCGGTATTACCTCGCCCCTGTTCACTATTTTGTATGTTGGTATAACCCCGCCCCTATTCAGTAGCTTGGTGTTACCCCGCCCCCTAGTCGGTAGGTGTGTTTTTCCCGCACCGTATTCAGTAGGCAGGTATTGCACTTCCATCTATTCAATAGGAGGTTATTACTTCTCCCCCTATTTGATAGGCATCTATTACAGCCCCCTATTCCCCATAGGGGTTTTTCCTGTCCCCAATTCATTAGGTGAGTATTACCCCGCCCTTTGTTCTGGAAGTGTCTATTATAATACCTCTATTCCGTTAGCCAGTACTGTCCTGCCTCCTATTTCATAGGTGGGTATTACCCCGTCACCTTTTCAGAAGGCTTGTATTATATCTCCTCCTTTTCTGTAGGCGGGTATTACCCCGCCCCCTCTTCAGTAGGCTCCTCCCGGTATTCAGTAGGCGGGTATTAACCCGTCCCTTGTTCAGTGTTCTGGTTTTACCCCGTTACTTATTCATTATGCGAGTATTATCTCCCTCCACAATACAGTATAATTGTTTTATAGCCATCATGTTCCCCCCCCCCAGTGTAGAATGCTGTCTTACCCTGCTCCCTTGTCAGTGGGCGGGGCTTGAACCAGTTATTACTTTAGATGTCTTTGACTCAGTTTCTCGGAAACCACATAACCAACTTCCGGGAAACTTGTCTAGATTTGAGGTTTCTGGAATCATGGCTCTGACTCATTTCATAGGATTGTGCAGATTCCTGGTGTAGCAAACTGGAATCCATTGATTTCCGAAATGCCCGTGTTGCCTATTAGGATTTCTATTACAAACATTATACAGTGTGTATATATATATATATATATATATATATATATATATATATATATATATATATATATATATATATATATATATATATATATATATATATATATATATATATGTGTGTGTGTGTGTGTGTGTGTGTGTGTGTGATTACCTAATTGTGTTTACGGGAAAGAGCCCAAAGCTCGTATCTTCCCGTCTCCTCATCGGTTCCATTTTAGACTTAGTGATACTTATCATACCTGTCCTTAAAACTATGGATTGAGATAGCATTAACTACCTCCTCGCTTAGCCAATTCCAATTATCAACTACTCTTACACTGAAAAAGTATTTCCTTACATCCTGCAAAGAAGTTTTCTTACCAAGCTTCAAACTATGACCTCTAGTTCTAGAGCCAGCCATATCAAAATATCGATCCCTATCCACTCTATCATAACCATGAAGGAATTTAAAGACTGTCACCATATCCACCCTCACTCTTCTAGCTTCGAGTGATGGTAAGTCTAATTCCCTCAGCCTCTCATCATAACTGAGATTGCGTGTTTCTGGCACCAGTTTCGTGGCATGTCTTTGAACTTTTTCAAGCTTAGCTATGTGCTTTTTCAAGTGTGGATTCCAAAAGGGGGCTGCATATTCGAGTTTTGACCTCACATAGGTTACATAAATATTTCTGAACATTTCCTTTTCCATGTGCCAGAAGGCTACCCTTACATTTGATAAGAATGCATATGCTGCCCTTACTATGCCATTTATATGTATTTCTGGAGACAAATCTGCCAGTATGTTTACTCCTAGATCTCTCTCATTTTCTGTCTCTTGAAGTTGTACTCCAGCCACCGAGTAGTCAAGCTTGGGCCTTCTTGCACTTGTACCCATTCTCATTACCTTACATTTTGAAGTATTGAATTTCATTAGCCACTTTTCTGACCACTCATGCAGATTATTTAGATCCTCCTGAAGTTCTCTACCATTGTTCTCGTTTTTTACTTTCTTCACAATCTTTGCATCATCTGCAAACATATTCATGAATGAATTTACAGACTCTGGTAGGTCATTTACATATACAAGGAACAAAAGTGGCCCTAAAAATGAACCCT
Source organism: Halocaridina rubra (assembly GCA_037179515.1). Lineage (NCBI taxonomy): Eukaryota > Metazoa > Arthropoda > Malacostraca > Decapoda > Atyidae > Halocaridina > Halocaridina rubra. Next base: position 4,554 of record JAXCGZ010012939.1, read on the forward strand.
GTGGAACTCCACTACTAACTCTTCTCCATTCAGACACTGAGTGTCTTACTCTAACCCTCTGTTCCCTTCCTTCTAAGTAAGTTTTTATCCATTCCAAAACATTTCCACCTATCCTAGCCATTGATTGCAGCTTCCTAATAAGTCTTCCATGTGGAACAGTGTCAAACACTTTCTGGAAGTCTAGGAATATGCAATCTGCCCAGCCCTCTCTTTCCTGAAAGATTTGGCTTACCTCATCATAAAATTCTAATAAGTTTGTTACTGTTGATCTACCTTCTCTGAAGCCATGTTGCCTCACTGACAAAAAGTTGAAGGATTCCAAGTGAAGAGAGATGTTTCCTTAGTAGTTTCTCCATAACTTTGCAAACAATGCTGGTCAAGGAAACTGGTCTATAGTTCAGAGCCGTATCCCTCCTTCCCTTTTTGAAGATAGGTATCACATTTGCTTGTTTCCAGCATCTTGGAATCTGCCCCGACTCCAGTGACTCCTTAAATATGATACTTAGTGCCACTGATATTGTGTTTGCGCATTTTTTAAGCACATGAGGGGATATGTCATCAGGACCTGTAGCTTTATGAACATCTAAATCCATCAGCGCTTTGCATACCTCTGTGGCTGTAAGGTTGATGTTCTCTAATACCGGCCCTTGAGCTTCTATCACTGCAATCTGAGGGGGTGGGGTATTTTCTACCGTAAATACTGACTGAAACTCCTTGTTCAATTCTTTGCAGATCTCTTCATCCGTCTCAGTGATGCTTCCATCCGCTCTCTTTAGCCTTAAAACCTGTTCTTTTACCTTCAGTTTTCCTCTGATAAAGCTGTGGAAAAGCTTGGGATTTTCTTTAGCCTTCCTGGTGATGTCCCTCTCATAGTCTCTCTCTGCCTCTCTCCTTTTACTTAGGTAGTCATTTCTTGCTCTTTTGTAGGTTTGCCAGGCATTTATGTTTTTTCTCCTCCTATACCTTTTCCAGCATTTGTCTCTCCACTCCTTAGCTCTTTTACACCCATTATCGAACCATTTCTCTCTGGCATGAATTACACCTACTTTGGTGACAGGTATGCAGCAATCTACTATCTTCCCATATTTCTCACAAAAGATGTCATACATTTCTTGTACAGATTTGTTGTAAAATAAGGTTCTCCAGTCAATAACTGCAAAAAGCTCATTCATTTTGATGTAATCTCCTTTCGGATAGTTCCTCCTCATGTCCTCAGTGCCTCTACTCTCAGGAAGAATATCTTCAATGATATACTCCATCAACAACACACAGTGGTCACTCTTTCCAATTGGTGGTTCATACTCAATTTTTTCAATATCCAACACATTATCTGTGAACACTAGATCAAGTAGTGATGGCTCATCCCCACCCCTGGCCCTTGTTGGTTCCATTACATGTTGGTGTAGGAAATTCCCTTGTACGCAATCTAGGAATCTTGCCCCGAATGAGTCCTCACCACTGTGTGGGTCAAGATTTATCCAATCTATCTCTTTATGACTAAAGTCTCCCATAATAAAAATCCTACATTTTTTCTCCCGTGCCATGTTAACAACTGAGTTTATGACTTCAATAGTACCTATATGACTTCCTCATAAATTCAAGCCTATTTTGTTCCTTGGTGGGTTGTATACAACAGTTATTATAATGCTCTCTGACCCAGTATTTATGCGAGCAACAAGAAATTCCTTGAACTCACTTTCTATAGCCAAGTTTATTTCTTCAACTTGAATCCTTTCACTTATGAGCAGTGCTATCCCTCCACCAGTCCTCTCAGATCTTTCAACCCTTAGTATTCTGAAGCCCTTAGGAAAAACTGTGACACTGTTTATGTCCTCACTCAACTTAGTCTCTGTAATTGCTACTATATCTGCCTTACTGTTGTGAATCCTATCTTTTAATTCTACTGCCTTACCAGCTAATCCATCAGCATTTGTGTATAACAATCTTAATGAGGCCCCATCCCCTGATCTTCTGTCATTATCTTCTTTATCTCCCCTTTGTCTGGAAGAACTCTGTAACGAAAATTTTTCTTCTCTTCTTCATTTCTTTCATCATTTAACCTTCTTGCCTCTTGCAACAAGTTTTTGATCTTTCCCATCTCTTCCTGTGTTCTGTATCGTCTAATGAACACTTCTTTGAATTCTTGAAGGTCTTTTAGACTTTTTTTTCTCAACAATATTTCCCTACATGTTTCCCCTCTCTCAAAGGTTACTTTTGTTGGTCTCGGCTTTCCTTCCCTCGAATATTTACCTAGTTGGTGTATGTTTACAATATCCTCAGGACCACAAACTACTCCAAGCTTTCTTATCAGGTCTACAACCCTAGCTTTATTTTCTTCAAGTCTCCCTTGCCATGTTGGCTCCTGGGATTCGCTTATGCCTGAGATTACCACTGTCTTCTCCTTATCAAGTGCCTGTCTGATGAGTGGGTTTGCCCTTTCCATCACAACGTCTTTCATTTTTTCGATTACTGTCTCTTTATAGTCAACTGTTTGTATGTTTTCCAGTGCCACCACCTTTACAGCCTCTTTTACTGTGTGTGTGTGTGTGTATGTGTGTGTTTGTATACATACATATATAAAAATTACTGTTTATCATACGTGCATGCAAATAGGTAATTAGTAATGTATGTTTGTGTAGAGTATACATGTCCGTGTTTTACCAATGTAGATTATTATTCATATCTTTGTTTTGACATCTTAGAGTTTTACCTATTTCAGGATTTAACCATGCAGACAAATTTTTTATTTAATTTGTATGAGCAACCTCCCTCTCTAAAAAGTGATATATATATATATATATATATATATATATATATATATATATAATATATATATATATATATATATATATATATATATATATATATATATATATATATATATATATATATATATATATATATATACACGCACACCACACACTGACACCGATATATCAACAATATTCTTCTCCACGAAAATTTTTTTGACCATCAGGGGACTCGAACTCACGTAGCAAGTTACAAAATCATGCCACTATACCGACTGGGCCAGTACAATCGATAAAGCCGGGATTTCATAACCCAACCACATCAGGCAATCCCTTTTCCCGTCTGGTAAATCATTACCTCTCATTCACACGCTCTCTAATTTATTTAGCCAACAAACATAAACAAGCACTCTCGTCCCAAGCTCTTGCTCGTTATCACATGATGAAACGACACAGCTACTGTTCATCAAACAAGATAACACAATTATATTATTATATTTTGCAACATTTTAGCGTTTAATGACTTTTCTAACTCGTAGTAGCGATGTGAGACTTCTACGGCATCTATCTATCTATCTATATCTATCTATCTATCTATCTACTCCTACTATCTATCTATCTATCTATCTATCTATATATATATATATATATATATATATATATATATATATATATATATATATATATATATATATATATATATATATATATATATATATATATGCAGTGGTCGTAATCCCCCTTGCAGAGGGGTGGCTGAGTCAAACCACACGCCCATGCATCAGAAAGCTGATACACCGAATCTCCCACATCTTGGCTTGATTGTTTCTTGGTGATAAAATGTCATTATAGTTCCCCCACCACCACCAGCATACAGCTTGGGTCATCCAAAGTGTAACTGGACAAAGTTCGTCTGCAGTGAATGTGGGGCCTGCCTGGAGTAGAGAGATGTAACGTTTATAATTGAAATATTAAATTAAGAGAAGCCTTTCCCCTCCTCTCTCATCTCAATACCTTGGTGATAATGGGTCACCTCAAATCATCAACAACCACCACCGCGCTGTTTGGATCAGCCACAGTGTAAGCTGGTAAAGTCCTTCTGCCGGGCCCAGTAGCCGTAGAGACATGTGGATTTGAAGTTAAAGTATTTATTAAGGATTAGTTTTTAAGCCCCTTCAGTATTCTCCCTCCTATTTTTAAATGGAAAGGGGGGTGTGTATGCAACTCCAAAGGTGGGGGGGAGCCCCGATGTGAGCTAAAGTAGAAGTTAGTACTTATGGAAGCTGTTTATTTCACTGTTGTATTACAATACAACGTTTTCATTAATGTTTTGTAGAGTTCGTTTTTCTCTGTATTTCGTCACCTTACTGTGACTTCTATCCATCCATCAATCCATCCGTCTATTAATCTGTCTATCTATTTACATGTCTATATATATCTATCTGTCTATCTATCTATCCATCTGCCTGCCTACCTACCTGCCTGCCTATCTATCTATATATCTGTCTATCTATCCATCTACCTGCCTACCTACCTGCCTGCCTATCTATCTATCTATCTTTTTGTTTTATTGATATCAGTAAAGCTTTCGACAGCACGTCATCGTACTCTGATAGATAAATGATGCAGATGTTATTGATCGCTCTATGAACTTTTCCTTTATAAGGAATTTAATGGCAGTTTAAGAAAATTCAGTTCTGCGTATATAGAAATAAAATTATTTTTATTTAAAATTTACTGTATGTAAATTTATGGGGCTGGTTTGTGGTTTAACAATGACAGATAATTATACTTGTTAGTAACATTTCTCTGTTGTTTACCACAAAACTATCAAGAAACTCTTAGGAGTTTCATATCATAAATGTCATCATTACGCCTGTCAAGAAGCTCAACTTTTAAACCTTTGAACTTTATATTAAAAAAAATTAAGTTCTTCACAGGACAAAAGCTATTAAGACAAAGTACGTAATGTAGGTTCACTCTTAGACAACGATAAAGATGCTGTGCTGGCTAGGACTTGCTTTGTTCAGAGCCATTAGCTTCAGTTAAGAGAACGATAGTATATTATTTGACAATTATTGTTTTTAATATGTGTGTTTTAGAATAGATATGAGTCTTTAAGTTTTTTTTTATTAGATTAGGTTTTCTTTTCTTTTACGTATTGCATTAGGTCATGAACCTTTGCAGTATTATCTCAGTTTATTCTTTTATTAATGTGAATCATTTTTCATTTCTTTCTTTTGTGTGATTGCTTTTGAGTATTTGATATATATATATATATATATATATATATATATATATATATATATATATATATATATATATATATATATATATATATATATATATATATATATATATATATATATATATATATATATATATATATATATATATATATATTAATAATTTAATATGTAATATTGAATATATATATATATATATATATATATATATATATATATATATATATATATATATATATATATATATATATATATATATATATATATATATATATATATATATATATATATATATATATATATATAATATATATATATATATATATATATATATATATATATATATATATATATAAATAATTTGATATGTAATATTGAATATATATATATATATATATATATATATATATATATATATATATATATATATATATATATATATATATATATATATATATATATATATATATATATATATATATATAATATTTATATATATTTATATATATTTATATATATATATATATATATATATATATATATATATATATATATATATATATATATATATATATATATATATATATTT
>JAXCGZ010012940.1:0-10101 GCA_037179515.1 Halocaridina rubra
TCGCGAAGTAGGAACACCTAATTTATTTATTTATTTTTTTTTTTAAAGATTATTGTGACACCAGGATGGACCAAAAAATGATAAAATAAAACAGCCTTTATCAGGCTGTAAAGAGAAACAGATGGAGAGTGTAATGACCTGTCCAATGTGAAGGGATTATAAAAGATGTGTAAATGAATATCCAGCTCTCTGCTGGGTTTTAATATACCTCTGCATTACTCTCATGATGTCTATTCCAAAAATTCTCCTAAGATCTTCTTCTTATTATTATTATTATTATTATTATTATTATTATTATTATTATTATTATTATTATTATTATTATTTTTAACTATAATTTTCCTTTGATGATGATTGTGGAGATTATCATTATTATTATTATTATTATTATTAATATAATTATTATTACGAATTTGTACTTAAATCATTATTTTTACAATAAATAATGTAGTTTTGGTTGAATGAACAAGAGTTAATTAAAGATGTCTCTCTCTCTCTCTCTCTCTCTATCTCTCCAACATTCTAGTCTACCCAACCCCCACACTCTCTTTGTCCCAGCCAACTAGGGAGGGGCACAGTACACAGTTATTAAAGCAAATAAACCAACAGATGTACAAACAATGATGAGTCCTTAATAATAATAATAATAATAATAATAATAATAATAATAATAATAATAATAATCATAGTAATAATAATGATGATGATAACAATTCCACAATCATCATCAAAGGAAAATTATTGTTGCCAATAATAATAATAATAATAATTAATAAGATCTAAGACGAATTATTGGAATAGACATCATGAAAGTAATGCAGAGGTATATTAAAACCCAGCAGAGAGCTGGAGATTCATTACACATCTCTTATAATCCCTTCACATCTGACAGGTCATTACACTCTCCATCTCTGTTTCTCTTTACAGCCTGATAAAGGCTGTTTTATTTTATAATTTTTTGACCCATCCTGGTGTCACAATAATCTTAAAATAATTTTTTTTTTTGGGGGGGGGGCAAAAAAAAAAAAAAAAAAATCGCGATACAGTGAATTCGTGAAAGGCAAATCGCGATAGAGCGAGGGATTACTGTATATATATATATATATATATATATATATATATATATATATATATATATATATATATATATACAGTGATCCCTCATTTATCGCGAGGGTTAGGTTCCGGGACCTGTCGCGATAGGTGAATTTTCGCTAAGTAGGAACACCTTAAATTTTTTTTTTTTTTTATAAAGATTATTGTGACACAAGGATGGACCAAAAAATTATAAAATAAAACAGCCTTTATCAGGCTGTAGAGAGAAACAGATGGAGAGTGTAATGACCTCTCATATGTGAAGGGATTATAAAAGATGTGTAATGAATATCCAGCTCTCTGCTGGGTTTTAATATACCTCTGCATTACTCTCATGATGTCTATTCCAAAAATTCTCCTTAGATCTTATTATTATTATTATTATTATTATTATTAATATTATTTTTAACAATAATATTCCTTTCATGATGATTATGGAGATTATTATTATTATTATTATTTTTATTATCATTATTATTACGAATTTGTAATTAAACCATTATTTTTATAATAAATAATGTAGTTTTGGTTGAATGAACAAGAGTTAATTAAAGATGTCTCTCTCTCCAACATACTATTCTACCCAACCCCCCAAACTCTCTTTGTCCCAGCCAACTGGGGAGGGGCATTGTACACAGTTATTAAAGTAAATAAACCAACAGATGGACAAACAATGATGAGCCCTTAATAATAATAATAATGATGATGATTATTGTCGCCAATAATAATTATAATAATAATAAGATCTAAGGAGAATTATTGGAATAGATATCATGAAAGTAATGCAGAGGTATATTAAAACCCAGCAGAGAGCTGGATATTCATTACACATCTTTTATAATCCCTTCACATCTGACAGGTCATTACAGTCTCCATCTCTGCTTCTCTTTACAGCCTGATAAAGGCTGGTTTTTTTTATCATTTTTGGCCCATCTTGGTGTCACAATAATAATAATAATAAAAAAAAAAAAATCGCTATACAGTGAATTCGCGAGAGGTGAATCGCAATAGAGCGAGGGATTACTGTATGTATATATATATATATATATATATATATATATATATATATATATATATATATATATATATATATATATATATATATATATATATATATATATATATATATATACCCAGTTCTTGGAATAATGAGAAGATAGGTTCTCAGAAGTGACGTGTAATATAAAAATCGTGTAATGTAACGAGTCATTTTCCATAAGAAACAATGATAATGGGCATAGATTCGTTTCACTTGAACGACTGAATCAGATGAGCTCACCACAACACCTCATACCACTCTCCAACACTCGCTTCCATCCCTAGTGACGAAGTTATTGTACAGAAATGCTGATTACCTAAGTAAAATCGATGTAAAATGCAACACAACGAAAGGATATCAAAACATCGTCATTTATGACATTATTTTACTACGAATACTTACATAAAAGGGCAATTTTTTGCTGTTTATAGTTTAGATAGAGCCCTTTCCTTTTACATCTGGCACCAGCACACGTTAAAGTTACCAGAAATGAGTAAAACAGAGAATCGTCATCTTCAACCCCTCCCAACCCAGAGTGTACCACAAAAAGGTGACTGAATCAGGTGAGCTCACCACAACACCTCATACCACTCTCCAACAGTCGCTTCCATCCCTAGTGACGAAGTTATTGTATAGAAACGCTGATTATCTAAGTCAAATTGATGTAAAATGCAACACATTGAAAGGATATCAAAACATCGTCATATATGACATCATTTTACTATGAATATTTACATAAAAGGGCAATTTTTAGCTGTTTATAGTGGAGATAGAGCCCTTTCCTTTTACACCTGGCACCAGCACACGTTAAAGTTGCCAGAAAATCTTCCTTTTCACCTCCCCTCCCCCCAGGGTATCCCCTTAATTCCCATGTAAACGTATGCACATGGCAGCAAGGTGGGAAAGTGCCTCCGAGGCAGTTGCTTATTTACTAAAATTATAATTTATTTTTCGAATTTTTTGGGCAGGCGTTATTTGTGTATTTCGCATTTTGTTACTAATATTTTTTGGGGGTGTTATTCCAATTTCGCATATTTTAAAAACGCATAAAAAGCGAGCTGAGTGTATATATATATATATAAATATATATATATATATATATATATATATATATATATATATATATATATATATATATATAAATATATATATATATATATATATATATATATATATATATATATATATATATATATATATATATATATATATATATATATATATATATATATATATATATATATATATATATATATACACAGTGTTCCCCCCCTTATCGCGGTAGTTCGGTTCTGGGACCTGGCGTGAACCAGGAAAACCGCAGAGTAGGATCAGCCTATATATACATAGATATTTTAATATATTTTTACTTTTACACCGTATAAACCCTCCATGTACTGTTAACATACCACCCTTTACTTTATAAATAACAGCATGCAACGTAAATTTATATGAAAGTGAAAGATAAAATTACGGTGAATGAAGTGGTAATTACATGACATACTCATTTACAATTATTTTTACGTTTACGTACTGTATAAACCCTCCCTGCACTGTTAAAAAAACACCCTTTACCTTATAAATAGCAGCAAGCAACGTAAATTTTTATGAAAGTGATAGGAAAACTTACCGTGAATGTGATGATGACATGACATACATAGGAATTTTACAATTATTTTTACGTTTACGTACTGTATAAACCCTCCTGCACTGTTAAAAAAATACCCTTTACATTATAAATAACTGCAAGCAACGTAAATTTTTATGAAAGTGATAGATAAAATTACGGTGAATGAGGTGATGATGACATGACATACATATGTACGTGATAGGTAAACTTACCGTGAATGAGGTGATGATCATCATTCTCGACCCCGGAGGAAATTATTTCGCAGCCAATAAAAGCTTTACGGCTGCTTTTTGGGGGAGAAGAACATGGTAATGGGGAGTTGCTGTCGCTGTTTCTTCATTTGTTGGAAGATGGTATGGTAAGGAATCATGGCATCGTCGAGAAAATTACAGAAGGTCACCGAACGAACAATATTATCGTCATATTCCTGCGAGAGTTGTTGGACTGCTTTCACATATTCATACATGACTGCAATTGGTTCGTGCGATTCCTCAAGTTCTTCCTCTTCTTCGCTCGCTGATTTCGTCATTTCATCCAAGTCTTCATCAGTCAAAGGCTGCGAGTGGCAGTCAATCAGTTCATTCACATCTTCAGGAGTCATATCTTTAAAGCCTTCTCCTCCTAGCAATGCAGTCAACTTCACAGCTTTCACAACTGCCGCCTTCTGCACTTCGTCAGGAGCAAATCCTTTGTAGTCGTGGATGACTTCGGGCCACAATATCTTCCAGCTGGCATTGATTGTGGCAGACTTTATCTCTTTGATTGCTTTCTGAATATATTTTAGGCATGTGGCAATCGTGTAATTACGCCAGTAAGTCTTCAATGAGAATTCTTTGTCCGAATCCATGGATTCAACTAGGTTCGCCAGGGCATTTCGTGTGTAGAGGGCCTTTAACGCAAGAATAACACCTTGATCCATAGGCTGAATCAGTGACGTCGTATTCGGTGGCAGGAACTCAACTTGAACACCGTCATATTGAAGATTGGTTGTGTGGCCACCAGCATTATCCATCTAAAGAAGGACTTTAAATTCAAGGCCTTTTTCCATAAGATAAAGTTTGACCTGAGGGATAAAGCATTGGTGAAACCAGTCCGATGAGAGGCTTTTCGTGATCCATGCCTTAGGGTTATGCATCCAATACACTGGCAGAAGATTCTTATTCTTGTTCTTCAAAGCCCTAGGGTTCTTTGACTTGTAGATAAGCCCGGGCTTTAACATGAAGCCTGCAGCATTCCCGCACATGATGAGGGTAACGCGATCTTTGTGCGCTTTAAATCTCGGGGCTTTAGCTTCTTCCTTGAAGAGAAAAGTGCGAGATAGCATTCTCTTCCAAAATAAGCCAGTCTCATCCATGTTGAAGACTTGTTCAGGAACATATTCCCCTTCGGCGATAATTTTCTTGAAGTCATTCTTGACGAAATTTTCTGCGGCAGCTGTATCTGCAGAGGCAGCCTCGCCATAAACTGAAACGCTTTTTAGGCCATAGCGTTTTTGAAATTTGATGAACCACCCATTGCTAGCAACAAACAGTTGTATCCTCGATGGAGAATTGCTGGAGGGTCCTGGTTGTGGGTCGTTGATATCTTCTTCTCTCTCCTCCTCTCCACGGTCGCCACTGTCGTCATTGGGTTCATTTGCAGCGAATGTCTCGTACAGCTTCTTCGCTTTTGTTTGTATGATATTGGTGTGTAAGCTGATGTTTTTCTTTCTGCAATCAGCAATCCACAGGGCCAAAGCAGCTTCTATCCGCACTACTGCCTTATTGCGGGGTGTTACGACCCTCTTCGCCGATTTATCAAAAGAAGTGCTCGCTGTTTTCCTGATCTTTGCCTCATCCTTTTTGATGTATTGCACAGTAGATTCATTGAGACCAAAATAGCAGCCGACATCCACAAACCTGTTTCCTTCTTTCAACATATCTAAGAGTTTCACTTTTTTTACAATGGTCAACATTTTCCTTTGCCGCTTAGGCTGACTACCAGGAGTCTTAGAAGGTGAAGGACGTTTGGGAGGCATTGCAAAGGTAAAATTACGTGTAAAAACACAATCACAAGCAAAACGTATCAATGAGCACAACGAGAACGGCGCACACGTGAGTTAGACTGAGCGAGTGAGGCGGCACATTGGAAATTGGAGGGAAAAGCAAACTGCAATGAAAAAGCCAATCAGACCCCATGATTCAGAAAATATTGAAAAACAATTCTGTGATTCGTCGTCTCCTGACCTTTCAGCCAATAGCATTCCATGAACTATCTCACGTAGGTGAGAGCCTTTTCGTTTTCCGAAACGTTGATAGCGGTATCGTATTTTACATGGTGAAATATTGTTAGTACTTTGTTTTTATTTTTTACTATTTTATTATTCTTAGGCTAGGAAATACTTGTTTTATCAATAAAATAATGAACATTTTAATATTCACTAGGTCACGTAGGTGATAGCCTTTGCGTTTTCCGAAAGGTGATACCGGTATCGTATTTTTCATGGTGCAATACTGTTAGTACTGTATTTATGTTTTTTTACTATTTTTTACTGTTTTATTATTCTTAGGCTAGGAAATACTTGTTTTATCAATAAAATAATGACAATTTCAATATTCACTAGGTCACGTAGGTGAGAGCCTTTGCGTTTTCTGAAACACTGATACCGGTATCGTATTTTACGTGGTGCAATACTGTTTACTATTTTTTACTGTTTTATTATTCTTAGGCTAAGAAATACGTTTTTTTTATCAATAAAATCATGAAACTACTTGAAATATAAATACTTAAGCTAGCTCACTGTGAGTTATACTGTACGTACGTATATCTAAATTTATGTTTTTTACTATTTTTTACTATTTTATTATTCGTAGGTTGGGAAATAAATTTTTTTTATCAATTAAATGAAGAAATTTTGTTTTTTCAATAAAAATATGAAAATACTGAAATTTTTTTTTTTTCAATATTTTAATATTTTTGCGTATACCCATAAAATAAAATAATAGTTTATAAAAAAAAAAACACCGACAGAGTGAGAACGCGAACCAAGAAATGCGAATAACCGGGGGAACACTGTATATATATATATATATATATATATATATATATATATATATATATATATATATATATATATATATATATATATATATATATATATATATATATATATATATATATATATATATATATACAGTGTTCTCCCGGTTATTCACGCTTCTTGGTTCGTGTTCTCACTGTATAGCGGTTTAAAAAAAAATAAAATAAGAAGATTATTGTGACACCAGGATGGGCCAAATAATTATAAAATAAAACAGACTTTATCAGGTTGTAAAGAGAAACAGAGCTGGAGAGTGTAATGACCTCTCAGATGTGAAGGGATTATAAAAGATGTGTAATGAATATCCAGCTCTCTGCTGGGTTTTAATATACCTCTGGATGACTTTCATGATGTCTATTCCAATTCTGCTTAGCTCTTACTATTATTATTATTATTATTATTATTATTATTATTATTATTATTATTATTATTATTATTATTATTATCATTATTATTATTATTATGATTATTATTATTATTATTATTATCATTGGCAACAATAATTTTCCTTTGATGATGATTGTGGAGATTCTTATCATCATCATTATTATAATTATTATTATTAAGGGCTCATCATTGTTTGTACATCTGTTGGTTTATTTACTTTTAATAACTGTGTAAAGTGCCCCTCCCTAGTTGGCTGGGACAAAGAGAGTGTGGGGAATTGGGTAGAATAGAATGTTGAAGAGAGAGAGAGAGAGAGAGAGAGAGAGAGAGAGAGAGAGAGAGAGAGAGAGAGAGAGAGAGAGAGAGAGAGAGAGAGAGAGAGAGAGAGAGAGAGAGAGAGAGAGAGAGAATCTTTAGTAACTCTTTGTTCATTCAACCAAAACTACGTTATTTATAGTAAAAATAATAGTTTAATTACGAATTCATAGTAATAATGATGATAATAATATTAATAATAATAACAATAATAATAATAATAATGATAATAATAATAATAATAATAATAATAATAATAATCTCCCCAATCATCATCAAAGGAAAATTATTGTTGCCAATAATAAGATCTAAGGAGAATTTTTAGAATAGACATCATGAAAGTAATGCAGAGGTATAGTAAACCCAGCAGAGAGCTGGATATTCATTACACATCTTTTATAATCCCTTCACATCTGACAGGTCATTACACTCTCCATCTCTGTTTCTCTTTACAGCCTGATAAAGGCCGTTTTATTTTATAATTTTTGGCCTGTCCTGGTGTCATAATCATCTTAAAAAATAAAAATAAAAATAAAAAAAATAAAAAATAATATTATATATATATATATATATATATATATATATATATATATATATATATATATATATATATATATATATATATATATATATATATATATATATTAAGGCTGATCCTACTTCGCGGTTTTCCTGGTTCGCGCCGGGTCCCGGAACCGAACTACCGCAATAAGGGGGGGAACACTGTGTGTATATATATATATATATATATATATATATATATATATATATATGAATAAGTTTTACCCCAACCAGGACTTGAACCTGGGACATATAATTACTATGCCAAGGTGCTACCAACTACACCACAGAAGGTCTTAAAAGGGAAACACACTACACAGCTTATATCTGCTTACAAACATGTCATAATCATCTTAAAAAAATAAAAAATAAAAAAAATAAATAAATAATAATATTATATATATATATATATATATATATATATATATATATATATATATATATATATATATATATATATATATATATATATTAAGGCTGATCCTACTTCGCGGTTTTCCTGGTTCGCGCCGGGTCCCGGAACCGAACTACCGCAATAAGGGGGGGAACACTGTATATATATATATATATATATATATATATATATATATATATATATATATATATATATATATATATATATATATATATATATATATATATATATATATATGAATAAGTTTTACCCCAACCAGGACTTGAACCTGGGACATATAATTACTATGCCAAGGTGCTACCAACTACACCACAGAAGGTCTTAAAAGGGAAACACACTACACAGCTTATATCTGCTTACAAACATTCGCAGATACGAGCAAAAACCTAGCCATTATCTACTCATGAACTACAAGTATGCATTTATTACTGTACGGTAATTTATTATTATTATTAAAATTCATTAATACTTCATACTTTCTGATTTATGTAATAGCTAAGAAGCATCAGAAAGGACTGTAATTATTACACAAGTTCCTGATATCCTCGTTGAAGTGAGTGTTCAAGATTTTTCTCCCAAAGACGAAGAGCAGGAAGTTTCACTTACAGAGAGATCCAAGCATATTTTCCCAGAAAAGTGTCTTCATAAAAGATTGTGCTGAACTTGCTAAGCCTTGGCTCCTTTTCGAAGGTTTGATGAAACATAAATGGTTGAGAAAAAAAACTCTGGATATTTCATATGCAGGCGAAGCATCAGTGTGGCACAAAAAGTACAAAACAATCTTTGCTGAGGACATGTTTCTGAAATAGTGACTTCAGCTCATACTCCAAGGCAAAAGGTACTTCATTGTTTAAGACATTTCTAGCAAAGAGCTATTAACTCTTTGGGAGAAGACTTTCTCTCTCACTCTTCACAGGAATATCTAAGCAAAGGGTCCTGGAATCTTGTGTAATAATTACAAGTCCTCTCTGATGCTTAATTAACATATATACAGTACTGTGCATACTAAATATTAACCTATGAACATATTAAAATTCATTAAAACAGTATATATTATGTTTTATGTAGTAGTTAAGTGTCTTTACCTAAGTATTATAGTACTGAATATATATGTACTGCACAGTACATATTTTTTACCTAGACACAACATAAGAACAATTCTACTTGTGAACGGACTTCTGGAACCTAACTCGTTTGTAAGTTGGGGAGTGTCTGTAAAGCATATTTAAGGTACTATTTAACTGCTTTGTCCATGTGAGTAGTAACATTCACTGGCAAACTGCCTGCTAATAGCGGTCATTACAAGCAATGTTTAAAGAGGCTAAAATCACTGACATTTTGTAATACAACTTTTTCATTTTAAATATTTATGTAAGAAGACCAAAATTTTCTGCATGAACACGACAAAATATACTACTGGAGCATTCAGGGCGACCACAATTGCAACAAAAGATTTAAAGTAGTACTGTTTCCATCTTTGCCCTATCTGTTAGTTCCTTTTTGGCAATTAATAATAATAACAATAATAATAATAATAATAGTAGTAATAATAATAATAATAATAATTCATAATACTACTA
>JAXCGZ010012941.1:0-10066 GCA_037179515.1 Halocaridina rubra
AGTCCCCTTAGTAAAACAGAATCTTAACAACACTCTAGCAATCCTAAAACCCCACATTTATAATGGAGCACCTGTGTTGCTGCAGCCTCGGAGGTTCTGTTGATGATGAGGGCATCAATAGGGGTTGCTGAGAGTGCCAACACAGGATCCCTGTGGGCCTCCAGGTCCTCACAATAAAGCTTCAGCTGGTTAATGTGGTATTTCCTGTTATTGCCATCAACATTTAGCACATAATTGTCATGGGTTACCCGGTGTACCACAGTGTACGGTCCTTTCCAGCGTAGCATTAGCTTGCAGGTATCTGTTGGAAGAAGTAACAGAGATCGATCTCCGGGTGTCAGGGCACGACGCTGGGCACGCTTGTCAAAGAGTAGCTCAGCAGTCTGCTGGTGACCCTTAATGGCTAATTGTGCAGTTTTCCAAGCCTTTTTCAGATGGGACGAAAACTTCAAAATATACTCATGGACGTCCCTATCGTCATCTACGATGGTAGGTGAATCCCAACATTCTGCCAAGAATTCCACTGGACCTCTGACCTTATGACCATAAATCAGCTCGAAAGGCGAGTATCCAGTAGTGTCGTGGGGCATGTCCTTGAAAGAAAAAATTGCAGCAGGGACATACTTGTCCCACTGCTTAGGGTATATCTATCACTAGCTTGCGCAAACATCGCTTCAATTTCCCGTTATAGCGTTCGCAGGCTCCATTTGATTGGGCATGATAGACACTCGTACGAATGTGCTTCATTTCTAAAAGGTTACAAAAAGCCTCAAAGTGCCTACTTGTAAACTGACTTCCATTGTCAGAAGTGACCTGCTCGGGAAAGCCAACCCTGGAGCAGATTTCAAATAGGGCATGAGCGACTGCTTCAGTTGTGATAGAAGACAGTGGCACTGCACCTGGGTACCTTGTTGCTAGGTCAACATATACCAGGAGGAACTGTTTCCCTGTGGACGAAGCTAGATTAATAGGACCCAATATGTCAATAGCGACCTTGGAAAATGGCTCCATTGAGAGCTTAGTTATCCCCATGGGAACTTTCGGTACCAGTGCCGTAGAGGTGGATTGACAGACAGGGCAGGAGCCTACATATCTGTCTACCTCGGCGTACATGTTTGGCAATTCAAAAGCCTTCTGAAGGACGTGCCGAGTTTTTGCTTTGCCTCTGTGTCCACTCAGAGGTAAATGGTGTGCCACATACATAGCCTGGCAGAGCAATGAAGCGGGCACCACCAACTGTTTAAAGGTGTGGCCATCTTTAGTCACATGCCTACGAAGTACTCCATCTTCAAAGGCGTAAGTGATCTGGCCTCCTCCTCTCACCGTGAAGGTCCTTCCTTCAGTGGCCTGCTGCATCCAGCGTTTAAGGCTGGGGCAATCTTGCTGCAATATGGCAAAGTATGGATGGGACTTCAATGGCTCTAGAGGTGCATCATCTGGTAAAGGAGGGGGAACTCTCCGCGTTCCATATTACGTGTACTAACTGCAGCAGACTCAACGGAGTCAGTCGGAGAATCGTCCAAATTCTTGGCATTGAGGCCAGGAGTTGCTGCTGAAATGGCTTCATGTGACTTCCCCTGAGGGAAGTTATAACGAGAAATGTCCTTATGGTAGTGGTCGGCCTGAAAAATAGGAACTAGGTTCAGTACACGACTCAGCAAGGCTAAAGCGTACATATGCCCAATCATTGCCACAGCTGGGGCTTTTCCCTTGTAGTATTTGCAATCCAGGTTAATGACACAGCAGCGTCGTATTTGAGGTGTTCCTTCAGCAACCCGCACATGAACGACTTTGCTGGTAAAATATTCATCCCTGACGAATCTCTCGTCAGCAAGTATGCCATTGGCACCTGTGTCAAGGGCTATCTCAGCTCCCACACCATTTATGGCTTCTAGGCATTTTGGGATCATTTCCAGATCATCATGTTCAATGAATTCCACATTGGCAAGTTTATGTGGTGGTTCCTCGGCGCTATCCTCAGTGGCCCTTTCTGGCCTTATTTCTATAGCATGGGCCAAGTACGTGACCGGATGGCTATGCGGGCCGCCGCTGTGTGAGAGAGCATGGGGGCTCTTAGACTTTGGCTGAAAACCCTGTGAAGGTGGAGCAGAGTAATGGCTTTTGCCTCTGAACTGCTGAGGCTTAGGTTTTATCAGGTCATCCTTCTTGAGTGTGGGTGCATGGCCGTAATAAGGCTTAGGAGTGTGAGGAGGATGAGCTGGATGATTGAAGTTCTGCGAGGGGCTCTTGTGCTTCCCGTTCCTGTAATCTCTATTTCCGGATAAAGGACTACTGTCTGGGATTCCCGCTCGAAGCCGGGCAAGTGCAAGCTCATGTTCACGTTGTGCAAGTGCAAGCTCATGTTCACGTTGTGCTTGTTCCTCATCACGTTGTGCTTGTGCCTCATCACGTAGTGCTTGTGCCTCATCACGTTGTGCATGTGCCTTCTCCAGCTTATCTCAGTGTTCAACCATCTTCTCATGAGCCCATTCGAAAAGCTTCTGCCCTGGGAAAAGACCGTATCTCTCACCCATAGCAATCATTATTTCCAGGTAACGCTCCTCATCGAATGTTTCTATGGTTTCCATGTTTGTTTCCTGTGACTGCCTGGTTTCCATGGTGGTTTCCTAAACAGTCAATAATGAAGTGCCAAAAACAACCACAAATAAACAAATCTCTACAATAGTAGAAAAAAATGAAAGAACCACACAACACCAAGGAGAGAAAAAAATTCAACACCACAGTTCAAACTTAATCGTAAAATTGATCTCAAAACCTCACCATAAAAGTGACTCAAAATGCAATCAAGTGCAACAGCAGCAAAATGTTGCAAAACAGTACATGAAACACTGGTAATACAGAATGGCAGTCGTGCCTGCTTAACAGCAATATGTGGCAGTACCTGCGATTATGGTGCAAATGAAAGGAATGAGCAACACAATCAAGTGCAACAGCAACAAAATGTTGCAAAACAGTGCATGAAACACTGGTAAAATGGGATGGCAGTCGTGCCTGCTTAACAGCAATATGCGGCAGTACCTGCAGTTATGGTGCAAATGAAAGGAATAAGCAACAACGAATTTTACCGACTAGCACCCAGTGCCAGAGAATACAAACAAGTACAGTATAGCGGTTGTGCCTGCGTATGAGCGCGTATATGGCAGTACCCACAAATAAAATGTCGTAAGTAAAATTCGGGAGTGTTGCCAAAAGGGCACAGATACTTAGTAAAATACACCAATGATAAGCTAACGGCTTCCTAGGCAGCCAGATTACACATGTCTACTAGTAATGACAAATTTATTTTCAAGTGACAACTCAGACACATGAAAGGTTTAGCCTAGGCTCGATAAATGACACCAAAGTTTTTCTTCCCAATCTATGAGCAGTCAATGCTTGAATACAAAACACAATTATAAGCAAAAATACTTAATATGCTTTCTCCCAATTCCTATATCCTAAGGAAATATAAACAATTCTTAACAAGTATCACCCTTTAACGGATATATAAAACACGAATGCTTTAAAACTCAATCTTATCACGCAAATCAATGAAATTTTAAATAACATGTCTTCTCGTCATGCAACATTTCTTATTTCTGTTACCACATAATCTCATGTAGATTTCCTGAAATTTTATTTACCAGATGGGAAACAAGAAAATATTAGTTACCGTAATTAATATTGAAAATAAAAAAAAAATTCTGATCCGCATCGTCTCTAGCGTGAAAATTTTCGTGAGCAGCCTATCATTCATTCATTTCAATAATCGAGCCAATGGTAATCGGGTTTCATGTGCAATGTTAAAAAGCAAAATAAAAATAAATTTATCAAAATCAGTCTGTCTGTTTGGGTCCCTGGTCGGGCACCAGTCTTGTTGGGGGACTGGTAGAGTGTTGTTAAGATTCTGTTTTACTAAGGGAACTCAAACTACTGAGCTCGGTTAAGAGCTCACAAACAGACAGGACAGATATTTGTACTTGAACACCCCATCCGTTATGCCATTCCTTGGTTAAATGAAACTCAGAATTCAACTTTCTTTTAATTTTTGAAATGCAATGACATTAAAAGAATTGAATTAAATTTCTCAAATTAAATTTTATGAAATGCTGCCTCGAATTCCGGACGTGGTGAGCACCATTTCGTTTCCCGCACCACGGACGTATGCCAAGACTTTGGCCTCAACTCGATGATTACCTCTGTCACACAAGCAGAGTAGAATAGAGGACACTGCAATTGCAGAAACAGAAATGACACACTGTTAATAATGGGAAACTGAAAGCATGAGCACACATATAATGAGTTTCCAATATTATTCTACTTGATGAAAATATATTGGTTATTCACAGCTAACCAGAAATATTTATGCTACCATAATAGCATACAAAACCATTAATTCTTTACTGGTATTAAAGGAAAACAATTTATGCACAATAAATGAAGAATAAGCAAGACAAATACAGTACTGTATGTATTCCTTAAATTGTGGGCAACCACAAAAGTTGCAATGCTTATTACTGATTTGCAATTAATATGGTAAAACACTCTATTTAGGATAAAGGAAGAATCTACGAGATAAATACAGTATTCATTCACTTTTGGTTATCAAGAACTGTTTGCAATGAAAAAAGGGGGTGGCAAAACCACCTTTTGAAGTATTTGCAACTTATAACTCAAAACACTTTATCCCCAACATATGAAGAATTAGCAAGATAAATACAGTATGCGTTCATTAGATTGTGCTTAACAGGAAATATCTGCAAAGCCAACAGGGTAAAATTACCTATCAATTATTTGCAGTTTATAGCATAAAACACTTTAGTTAAATGATTAATTATTTGCAATTTATAGAGCAAATAGCTTTATTCACGAGTTTTTGACGTAAAACGCTTTATTTACGATGATAGAATGGGGTGAAATGAAATTAGAATTTATTAGGAGAAGGGATAGATTTTAACAGGCTCATAACCAGTCTTTAGAGGATGAGATTTTCGTTTATCACATTCAATGAAAAGAAACTTCTTAGCAATGTATATCAGATGTAATTTCCAGGTTAAGGAATTAACTTTGGCAAGTGAGATTCCAGTTAGGTAATCTACAAAATTTCATTTGTATGGGAATGGAATCTGAGAAAAAAAATTGTAGGATTTAGCCAGTAACGAATGTAACTAATTCTCGAAAAACCAATTTGCTTGACCCACGAGCTTTACCATACACTATCCCTCACCTTGTTGTGCCAGATGAATTCCTGTGAAGATGCCACGTAAATAAGGTTTGAAATAACTTGACTGCTCAGGCGAGATGCTGCCTCTGGGATGTTTGGCCGCCAAATGAGGACGCTTCATTGTCCCTCCTGGTGATGTTCTGTCGGATATATTTCTAGAGCAGTAACTGGCTCTGATATCATTTAAGAACTACTTTAGTGGTGGTCCCTGGCAGGCAATTATAGCAGAGATGCAAGGGAGAGACGGTATTTTAGGTGCAACAAGTGGAAGCAAATGAAATAAAAAGAGAATAATAATGGAAAGTTAGGTTACTGGTAAACAATCTCTAGAACGTTCTTTACTTGTAGGAGACGGAATTTAAGTGCTCAAATAATAAAGAAGCTACTGATATATATCTAGACAGGCTAATGACATAACAGCAAGGTCAAATTTATAACAAAATTATCAGCAAAAACAATTTTTATAATAAGAAAATTGTAGTAGTAGTAGTAGTATGGTTGGGTGGGATATGCCTTTTGCAACGGCTCCCAAGTCTTGGTTTTGCTTTGCTAGATAGTTTGTGTTGTTTTTATTATTTGATTTCTTTTTCTAGAAATTCTTTTTATAATTTTTTTTCTTTCTTTGACATCTTTTTCACTACAATATCTAAATAACAATATATGAGCAATTATTTCAATTTTCTTTTCTATATATGGTTGTGACTAAAAAACTATATTTTGTTCTTATTTGTGCATATGTTTCACAAAATAATAGAAAATGTTCTACGCTCTCTTCACGTTGTTCACAAGTTGGGCAGGTAGTATCTTTATTTTTAAATTTATTTCTCCATCGTAGGTCTAGGGTGTTTGTTCAGCATCTTTCTAGTAATCTCAATTCCTCAGTATTGTCATACCATGAAATTTCTTGTATGTTGTTTTTGTATTCTTTATATAGTACAAGAGTTGATTTATCTTCTATTTCTGTTTTCCATACTTCTGTGTCCCACTTATTTATGCATTTCTTTATCTCCTCTTTCTTTGCCGATTTTAGCTTTGTTATATCTATTTGCAGAGCATCCATATATTCTCTTAGCTTTTTCATCCAAGGCATTTTGTTCTCTTCATAGTGTTTTTTTTAATATTTCCCTTAGCAACTCATTTCCATTTTCTTCAATGGCATGCTTGGCATATAGAATTTTGTTTTTTATGTCTCTTGCTTTGCAAGATGAAGCTCCTATATCTACTCTCAATGCTGCTGTTGCTGTATAAGAGGGTAGCTGCAAGATTGCTCTGTATACTTTATATTCAATTTTTTGGAGATCTTGTAAGTCTGTTTCCCTATATACTAATACATCTGCACCATAAAGATATGATGGCATTGCCAGTCCTTTCCAGTACGTTTTTCCGATAAGTAGCCTATTGCAGCTGGTTTCAATTATTGAGTATATTGTATTTGCTAGCTTTTTTCCTTTTTCAATTGATGCTTTTGTGTGGTCTCTGAAGTATGTAAACAAAGCGTATCTGATGGGTTCACTGAAGAGGTGGAAAAGTAGGAGCAGCCTTTATATCGGGACTCTGCTTCTACACGTACAAGAATAGTAAATAAGATATATTTAAAATTAGCTATAAGATAAGATATAAATTGCAAATAACTATAATCTGCAAAAGTCAAGAAGTGGGAATTATTTTTTTTAGTTAGAAAAATGACAGTTAAGTTACTAAATTACTAATAAGGCATCTAACAGCCTCTGGTGACTTTGAGCAAAACACTCTGTCACATGGCAAACCTACAAAAGAGCAAGAAATGATTACCTAAGTAAAAGAAGAGAGGCAGAGAGAGACTATGAGAGGGACATCACCAGGAAGGTTAAAGAAAATCCCAAGCTTTTCCACAGCTTTATCAGAGGAAAACTGAAGGTAAAAGAACCGGTTTTAAGGCTAAAGAGAGCGGATGGAAGCATCACTGAGACGGATGAAGAGATCTGCAAAGAATTGAACAAGGAGTTTAAGTCAGTATTTACAGTAGAAAATACCTCCACCCCTTCAGATTGCAGAGATAGAAGCTCAAGCGCCGGTATTAGAGAACATCAACCTTACAGCCACAGAGGTATGCAAAGCGATGATGGAGTTAGATGTTCATAAAGCTACAGGTCCCGATGACATATCCACCTCATGTACTTAAAAAGTGCACAAACTCAATATTAGTGGCACTAAGTATCATATTTAAAAAGTCACTGGAGTCAGGGGAGATTCCAAGATGTTGGAATCAAGCAAACGTGATACCTATCTTCAAAAAGGGAAGGAGGGATACGGCTCCAATCTATACACCAGTTTCCATGACCAGCATAGTTTGCAAAGTTATGGAGAAACTACTAAGGAAACATATCTCTCTTCACTTGGAAACCTTTAACTTTTTGTCAGTGAGGCAACATGGCTTCAGAGAAGGTAGATCAACAGTAACAAACTTATTAGAATTTTATGATGAGGTAAGCCGAATCTTACAGAAAAGAGAGGGCTGGGCAGACTGCATATTCCTAGACTTCCAGAAAGCGATTGAGACTGTTCCACATGGGAGACTTATTAGGAAGCTGCAACCAATGGCTAGAATAGCTGGAAATGTCTTGGAATGGATAAGAACTTACTTACTTAGAAAGAAGGGAACAGAGGGTTAGAGTAAGACATTCAGTGTCTGAATGGAGAAGAGTTAGTAGTGGAGTTCCACAGTGTTCAGTTTTAGGGCCACTTTTGTTCTTTGTATATGTAAATGACCTACCAGAGTCTGTAAATTCATTCATGAATATGTTTGCAGATGATGCAAAGATTGTGAAGAAAGTAAAAAACGAGAACAATGGTAGAGAACTTCAGGAGGATCTAAATAGTCTGCATGAGTGGTCAGAAAAGTGGCTAATGAAATTCAATACTTCAAAATGTAAGGCAATGAGAATTGGTACAAGTGCAAGAAAGCCCAAGCTTGACTACTCGGTGGCTGGAGTACAACTTCAAGAGACAGAAAATGAGAGAGATCTAAGAGTACACATACTGGCAGATTTGTCTCCAGAAATACATATAAATGACATTGTAAGGGCAGCATATGCATTCTTATCAAATGTAAGGGTAGCCTTCAGGAACATGGACAAGGAAATGTTCAGAAATATTTATGTAACCTATGTGAGGCCAAAACTCGAATATGCAGCCCCCTTTTGGAATCCACACTTGAAAAAGCACATAGCTAAGCTTGAAAAAGTTCAAAGACATGCCACGAAACTGGTGCCAGAAATACGCAGTCTCAGTTATGATGAGAGGATGACGGAATTAGACTTGCCATCACTCGAAGCTAGAAGATTGAGGGGGGATATGGTGACAGTCTTTAAATTCCTTCATGGTTATGATAGAGTGGATAGGGATCGATATTTTGATATTGATGGCTCTAGAACTAGAGGTCATAGTTTGAAGCTTCTTAAGAAAACTTGTTTGCAGGATGTAAGGAAATACTTTTTCAGTGTAAGAGTAGTTGATAATTGGAATTCGCTAAGCGAGGAGGTAGTTAATGCTATCTCAATCCATAGTTTTAAGAACAAGTATGATAAGTATCACTAAGTATAAAATGGAACCGATCAGGAGACGGGAAGATACGAGCTTTGGGCTCTTTCCCGTAAACACAATTAGGTAAGCACAATTAGGTACGTACACACACAGCTGAATGACAACCTGAAGGAATTAGATGTTAGTTCACTGCTCTCTTCTGAGAGAGACGAGATTGCTGCTTGGAATGTCCAGATTAAGGAAAGCATTGAACAGTTCAGAAAAGAGTTCCAGGAGCTGAATATGGAAAATGATGCCATGAAAACTTCCTTTGCAGATGCACTAAAGGGGAATGTGGCAGTAAAAGAGGCTGTAAAGGTGGTGGCACTGGAAAACATACAAACAGTTGACTATAAAGAGACAGTAATTGAAAAAATGAAAGACGTTGTGATGGAAAGGGCAAACCCACTCATCAGACAGGCACTTGATAAGGAGAAGACAGTGGTAATCTCAGGCATAAGCAAATCCAAGGAGCCAACATGGCAGGGGAGACTTGAAGAAAATAAAGCTAGGGTTGTGGACCTGATAAGAAAGCTTGGAGTAGATTGTGGTCCTGAGGATATTGTAAACATACACCAACTAGGTAAATATTCGAGGGAAGGAAAGCCGAGACCAACAAAAGTAACCTTTGAGAGAGGGGAAACATGTAGGAAAATATTGTTGAGAGAAAAAAGTCTAAAAGACCTTCAAGAATTCAAAGAAGTGTTCATTAGACGATACAGAACACAGGAAGAGATGGGAAAGATCAAAAACTTGTTGCAAGAGACAAGAAGGTTAAAAGAGGAAAGAAATGAAGAACAGAAGAAAAATTTTCATTTCAGAGTTCTTCCAGACAAAGAGGAGATAAAGAAGATAATGACAGAAGATCAGGGGATGGGGCCTCATTAACATTGTTATACACAAATGCTGATGGATTAGCTGGTAAGGCAGTAAAATTAAAAGATAGGATTCACAACAGTAAGGCAGATATAGTAGCAATTACAGAGACTAAGTTGAGTGTGGACATAAACAGTGTCACAGTTTTTCCTAAGGGCTTCAGAATACTAAGGGTTGAAAGATCTGAGAGGACTGGTGGAGGGATAGAACTGCTCATAAGTGAAAGGATTCAAGTTGAAGAAATAAACTTGGCTATAGAAAGTGAGTTCAAGGAATTTCTTGTTGCTCGCATAAATACTGGGTCAGAGAACATTATAATAACTGTTGTATACAACCCACCAAGGAACCAAAATAGGCTTGAAGTTTATGAGGAAAGTCATATAGGTACAATTGAAGTCATTGTGG
>JAXCGZ010012942.1:0-10015 GCA_037179515.1 Halocaridina rubra
ACACACACATACAGAGGAAATACAACATTATTGTATTGTACAATTCCTCTAAAATGACGTGAAGAAGGCCACAATATGAGAGGATATTGTGATTCATAGTAATATATAAATTTTCTAACTTATTATTATTTTGCTCTCTCTTGGCCTAGCTTTACTCGGATATCAATTGTTATAAAAAATTTGGGGTAAATCTGTCTGCAACCGCATTTGTTATATATATACAGTGTTCCCCCGGTTATTCGCGTTTCTTGGTTTGCGTTCTCACTGTATCGCGGTTTTTTTTGGATAAATTATTATTTTATTTCATGGGTATATGCAAAAATATTAAAATATTCAAAAAAAAAATTCTCAGTATTTTCATTTTATTTATTGAAAAAAACATATTTCATTATCTAATTGATAAAAAAAAAGTTATTTCCCAGTCTACGAATAATAAAACAGTAAAAAATAGTAAAAAACATAAATTTAGATAGATAGATACGTTTATTGACCACCTCTTTTGAAAAGTACAGTACAGTGTTATCTCACTTATCGCGGTAGTTCGGTTCCGGGACCCGGCACGAACCAGGAAATCTGCGAAGTAGGATCAGCCTATATGTACATAAATATTTTAATGTATTTTTATGTTTACACTGTAACTGTCCCTGTACTGTTAACATACCACCCTTTACTTCATAGATAACA
Source organism: Halocaridina rubra (assembly GCA_037179515.1). Taxonomy (NCBI): domain Eukaryota; kingdom Metazoa; phylum Arthropoda; class Malacostraca; order Decapoda; family Atyidae; genus Halocaridina; species Halocaridina rubra. Next base: position 685 of record JAXCGZ010012942.1, read on the forward strand.
GCATGCAAGCGTAAATATATATGAAAGTGATAGGAAAACTTACCGTGAATGTGATGATGACGTAACATACATACTCATTTACAATTATTTTTTCGTTTACGTACTGTATAAACCCTTCCTGCACTGTTAAAAAAACACCCTTAACATTATAGATAACAGCAAGCAACAGAAATTTTTATGAAAGTGATAGGAAAACTTACCGTGAATGTGATTATGACGTGACATACATACTCATTTACAATTAGTTTTTTGTTTACGTACTGTATATACCCTACCTGCACTGTTAAAAAAAACACCCTTTACATTATAAATAACAGCAAGCAACGTAAATTTTTATGAAAGTGATAGATAAAATTACGGTGAATGAGGTGATGATGACGTGACATACATACTCATTTACAATTATTTTTTCGTTTGCGTACTGTATAAACCCTCCCTGCACTGTTAAAAAAACACCCTTTACATTATAAATAACAGCAAGCAACGTAAATTTTTATGAAAGTGATAGGAAAACTTACCGTGCATGTGATGATGACATGACATACATACTCATTTACAATTATTTTTTTGTTTACGTACTGTATAAACCCTCCTTGCACTGTTAAAAAAACACCCTTTACATTATAAATAACAGCAAGCAACGTAAATTTTTATGAAAGTGATAAGATAAAATTACGATGAATGAGGTGATGATGACGTGACACTCATTTACAATTATTTTTTCGTTTACGAAAAACGTATTAGTAAGCACAACGAGAACAGCGCACACGAGAGTTAGACTGAGCGAGTGAGGCGGCACATTGGAAATTGGAGAGAAAAGCAAACTGCAATGAAAAAGCCAATCAGACCCCATGATACAGAAAATATTGAAAAACAATTCTGTGATTTGTTGTCTCCCGACCTTTCAGCCAATAGCATTTCATGAACTATCTCACGTAGGTGAGAGCCTTTTCGTTTCCGAAACGTTGATAGCGGTATCGTATTTTACATGGTGAAATACTGTTAGTACTTTATGTTTTTTATTATTTTTTACTGTTTTATTATTCTTAGGCTAGGAAATACTTAAGTTTTATCAATTAAATAATGAAAATTTTAATATTCACTAAGTCACATAGGTTAGAGCCTTTTCGTTTTCCGAAGCGTTGATAGCGGTATCGTATTTTACATGGTGAAATACTGTTAGTACTTTATGTTTTTTTTATTATTTTTTACTGTTTTATTATTCTTAGGCTAGGAAATACTTGTTTTATCGATAAAATAATGAAAATTTTAATATTCACTAGGTCACGTAGGTGAGAGCCTGTTTACTATTTTTTACTGTTTTATTATTCTTAGGCTAAGAAATACGTTTTTTTTTATCAATAAAATCATGAAACTACTGGAAATATAAATATATATGCTAGCTCACGTAGCTGTGACCCCAATACATTGTACGCTATCGGACACTATTTCGCATGATGCAATACCCTGTACTGTGAGTTATACTGTACGTACGTATATCTAAATTTATGTTTTTTACTATTTTTTTTACCGTTTTATTATTCGTAGGCTGGGAAATAAAAAAAATTTTATCAATTAAATAATGAAATTTTTTTTTCAATAAAAAAATGAAAATACTGAAAATTTTTTTTTTTCAATATTTTAATATTTTTGCGTATACCCATAAAATAAAATAATAATTTATCCAAAAAAAAACCGCGATAGAGTGAGAACGCGAACCAAGAAACGTGAATAACCAGGGTAACACTGTATAATCTTTACAAAAGGACTATTTGGTCCACATTACAATGAATAAATACAATAGATTTTGTACAATCATCAAATAAGTAAATGAATTTTAAATTAATATACATTGTACTAATAACTGAATGATATACGTTTGTACAGTATAACTCACAGTATTGCATCATGCGAAATAGTGTTCGATAGCGTACAATGTATTGGGGACGCAGCTACGTGAGCTAGCATATATATTTTTATTTCCAGTAGTTTCATGATTTTATTGATAAAAAAAACGCATTTATTAGCCTAAGAATAATAAAACAGTAAAAAATAGTAAAAAACATAAATACTAACAGTATTGCAATATGTAAAATACGATACCGCTATCAGCGTTTTGGACAAAGACTCGTTCAGTCTAACTCACGTGTGCGCCGTTCACGTTATGCTTATTAAACGTTTTGCTTGTGTTCGATAGCGTACAATGTATTGGGGTCGCAGCTACGTGAACTAGCATATATATTTATATTTGCAGTAGTTTCATGATTTTATTGATAAAAAAAAGTATTTCTTAGCCTAAGAATAATAAAACAGTAAAAAATAGTAAAAAACATAAATACTAACAGTATTGCAACATGTAAAATACGATACCGCTATCAGTGTTTCGGACAAAGGCTTCCACCATCTTCCATTGTCTCGCCTCACTCGTGTGCGCCATTCACGTTGTGCTTGTGATTTTTTTACTCGCATATTTTAACCTTTGCAATGCCTCCCAAGCATCCTTCATCTTCTAAGGCTTCTTGTAGTTAGCCTAAGCAGCAAAGGAAAATGTTAACCATTGTAGATAAAGTGAAACTCTTAGATATGTTGAAAGAAGGAAAAAAGTTTGTGGATGTCGGCCGCTATTTTACGTAAACGTAAAAATTATTGTAAAATACTGTACCTATGTATGTCAAGTCATCATATCCTCATTCACGGTAAGTTTTCCTATCACTTTCATAAAAAATTACGTTGCTTGCTGTTATTTATAATGTAAAGGGTGTTTTTTTAACAGTACAGGGAGGGTTTATATAGTGTAAACGTAAAAATACATTAAAATATCTATGTACATATAGGCTGATCCTACTCCGTGGATTTCCTGGTTCGCGCCGGGTCCCAGAATTGAACTACCGCGATAGGGAAGGTAACACTGTATATATATATATATATATATATATATATATATATATATATATATATATATATATATATATATATATATATATATATATATATATATATATATATATATATATATATTTATGAATAATGAGTAAATGTTACTTGCACATCCCCAATCTGAAAACACTAGTAAAATGTTAAATTTTGATTAGGCTGGTTAAAGATAGGTTATTTAGGATAGGCCTAGTAGTGGCTTCATCCAAGTTAAAATTGGAGTTACTTGGACTGGCCTCTTAGTTTCTTCAGACTATTATTATTTAGCAATATTTCGTATTTTTATTTCACTCATTGTGGTGCAAATATTTACCTAGAATCACTAAAGATGATATTAATATATATAAATGTGATAAATAAGAACTACCCTAGACATTGGTCACATAATAATAATAATAATAATAATAATAATAATAATAATACACACATAGCACTGCAAAATCTGCATCAACCTCACTCCTGAGACTTTTTCTTGCTCTCTGAAATTCTGAATACAAAGCCGGGAGGGAGCCCGGAGGGAGCGCTCCAGGGCTTCCACGAGCACAAGCTTAGTTTACCCTAGATCTGGACCGAAATTACCCTAAATCCATATTGATTACCCTAAATGTAATGAAATTCATTATTATTACTATTTTTATTACTATTTTTATTATTATTATTATTATTATTATTATTATTATTATTATTATTATATACTCAACATAGATATCACTCTCATCATATATATATATATATATATATATATATATATATATATATATATATATATATATATATATATATATATATATATATATATATATATATATATATATATATATATATATATATAAATAAAAAATTTGCCGATTACCCATAATTACCCTAGATTTCCCACATTGTTTTCTTTACCCTAAAGTTTACCCTAGGAGGGGTCTGACTACCCTCCAGAAGACGTCCACCGTCATATTATGATCCACCGGATCATAATATGGCATCAATTATAAATAAACTATGATTTAAGTTAATATTTCCGTGTTCATTCCAGTTAATCATTGCAGATTCTAAGATGTTTCTAGTAATAACATCTTTACTAGAAGCATTGTTCCAGTCAATATGGTGATTGGCAATCAGCATAATGCTTGAACAAAGCACTGGAACACTGACAATTTCGAACATTATGTTTATGTTGATTGACACGAAATTCTCATGATTTGCTAGTCTGGCCAAAATAATACTTATCACAATCTTTACATGGAATCTTATATATAATATTAGAAGTGGAAACAGGACTCTTTCTAATTAACATATTGCAAAAAGTATTTTCATGTATGAAAAGTAAATGGACATATTTTGTTACGTCCCAACTCACATCGCCTCTGATATATGAACCCGAAAAGGTCATCATTTATCTTTAACTGCACAAGTTAAGGTGGTTCAGTAATTAATAAACAAGGACAGTAGGACGGTGCCTTCTTGCGAAGGAGTTTGGTTTTTGGCAAGTGTGACCGTTACTGAGTGAATGCCCTTCTTATCTTCAGCCAGTGGCGGGCCCCGAACCACAAGACCTGATGAATCAAATTCCCGAGCATTGCCACTCGGCCACGGTCACCCGCACTCCTGACATATCACAAGATTTCTACCCGTGTTGAAGTAGGCTATTCAGAAAAAAAAAAAACATATAAATTGTAATATTATATGCATAGTGTAATTTAGCCATTGCTTTAATAATAATAATAATAATAATAATAATAATAATAATAATAATAATAATAATAATATAAAATAAATATACTGGGCATTGAAAAAATCGCCGAGAAACAATAATTTCAATGATCAACTCTCTCTCTCTCACCGCTACAGATAGCATAAATATTTTGTCTAATTACAATGCAAAAGTAAAAATTTAATAATAATATAATAATAATAAAATAATAATAATAATAATTATAATAATAATAATAATAATAATAATAATAATAATAATAATAATAATAATGGGATGGGTGAAAAAAATATATGAAGGCATTTGACTCAAATCAAATCAAATCAAATCAAAACATTTATTTCCATTTTGTACAATGGTTATTCAACATTAATAGTAACTTATAAGTAGACATGTAATTAAACTAATAAATAAGAGGGTTAGACATATAGTTAAATTAAATGTAGCTTTCATAGAAAATAATAATGCTGTAATAAAAATGTTAACAATAATGTTAATAATAAAGTAGTAAGTATGCCACTAGATACAGGATCGTTATTATCGGCATCATTTCCATATTTGTTTCCTTACAATGAGAATAATTAGTTCTTAATGAGCAGCAACTATTTGTCCAAAAGAAAACTATATAGTTTGCCTTTGAAAGCTGTGAAGGAGGATGCATTTTTTAGATGCTCTGGAATATTATTCCAGAGTGTTGGCCCTTTGATAGTGATCATCTTTGAACCTGCTTCTGTGTTTGTTCTGTGAATAAAGAGCTCACTGCTCTGTCTTGTGTTGGTTCCCCTTATATCCCTGACTGTTTTTAAATCAAATAGCCAGTTAGGATAATAATGGTCCAAAATTTTGAATACAAAAACATAAATAGCATAAGCGACCTTATTTTCTGCCCGCAGCCACCCAAGTTTATTGAGAGCTGGTGTGATGTGGTCATATTTTCTTATTCCTCCCAGGGCAACTCGAGCTGCAAAATTAATAAGCTTCTGTATTCTGTTTATCTGAGTCTTAGTGGTACATCCCCAAACAGTTGTGCAGTAATTAATGTGACTTAGGGCTAGAGATTCAACAACAGTTATTCGAGTGGTAGTCTCAAAATTGTCTTTTATACGTGATAAGTACATTAATGTTCCTGTAACCTTTTTGCATACTTTATCTATGTGGGAATCAAACAACATGTGGTTATCAAAGTGAATTCCTAGGTTTTTGACTGTTTTGCTAGGTGTGATAATATTGTCGCAAAAATTAATTGTTGTGTTTTCTGGAATTTGTGCTATGTGGAACCTTGAACCAATAAATATGCACTGTGTTTTACTTTCGTTAATTAACAGCCCAATTTCTTGGAAATAGGTTTTAATTTTTGACAGAGTGTTTTCTGCTCTTAAAGTTAGCTCTGGGAGGTTATTAATATCACCACTAAGGAGTAGTTGAGTGTCATCTGCATATTGTACGACTAGACAGTCAGAAATGAAAGAAGATAGATCATTTACGTAAATGGAGAAGAGGATAGGACCAAGTACTGATCCCTGTGGAACACCAAATGATACATCTTTTGGCACAGAGATAATGTTGTTAAGACGTATGGACTGTTTACGATTAGATAGATACTCGCTAAACCAGCTTGGATCAATATTTAAGTTAATACATTTACTTAAAAGAATTTCATGGTTTACACTGTCGAAGGCTTTTGATAAGTCTAACAAAATTAGTATAGATATATTTTTCATATCTATATTATTATATATACTATTCGTAACTTTAAGCAGTGCAGTTTCCGACGAGAGTTTTGGTCTGAAACCATGTTGGCTAATCGTTAGTAGTCTATTTGATTCTAAATATGACATAAGTTGGCATGCAACAATTTTTTCTAATATTTTAGAGAAAATGGGTAGCAGGGAAATGGGGCGATAGTTTGTCACATCTTCTCTGTCCCCCTTTTTATGCAGAGGTATTACATGTGATATTTTCCAAGAGTCAGGAAACTTTTTAGTAACAATGGAAGTGTTCATAATAGTTAGAATATAGGATGCAATCATGGGTAGAGCATCTTTGATGAACTGAAATGGTATACCATCTGAACCATAAGAGCCAAAGTTTCTTAGGCTCTTTATGGTAAGAATTAGGGTAGCACAGTCTATAGGAGTTAGCTTGAAGTACTCTCTTGTGTGTTCATTGGAAGAATTGTCATTTAAGCAATTACTCATATTCACTGAGTTGATATTTTCTTGATTTTTTTCATATGTATTTTTGCCACTCCGATTGAGGAATGATACAGAGATTTGAACTATCAGAAGGAAGGAGAGAGAGAGAGAGAGAGAGAGAGAGAGAGAGAGAGAGAGAGAGAGAGAGAGAGAGAGAGAGAGAGAGAGAGAGAGAGAGAGAGAGTACATGTTGTTTGGTCACTTCTATCATTATTATTATTATTATTATTATTATTATTATTATTATTATTATTATTATTATTATTATTATTATTATTATTATTATAAGCATATTTGCTGTATTCGTCATTATGTTTGCTATAAATAAAGGTGATAATATATATCTGTAAATGATAAATGTACTGTAATGTTTGTGTTAGAGAGAAAAAAACAAATCGCTTTACTGTAATAATAATAATAATAATAATAATAATAATAATAATAATAATAATAATAATAATAATAATAATAATAATAAAAATTATAATCTTTATTATTATTATTATTATTATTATTATTATTATTATTATTATTATTATTATTATTAGTTATTATTATTATTATTATTATTTTTATCATTATTATTATTATTATTATTATTATTACAATAATAATTTTGCGTTTCATGTGTTACAATTAGTTTCCATTTGGGGATGGACACAGACGGTTGAGGCCGGGGATGTAAGGCTGGATGCCCTTCCTTATGCACCGCCGCGAGCGTGAAAATGGGTTCGTCACTTATAAGTTATTATTAATGTTGAATAACCATTGTACAAAATGGAAATAAATGTTTTTGTTTTTGCTTTTTTGAATCAAGTAGTTTATCACGGGGCCGGTCCCCATACACGCCAACCACGTCTGGTATTTCCTGGTGTACACCAATCCAAGCACTGATCAGACCCAGTGGGTTTTAACCTCGCTGTTCGAACGAAAATTTGCGTATACCCACCCTAATATTGCTGTTGGCAATAATAATAATAATAATAATTATAATAATAATAATAGCGTAAATGTTTGTGTTCATACCGTTAGTTAAATGAAAATACTAAACACTGAAGAATTATCTAAAAACCAAGAAACAATAAACGTGATATGATGTGAGCATTTGAGGAGGGTTTTGCATGCTCCACTCCAGGGCCTATAAGGAAAGGCCTTCTTCTTCTTCTTCTCATGGTCTATTTTGGGGTTCATTCATACGTGATTTAACTTGATCACAATGACTTTCATGGATACATTTTATTAACTGAGTTTTTTTTTTTTTAGATTATTTGTTGGCTATATTCCTTTTGGAAAGCAGTTAACTTGATAATAATAAAACATTCTGAGGATGAAAAAAAAATTTAAGGGTTTATTAAGGAAGATAGATTTATTTGTTTATATTTGCTTTTGACTAATATATTTTTGCCCACTGCATGACCAATGAAACACGCAGGAAGTAACAAAGCACCATTTAGATATTAGTGATACATTTTGCCATTTACATTAACTAAAAATGTCGTCAACATAGCGTATAGCCATATCGTGTTGGGAGGTTTCATTTCACTCAGAAGCTCAGTTTCAAAATACCCCATATACAAATTAGCTAATATCGGAGACAGAGGACTTCCCATACTGAAATCGAACTCTTGCCTATGAAAATTGACAATTAAAAGAAATGACATTATTACTCACACAGAGCCTGATTAGTTTAATCATTTTTGCTATTGGTAAGGGGAAATCCTTTTTAATAGTCTTGTCGTAGGACTTTTGGCTAGGTGTCAAAAGAAACATTGAACACTCTCTCCAGAGTGTGATAGGACGAGGCCTACGGTTAAAATGTGTCACGAAGATATATAGCGGGTCCCGTGGGACTCGGCATCTGGCGTATCTCATAGCTCAAGAGGGTGAGAGATATAAACCAGTCCTTTATTCCCCATACCACACAGAAACCCTTGTCCTAAATGTGAAGTGCAAGCCCGGGGGAGATACCCAATGGCAATAGGCTATTACCACCCACTCCTTTGCAATAGGCTCGTTGGATTAGCCCCTCCCCTAAATAGGCGGGAATCCACTTCGAACCTGGAGTTGATTTGCCGAGTTGGATGTCAAGCCACGCCTTCCCCTCAGGGTATTTCAAGAACCACCCAGGGCAGGCAGAGTGAGTTGAGTTAGAGACCGGGCCTTGCCAGAAGCAGAGTTAACACAGTACAGCTGAGTTAGCCTCCCCCTTTCTGGGGGTGGGACTCAGGAATTAGTCGTGACAGGAACTGTAGTAATAGGAGCTCTGAGTACATAGATGTTAAAATAAGAATAAACTAATAATAAGAAGATGTCTTTCACCAACCACGCTACCATAATTATAATTATATACAACGTAAGGAGGTAATTACCCTACGTCAGTGGTGACACTCGGTGGGATACTATCTTACAAATTGGTGTCATTAGATCGGGATAAGGAAAGCCTTACGTCAGTGGTGGCAGCGGTGGGATCAATCCACGCCGACACTTTACCGAAGAG
>JAXCGZ010013208.1:5000-17500 GCA_037179515.1 Halocaridina rubra
ATAATAATAATAATAATAATAATAATAATAATAATAAAAATAATAATAATAATAATAATAATAATAATAATAATAATAATAATAATGATAATAATAATAATAATAATAATAATAATAATAATAATAATAATAATAATAATAATAATAATAATAATAATAATAATAATGGTAGTCACAGTGGGTAAAGCGGTAACGTCCGTGACTTTGAGGCGTTAGGTCGAGGGATCGCGCCCCGTCACGGTCTGAGGTTAGCAAGTACATGCACTCAATGTTGCGATTACATCTGCCAAAACAAGTCCTTCGCAAGAAGGCAACCGTCCTAGCCCTTGGTAGAAAAGGGAGTCCGTGGCGTAAAACCGGAACAAAAAAGGAAATATCCAATAATAATAATAATAATAATAATAATAATAATAATAATAATAATAATAATAATAATAATAATAATAATAATAATAATAATAATAATAATAACTATAATAACACTCTTAATGCTAATGATAATAATAGCAATAAAATAATAAAAATAATAATAATAATAATAATAATAATAATAATAATAATAATAATAATAATAATAATAATAATAATAATAATAATAATAATAATAATAATAATAATAATAATAATAATGATAATAATAATAATAATAATAAAATTGATAATAATAATAATAATAGTGATAATAATAATAATAATAATAATAATAATAATAATAATAATAATAATAATAATAATAATAATAATAATAATGATAATAATAATAATAATAATAATAATAATGATAATAATAATAATAATAATAATAACAAAAATTATAATAATAATACGAAGAAGAAGAATAATAAACTTGCACCCGTTTAACTTTGTTTCACTGAATGCTAAAACATCCATCCTTCTCATTTTTAATGAGCGTGACACTAGGACGGGCAGAGAATATTGTCATTATCGGGCTCACTTGTTCCACAAGCACACACGTTCATAGAACAAATGACTAGGACTTCGCTTGAAATGTTTATTCCATAACCCTTTTTTATCTCTAAACGTCATGTGAGAGGAATATCAAAGATCGGAACTCCCTGCTGCATCTCTCCTCACCATTTATTCGACTTTTCTACGCGAACGAGAACACGGAAAAAAGAAAGTAAAAAATACGTAATAAGAAAAAAGAAAATGAAGTCATGGAGGCGGATTACACTCAACTCCTCATCTGGATGCATCCCATCCATCGCACAATATCATTTATAGTTTCTGTATTATTATATTATTATGTCATATGATAACGAGTATAAGAGAGACAGGAACTTCCGAATTGAAACCACAACACAAAATATGATTTACAAGTCTTGTGCTTTGCAGTCTCTCTCTCTCTCTCTCTCTCTCTCTCTCTCTCTCTCTCTCTCTCTCTCTCTCTCTCTCTCTCTCTCTCTCTCTCTCTCTCTCATTTAATAGCCCTAATTTTCTCTCGCTAATCTATTCTCTTTCTTTTATCTATGATACCCATAAGACAGATATATCTAGAGTGAACACAGAATCACAGAAAGCATTAGATACAATATCATACTAAAAGATATATAGACAGATAGATGAGAGAGAGAGAGAGAGAGAGAGAGAGAGAGAGAGAGAGAGAGAGAGAGAGAGAGAGAGAGAGAGAGTTACTTTACACTGAGTTGGCAAGCAGCACATTGTGTCACTGTAAAAGGAAAGCTAAGAGTTGAAACTGACTTAAAGAAGTTTCCTTCTAATCCAATACATTAGCAAACATTTAAGACTGACTAACAGACAAGATCAACAAAAACTGAAATGATCTAAGAGGGATGGTGTCAGGGAAAGGATCTGGCTGTAGTTTTTTTAGCATGAGCAACCTAAAGTCTCCAAGAAGCTAATGAGATACAATGATGTCATATGGACATGGGGAAACCTGCCGATAAAGTAAATTAAAATCTAATAATACACCAGAGTTACTCTTTGTAGTTTAGGGGTGAGAAGGCCGGGATATCAGTCAGCATGGTCCCGAGTTCGACTGTTCAAGGTGGTTCTTTACACACGATCTCTTCGCCGGAACTAGCTGACAATGAGATGAAGGCAGTGGCATCCCTTGTCTGGCAGTCCCTGTTAACATAAAGGTCTCTAATGTAATTGTATTATTATAAAACTAGGTTTCGATAGAAGACCCTAAAGAAGGTTCCTTGCTGCTCCCCAATATATTGGGGGAAAAAATAAGAAATATATATATATATATATATATATATATATATATATATATATATATATATATATATATATATATATATATATATATATATATATATATACATATATATATATATATATATATATATATATATATATATATATATATATATATATATATATATATATATATATATATATATATATATATGGACGTGGGCCACCATGGAACCCCATGCTTCCCTATCTTTCATTCTTCTCCGTATATGAGCATCCGTCCAATTCCCACCGATCGCATCTTTGAAGCCATCTAAGAATTTCTTTTTTGGTCTTCCTCTTCTTCTCTTTCCCGGGATTCTCCCAGTCATGGAGGTGATCTCGAGGTCTTCCTTCCTTTCTATATGTCCTGTGAATCTTAATTGTCTTTTGTATATGTTTGTCATCATTTCCCTTCTGATGTACAGTTTGCTTAGCATCTCCTCATTTGTTATTTTCTGCATCCATGAGATCTGCAACATTCTTCTCCATATTTTCATTTTCATTGCTTCTAATTTCTTCCTTGATTGCTTATTGACTGTCCAAGTTTCACATCCATACAGTAATGTTGACCATAAGTAGCAGAGACAGATATACTAACAGACACGTAAATGGATATCAACCAATATCTTAAGATAATATTCGTCTTATGAGTCAATCCTTAATTTAGTGCCTCCATATATATATATATATATATATATATATATATATATATATATATATATATATATATATATATATATATATATATATATATATATATATATATGTGTGTGTGTGTGTGTGTGTGTGTGTGTGTGTGTGTGTGTGTGTGTGTGTGTGTGTGTGTGTGTGTGATTACCTAATTGTGTTTACGGGAAAGAGCCCAAAGCTCGTGGTTCTATATATTGTTAAAATCAGTATCCTTCCCATTTATATTAACTTGTTAGTTAGTTTGATACACGAAAACTTGAATAATTAAAAAAAAATACCAAATATCCACCTGTCAACAGTACTGAGTTAAGTTGCCAGACGTATAAGCGAATTTTTAAATTTTTAACGGTTCCAGACCCGGAGGACTGCGTACGCTGGGTAGGATCGATCCTCTGGAACGTACGCGGGCGTACACCTTCTCCTACGCCCGCGTACTATCAAGAAGATCGATCTTACCCATCGTACGCAGTCTTCTACGACTGATTTGGTCTTCTGAATCACGGAGATTATTGGGTGCAGTAGCCAATTATCGTAGGCCCTCCACGACGGTTCAGGACCCCCTCGATTTTTTTTAAACTACGTAGGACCGTTAGGATTCCGTCGTACGCGGACGAAAAATTACACCCGATTATCGTAATGACGTCATTGCTGCCGGGAGGATTCCGTCTTGAGACGGTTTTAAGAGTCGGGTCGGGAATTTTGGCTATGTGTGACGCCAGCATTAAACACTGGTTGCTGAAGACTTACCCTTGCAAAAAGATATTTACTCCTGTGGAAGCAGAGCTTCCAAACCATCATATTTTTTCCAAGAAAGTTCCATTCACAAGTGTTTATTCAGCTGCCCTACGATAGATAGCTCACACACCAGGTCTTCGAGAAGCTTGTGTCAAAGAATCATTTCTGGAGAAGAAGACTGCCACCTCAATGGGAGAAGCTTCTCTCTATACACTTCAACGAAAATATTCGAAGCATAATGTTTCTTCAAGGCATGCGTACATTTTACAGTCCTCTCTGATGCCATTTCCTTATATATATATATATATATATATATATATATATATATATATATATATATATATATATATATATATATATATATATATATATATATATATATATATATATATACATATACATATACATATACATATATATATATACATATATATATATATATATATATATATATATATATATATATATATATATATATATATATATATATATATATATATATATATATATATATATATATATATATATACAAATACATATATATTTACATATATATATATATATATATATATATATATATATATATATATATATATATATATATATATATATATTACCTTAAGCAATTAGTAGCGAATTTTAATGATATTAACTTTCTTACCAAATTTAGTAAGGTTTTGTACAGGACTAATATAGTTATAAATTCTTTTAGCCCCGCTTTCACAATGAGACTCTCGATTCATAATTATAACTGATATTCAAGCATAAATCTATAGAAGTGTCATCAATAGACATCAGATATAGACAGCTAGACGGAGACCGCGGTAGCCTAGTGGTTAGAATATTCGACTCGGGAGTTAAAAACTCGAGATCGAGTCCACCACCGTGCGCTAGGAAGGACATCCAGCCTTAATTCCCCAGCTCCAATTTGCATGTGTCCACCCCCAAAATGAGTATTAATAGTGACACAAACGTTAAAGATACAGACAGAGATACTCATACTGACATACATACATGCAGTACATACATACGTACGCACGTACGTATGTACGTTCATACATACAAGCATACATACATACATACATACATACATACATACATACATACATACATACATACATACATACATCACTAAGTATAAAATGGAACCGATCAGGAGACGGGAAGATACGAGCTTTGGACTCTTTCCCGTAAACACAATTAGGTAATCAATTAGGTAATCACATACATACATACGAAATGTGAAAACTGATCTCAGCAAATCAAGTAAATCATCAGAGTAGTTCTGGGTGAGAATGGGGTGACTGAGATAAAAGTCACAAAGATCAAAATAAAAGGATATTGCAAGAGAATGAATATGCCCACTTTCATATTTCTTGACCTGGGAAAGCCATTTCCAATAAAAATAAATACGTTAAGCAGAATTTCAAAGCTTTTCCTGGCAGTTCAATATTATAATTATCTCTTACGTACCAGCTACAGAAAAAGTAGCTAGCATTTTCATTACGAATACAGGACACTAATGCTGGAACTGATATGAAATTAGAAATATACATATTCTTGGCAGAATTAATAAAGAGTAAGACTTAATTACCTGAATCTCAAAAGTGAGGCTCAGATGGTTTAGAACAAAGGCATTCATAGAAATGCTAAGATAAATATCAACTCTTTCACTTCTCAATCTCAAGAATATTATTAGTGAAATAAAAAAATTAAAAAAACATCCAAAATTACAACTAAGACATATAGAGGGATTTTTGAGGCGCTCAGCGAGGAGTTTCCAACTATGTGAAGGTGGGGAATAGTACCTCCTCGGTGTTCACCTGCGTGTTTTAAAAGTCGACGAAAAGTGCGGAGCGAGGGAATTGGGACTCTCCTCCTTTGTATTTTTCTATCACATAGAGTCCAGATACTTTATTTGACTTAACTACCCCCTTACAAGGGGGATTATGGTTTCTGCATATCGATAGACAAAAAATGCCCCCCCCCCCCTCCACCTAAAAACACGGTTAAGAACTTCGGGATAATATTTCAGAGCATTTGGCTTTTAGGTCCAAGATGAAACTTGAACTAATATAGTTAAATACAAATATAGTCGTGGAGACTGACAGTATATCCTCATGCACAAGTAATCTGCAAAATTTCCGAAAATCTCTGGAATCAGGGGAAATCCGGAGTTGATGGAAACTAGTGACTTTATCTTCCAATATGGATGAGGAAACAGAGTTCTAAAGTACCCAACAGTCTCAATTCCTAGGACATTCTTACATTGTTAAGGAAAAAAAAAAGTAAAACACATTTCCATTCATTTGAAGACAATTATCTTTGTATCACCGAGATAGCACGACTTTCGGAACGGTAGATCCAGGTTAACAAATTTGCTTGAGTTTCAGGATGATGTAATCTCATCTTACAAGGAAGAGAGGGTTAGCTAGACTGCATGTTTCTTGATTATATGATTTCACTAAGTAGGACCATAAACTGACAGAATATAGATGGAAATATATTTGAAATAATAAAGGATTATTTAGGATAGATAGATAGATAGATAGATAGATAGATAGAAAATGATATTAAGACATGTTGAAACAAAATGGAGGAAACAAGGTGGGGTTTTACATCTACAATATATGTCTGCAGATGGGACTAATATTGTGAAAAGCGTTAAATATATTTATATAAAGGTCAGGAACTTCAGAAAGAGAGTAGCTCTCTACAGAAATGATTAGATAAGTAGTGCATAAGGCTTCGGGTGCAAACTAATGAGAACAGGTAAAAGGGCCCACCTCTAGGTATTCATTAGAAGGCGAAAACCTTCAGGGGCCTGAGAACAAAAGAGTTTCGTGGGATCAAATGTAATGCAAGATCTGCATCTACACATGCAGGTAAATGATACAATAAAGGCAGTGTGTACGCTTCATTGGAAAACACCAAGGCCAGTGTACGCTTCATTAGAAAACACCAAAAGGCAACTCTGCACAGCATTTAGGTAAAGGAATGTTTATGTGGCATAAAAGGTGAAGTCTACATTTTCAATACGAGTATTCAGCAGTCTTCCAAAATCTGCACTTTTGGAAAAACATACCAAAAAGCAGGGAAAATTCAAAGATATGCTACAAAACTAGAGTCGAATGTGGAAGACCTTCTTAATGGTAGACTGAAGCCATCACATTTACTTCCACTTGATGCCACGTGTATAAAAGTGATAGAGGTAAAGGTTTTGTAATTCCTCCCGGTTGGGGTCAAAATTATTCATCTTTTCACATATGGTATTGTGCCCATTGGATTATTGTTGGTCCCGAATGAGATTGGGAGTTGAATTAAATGCGAAAACGAAGCCACTAGTGAGGTTGGGGGAATCTGTAATATGAACAGAGTGGCATTCAGATAGAATGTGCTCATCCCTGTATGACAGATAAAAGCTGTAAGGTGTGTTTCCTTTTAGAACCTTCTGTGGTGTAGTTGGCAGCGCCTTGGCATAGTAGCTATGTGTCCCAGGTTCAAGTCCTTGTCGGAGTAAAAATTATCCATATGTATATATATATATATATATATATATATATATATATGTGTGTGTGTATGTGTGTGTGTGTGTGTGTGTGTGTGTGCGTGTGTGTGTGTGTGTGTGTGTGTGTGTGTGTGTGATTACCTAATTGTGTTTACGGGAAAGAGCCCAAAGCTTGTATCTTCCCGTCTCCTCATCGGTTCCATTTTATACTTAGTGATACCTGTCCTTAAAACTATGGATTGAGATAGCATTAACTACCTCCTCGCTTAGCGAATTCCAATTATCAACTACTCTTACACTGAAAAAGTATTTTCTTACATCCTGCAAAGAAGATTTCTTACGAAGCGTCAAACTATGACCTCTAGTTCTAGAGCCAGCCATGTCAAAATATCGATCCCTATCCACTCGATCATAACCATGAAGGAATTTAAAGACTGTCACCATATCCCCCCTCACTCTTCTAGCATCGAATGATGGTAAGTCTAATTCCCATGTGTGTGTGTGTGTGTGTGTGTGTGTGTGTGTGTGTGTGTGTGTGTGTGTGTGATGTACTTACCTAATTGTGTTTACGGAAAAGAGCCCAAAGCTCGTATCTTCCCGTCTCCTCATCGGTTCCATTTTATACTTAGTGATACTCATCATAACTGTCCATAAAACTAGGAATTGAGATAGCATTAACTACCTCCTCGCTTAGCCAATTCCAATTATCAACTACTCTTACACTGAAAAAGTATTTCCTTACATCCTGCAAAGAAGTTTTCTTAAGAAGCTTCAAACTATCACCTCTAGTTCTAGAACCAGCCATATCAAAATATCGATCCCTATCCACTCTATCATAACCATGAAGTTATTTAAAGACTGTCACCATATCCCCCCTCAATCTTCTAGCTTCGAGTGATGGTAAGTCTAATTCCCTCAGCCTCTCATCATAACTGAGATTGCATATTTCTGGCACCAGTTTCGTGGCATGTCTTTGAACTTTTTCAAGCTTAGCTATGTGCTTTTTTAAGTGTGGATTTCAAAAGGGGGCTGCATATTCGAGTTTTGGCCTCACATGTGATTACCTAATTGTGTTTACGGGAAAGAGCCCAAAGCTCGTATCTTCCCGTCTCCTCATCGGTTCCATTTTATACTTAGTGATACTTATCATACCTGTCCTTAAAACTATGGATTGAGATAGCATTAACTACCTCCTCGCTTAGCCAATTCCAATTATCAACTACCCTTACACTGAAAAAGTATTTCCTTACATCCTGCAAAGAAGTTTTCGTGTGTGTGTGTGTGTGTGATTGCCTAATTGTGATTACCTAATTGTGTTTACGGGAAAGAGCCCAAAGCTCGTATCTTCCCGTCTCCTGATCGGTTCCATTTTAGACTTAGTGATACTTATCATACCTGTCCTTAAAACTATGGATTGAGATAGCATTAACTACCTCCTCGCTTAGCCAATTGCAATTATCAACTACTCTTACACTGAAAAAGTATTTCCTTACATCCTGCAAAGAAGTTTTCTTAAGAAGCTTCAAACTATCACCTCTAGTTCTAGAACCAGCCATATCAAAATATCGATCCCTATCCACTCTATCATAACCATGAAGTTATTTAAAGACTGTCACCATATCCCCCCTCAATCTTCTAGCTTCGAGTGATGGTAAGTCTAATTCCCTCAGCCTCTCATCATAACTGAGATTGCATATTTCTGGCACCAGTTTCGTGGCATGTCTTTGAACTTTTTCAAGCTTAGCTATGTGCTTTTTTAAGTGTGGATTTCAAAAGGGGGCTGCATATTCGAGTTTTGGCCTCACATGTGATTACCTAATTGTGTTTACGGGAAAGAGCCCAAAGCTCGTATCTTCCCGTCTCCTGATCGGTTCCATTTTATACTTAGTGATACTTATCATACCTGTCCTTAAAACTATGGATTGAGATAGCATTAACTACCTCCTCGCTTAGCCAATTCCAATTATCAACTACCCTTACACTGAAAAAGTATTTCCTTACATCCTGCAAAGAAGTTTTCGTGTGTGTGTGTGTGTGTGTGATTGCCTAATTGTGATTACCTAATTGTGTTTACGGGAAAGAGCCCAAAGCTCGTATCTTCCCGTCTCCTGATCGGTTCCATTTTAGACTTAGTGATACTTATCATACCTGTCCTTAAAACTATGGATTGAGATAGCATTAACTACCTCCTCGCTTAGCCAATTCCAATTATCAACTACTCTTACACTGAAAAAGTATTTCCTTACATCCTGCGAAGAAGTTTTCTTACGAAGCTTCAAACTATGACCTCTAGTTCTAGAGCCAGCCATATCAAAATATCGATCCCTATCCACTCTATCATAACCATGAAGGAATTTAAAGACTGTCACCATATCCCCCCTCACTCTTCTAGCTTCGAGTGATGGTAAGTCTAATTCCCTCAGCCTCTCATCATAACTGAGATTGCGTATTTCTGGCACCAGTTTCGTGGCATGTCTTTGAACTTTTTCAAGCTTAGCTATGTGTGTGTGTGTGTGTGTGTGTGTGTGTGTGTGTGTGTGTGTGTGTGTGTGTGTGTGTGTGTGTGTGTGTACGGAGAGAGAGAGAGAGAGAGAGAGAGAGAGAGAGAGAGAGAGAGAGAGAGAGAGAGAGAGAGAGAGAGAGAGAGAGAGAGAGAGAGAGAGAGAGAGAGAGAGAGAGAGTGATTTACTCTAATTGTTCCATTTCTTTAGTTAATAAAATCAACATTTCACAAGACACAAATCTTATAGCTTCGAAATCTTTTCACAGTTCTGAATTTTGCACATCATGCTGAAAGGAGAGAGAGAGAGAGAGAGAGAGAGAGAGAGAGAGAGAGAGAGAGAGAGAGAGAGAGAGAGAGAGAGAGAGAGAGAGAGAGAGAGAGAGAGAGAGAGAGAGAGAGAGAGAGAAATTATCAGTGAAAAGAAATTGTTTATTTGAAAAAAAGGGAAATATTCCTAATATTCGAATAAAAAATAAATATTTCAGAGAATCTGGAAGCAATAATATCCAATGAAATACTTACTCATATATCAGACACAGTTGATGGAAGTCACACAAAAATAATTGCAACCATAGAGATATGTGACTAATATAAATGATAAGGAAATAAGTAAAACTAAAAGACCAAATGTCAGAATAAAAAGCGTCCAAGATTGCTTATATATATATATATATATATATATATATATATATATATATATATATATATATATATATATATATATATATATATATATATATATATATATATATATATATATATATATATATATATATATATATATATATATATATATATTTGTGTGTGTGTGATTACCTAATTGTGATTACCTAATTGTGTTTACGGGAAAGAGCCCAAAGCTCGTATCTTCCCGTCTCCTCATCGGTTCCATTTTATACTTAGTGATACTTATCATACCTGTCCTTAAAACTATGGATTGAGATAGCATTAACTACCTCCTCGTTTAGCCAATTCCAATTATGTACTATATATAGTAAATATTCGCTTGTGTTTTGTGTTTTAATTATGGGCCTTTTTTTGCTTCATATATATATATATATATATATATATATATATATATATATATATATATATATATATATATATATATATATATATATATATATATATATATATATATATATATATATATGCATATATATATATATATATATATATATATATATATATATATATATATATATATATATATATATATATATATGCATATATATATATATATATATATATATATATATATATATATATATATATATATATATATATATATATATATATATATATATATATATATATACAACACACACACACACACACGCACACCGCATCGATCTATATAAGTGCCTGAATATTCTTGGATATTCATTACACATCTTTTATTAGCCCTTCACATCTGACAAGTCATTACATTTTTCATCTCTGTTTCTCTTTACTTTTTGTATTCTTTGTGCCCAGGCCCAATGAAGGCTGTTTTATTTTATTATTTTTTGGGCCCGTCTTGGAGTCACAATCATAAAAAAAAAAAAAATGCAAATAACACGAGAGAGATTTAACTGGAAAAATTATGCCATGAGCAAGGAAGAGAAGGTAACGTAAAAGTGGCAGAGTTAGTCATTAGAGTGGGTTCACGTCTAACTTTGACAATATAGAGAGTTTCTGTGCATACATACATACATACATACACACACACGCATATATATATATATATATATATATATATATATATATATATATATATATATATATATATATATATATATATATATATATATATATATATATATATATATATATATATATATATATATATATATATATATATATATATATATATATATAATATAGCCGCTTAATAGGTTAGGTAGAAAATGGAATAGGAAGTTCTCATGTAACGGGGAGCTGGAAGTTGAGCAAGAGATAACACCTGTAAAGATGTTTCGTCTGAACAATTATGATAGGTTAATCATGGAAAGAGAGACAGACACACACACACACACACACACAGACACCGTGGTGAAAGGAGAGACGGGAGACACACATGAACGTCATTGTTACGGTAGAAACAGATGAGAGAGGCAACATCAGAAGGCCTCAGTTCACAATCAGCTCTCACGACGTGCGCTGCTACGACGTAGCGAAATAGCGTTCAAAACGTAACAGCGGGAGATGGTGTAAGTCGAATTCTTAAACTATTGTATTTAGTACACGGCGTTCCTTTCTTTTTTTAGTGAATATATATATATATATATATATATATATATATATATATATATATATATATATATATATATATATATATATATATTAATAGTGTTAAGAAGGGTGTGTACGTCTCGTACAGTTTATTTACTGTCTAGGTTATAAGCCCATTTTTTGAATTCTGGATTAATGCTATCACAAATTTCTATAGCAGCGTTAGGAATGTGCGTACAGTGTATTATAATAATGAAAGAACTTTCGTGTAGGTAATTGCCCAAATATGGATTATATGATAATAATAACAACTACAACAACAACAAAAATAGTAATAATAATAATAATAATAATAATAATAATAATAATAATAATAATAATAATAATAATAATAATAATAATTATAATAATAATAATAATAATAATAAAAATAAATTATTAATAATATTACCTGCTGCAAAGTAATTGTTTCAAAATTATTGACTTGAAACATCCATCACTAAAGCATAATTCTGGCCCGATAATTAGTTATACTTTCATATTTTCTGTTAATGATTGCTGATGAGTGATATAATCCGACATTATCTAATGTACTTTAAAAAAAACATTTTAATGTTTTTT
>JAXCGZ010013208.1:22500-60000 GCA_037179515.1 Halocaridina rubra
ACGAACTGTTACGCAACCTTAAGAAACGCAGGAAATGAGAGCCGGGAGGGACAATAGTAACACCATTGACTTTCGCAAAAACTAAAACTAAATACTAGTCACTAGTGATTCCCCCACTGCTGTACTGGGACTAACTTTTTATGCTTCAGAAAGGAAAAAGACTATGCTTTACAACAGTGACATTAATTTTAAGCTAGCTTTATTAGTTACGGAATGTACGACTTATCAAACAAACGTATTATGTTGTTGTGATCCGGGCCAGAGGCATGCACTGTGATTACGTATATGCAATTACCTAGTTGTGCTTATGGGAAAGAGCCCAAAGCTCGTAACTTCCCGACTCCTGATCGGTTCCATTTTATACTTAGTGATACTTATCATACCTGTCCTTAAAACTATTTATTGAAATAGCACTAACTACCTTCTCGCTTAGCGAATTCTAATTATCAACTACTCTTACACAAAAAAGTACTTCCTTACATCGAGCAAAGAAGATTTCTTACGAAGCTACAAACTTTGACCTCTAGTTCTAGTGCCAGCCATATCAAAATATCGATCCTTAGCCACTCTGTCATAACCATGAAGAAATTCAAAGACTGTCATCATATTCCCCTCAATCATCTAGCGTCGAGTGATGGTAAGTCTAATTCCCTCAGCCTCTCGTAATAACTGAAATTGTGTATATCTGGCACCAGTTTCGTGGCATCTCTTTGAACTTTTTCAAGCTTAGCTATGTGCTTTTTCAAGTGCGGATTCCAAAAGGGGGCTGCATATTCAAATTTTGGCCTCACATAGGTTACATAAATATTTCTGAACATTTCCTTGTCCATCTGCCTGAAGGTTACCTTACATTTGCTAAGAATGCATATGCTGCCCTTACTATGCCATTTATATAAATTTTTGGAGACAAATCGGACAGTATGTTTACTCCTAGATCTCTCTCATTCTCTGTCTCTTGAAGTTGTACTCCTGCCACCAAGTAGTCAAGCTTGAGCCTTCTTGCACTTGTACCCATTCTCATTACCTTATATTTTGAAGTATTGAATTTCATTAGCCAATTTTCTGAGCACTCATACAGACTATTTAGATCTTCCTGAAGTTCTCTACCATTGTTCTCGTTTCTTACTTTCTTCACAATCTTTGCATCATCTGCAAATATATTCATGAATGAATTTACAGACTCTGGTAGGTCATTTACATATACAAGGAACAAAAGTGGCCCTAAAACTGAACCCTGTGGAACTCCACTACTAATTCTTCTCCATTCAGACACTGAGTTTCTTACTCTAACATTCTGTTTTCTTCCTTCTAAGTAAATTTTTATCCATTCCAAGACATTTCCACCTATTTTAGCCATTGCTTGTAGCTTCTTAATAAGTCTCCCGTGTGGGACAGTGTCAAATGCTTTCTGGAAGTCTAAGAATATGCAATCTGCCCAGCCCTCTTTTTCCTGTAAGATTCGGCTTACCTCGTCATATAAATCTAATAAGTTTGTTACTTATTATAGTTCCGAGCCGTATCCCTCTTTCCCTTTTTGAAGATAGGTATCGTGTTCGCTTGTTTCCAGCATATTGGAATCTCCCCTGACTCCAGTGACCTTTTAAATATGATACTTAGTGCCACTGATATTGACTTTTGAGCATTTTTTATGTACACGAGGGAATGAGTGTGTGTGTAATTACCTAATTGTAATTACCTACTTGTGCTTACGGGAAAGAGCCCAAAGCTCATATCTTCCCGTCTCCTGATCGGTTCAATTTTGTACTTAGTGATACTTATCATACCTGTCCTTAAAACTATGGATTGAGATAGCATTAACTACCTCCTCGCTTAGCCAATTCCAATTATCAACTACTCTTACACTGAAAAAGTATTTCCATACATCCTGCAAAGAAATTTTCTAATGAAGCTTCAAACTATGACCTCTAGTTCTAGAGCCAGCCATATCAAAATATCGATCCCTATCCACTCTATCATAACCATGAAGGAATTTAAAGACTGTCACCATATCCCCCCTCAATCTTCTAGCTCCGAGTGATGGTAAGTCTAATTCCCTCAGCCTCTCATCATAACTGAGATTGCGTATTTCTGGCACCAGTTTCGTGGCATGTCTTTGAACTTTTTCAAGCTTAGCTATGTGCTTTTTCAAGTGCGGATTCCAAAAGGGGGCTGCATATTCGAGTTTTGGCCTCACATAGGTTACATAAATATTTTTGAACATTTCCTTGTCCATGTGCCTGAAGGCTACCCTTACATTTGCTAAGAATGCCTATGCTGCCCTTACTATGCCATTTATATGTATTTCTGGAGACAAATCTGCCAGTATGTTTACTCCTAGATCTCTCTCATTTTCTGTCTCTTGAAGTTGTACTCCAGCCACCGAGTAGTTAAGCTTGGGCCTTCTTGCACTTGTACCCATTCTCATTACCTTACATACTGAAGTATTGAATTTCATTAGCCGCTTATCTGATCACTCATGCAGACTATTTAGATCTTCCTGAAGTTCTCTACTATTGTTCTTGTTTCCTACTTGCTTCACAATCTTTTCATCATCTGCAAACATATTCATGAATGAATTTACAGACTCTGGTAGGTCATTTACATATACAAGGAACAAAAGTGGCCCTAAAACTGAACACTGTGGAACTCCACTACTAACTCTTCTCCATTCAGACACTGAGTGTCTTACTCTAACCCTCAGTTCCTTTCCGTCTAAGTAAGTTTTTATCCATTCCAAAACATTTCCACCTATTCTAGCCATTGCTTGCAGCTTCCTAATAAGTCTCCCATGTGGAACAGTGTCAAACGCTTTCTGGAAGTCTAGGAATATGCAATCTGCCCAGCCCTCTCTTTCCTGTAAAATTCGGCTTACCTCATCATAGAATTCTAATAAGTTTGTTACTGTTGATCTACCTTCTCTGAAGCCATGTTGCCTCATTGACAAAAAGTTGAAGGATTCCAAGTGAAGAGAGATATGTTTCCTTAGTAGTTTCTCCATAACTTTGCAAACTATGATGGTCAAGGAAACTGGTCTATAGTTCAGAGCCGTAACCCTCCTTC
The DNA here is from genome assembly GCA_037179515.1 of Halocaridina rubra. Classification (NCBI taxonomy): domain Eukaryota; kingdom Metazoa; phylum Arthropoda; class Malacostraca; order Decapoda; family Atyidae; genus Halocaridina; species Halocaridina rubra. The sequence continues at coordinate 25,561 of JAXCGZ010013208.1, forward strand.
CCTTTTTGAAGATAGGTATCACATTTGCTTGTTTCCAGCATCTTGGAATCTCCCCTGACTCCAGTGACTTTTTAAAAATGATACCCAGTGCCACTGATATTGAGTTTGCGCATTTTTTAAGTACATGAGGGGATATGTCATCAGGACCTGTAGCTTTATGAACATCTAAATCCATCAGCGCTTTGCATACCTCTGTGGCTGTAAGGTTGATGTTCTCTAATACCGGCCCTTGAGCTTCTATCTCTGCAATCTGAGGGGTGGGGTATTTTCTACTGTAAATATTGACTGAAACTCCTTGTTCAATTCTTTGCAGATCTTTTCATCCGTCTCAGTGATGCTTCCATCCACTCTCTTTAGCCTTAAAACCTGTTCTTTTACCTTGAGTTTTCCTCTGATAAAGCTGTGCAAAAGCTTGGAATTATCTTTAGCCTTCCTGGTGATGTCCCTCTCATAGTCTCTCTCTGCCTCTCTCCTTTTACTTAGGTAGTCATTTCTTGCTCTTTTGTAGGTTTGCCAGGCATTTATGTTTTTTCTCCTCTTATACCTTTTCCAGCATTTGTCTCTCCACTCCTTAGCTCTTTTACACTCATTATCGAACCATTTCTCTCTGGCATGAATTACACCTACTTTGGTGACAGGTATGCAGCAATCTACTATCTTCCCATATTTCTCACAAAAGATGTCATACATTTCTTGTACAGATTTGTTGTAAAATAAAGTTCTCCAGTCAATAACTGCAAAAAGCTCATTCATTTTGATGTAATCTCCTTTCCGATAGTTCCTCCTCATGTCCTCAGTTTCCTCTACTCTCAGGCAGAATATCTTCATTGATATACTCCATCAACAACACACAGTGGTCACTCATTCCAATTGGTGGTTCATACTCAATTTTTTCAATATCCAACACATTATCTGTGAATACTAGATCAAGTAGTGATGGCTCATCCCCACCCCTGGCCCTCGTTGGTTCAATTACATGTTGGTGTAGGAAATTCCCTTGTACGCAATCTAGGAATCTTGCCCCAAATGAGTCCTCACCACTGTGTGGGTCAAGATTTATCCAATCTATCTCTTTATGATTAAAATCTCCCATAATCAAAATCCTACATTTTCTCTCCCGTTTCATGTTAACAACTGAGTTTATGACTTCAATAGTACCTATATGACTTGCCTCATAAACTTCTAGCCAATTCTGGTTCCTTGGTGGGTTATATACAACAGTTATTATAATTCTCTCTGACCCAGTATTTATGCAAGCAACAAGAAATTCCTTGAACTCACTTTCTATAGCCAAGTTTATTTCTTCAACTTGAATCCTTTCACTTACGAGCAATGCTATCCCTCCACCAGTCCTCTCAGATCTTTCAACCCTTAATATTCTGAAGCCCTTAGGAAAAACTGTGACATTGTTTATGTCCTTACTCACCTTAGTCTCTGTAATTGCTACTATATCTGCCTTACTGTTGTGAATCCTATTTTTTAATTCTACTGCCTTACCAGCTAATCCATCAGCATTTGTGTATAACAATCTTAATGAGGCCCCATCCCCTGATCTTCTGTCATTATCTTCTTTATCTCCCCTATGTCTGGAAGAACTCTGAAGTGAAAATTTTTCTTCTCTTCTTCATTTCTTTCCTCATTTAACCTTCTTGCCTTTTCCAACAAGTTTTTGATCTTTCCCATCTCTTCCTGTGTTCTGTATCGTCTAATGAACACTTCTTTGAATTCTTGAAGGTCTTTTAGACTTTTTTTTTCTCAACAATATTTCCCTACGTGTTTCCCCTCTCTCAAAGGTTACTTTTGTTGGTCTCGGCTTTCCTTCCCTCGAATATTTGCCTAGTTGGTGAATGTTTACAATATCCTCAGAACCACAAACTACTCCAAGCTTTCTTATCAGGTCTACAACCCTAGCTTTATTTTCTTCAAGTCTCCCCTGCCATGTTGGCTCCTGGGATTCACTTATGCCTGAGATTACCACTGTCTTCTCTTTATCAAGTGCCTGTTTGATGAGTGGGTTTGCCCTTTCCATCACAAAGTCTTTCATTTTTTTTATTACTGTCTCTTTATAGTCAACTGTTTGCATGTTTTCCAGTGCCACCACCTTTACAGCCTCTTTTACTGCCACATTCCCTTTTAGTGCATCAGCAAAGGAAGTTTTCATTGCATCATGTTCCATATTGAGCTCCTGGAACTCTATTCTAAACTGTTCAATGTTTTCCTTAATCTGGACATTCCAAGCTGCAATCCCATCTCTCTCAGAAGAGAGCAGTGAACTAACATCTAATTCATTTAGGTTGTCATTCATCTGTTTATTTTTATCTTCTTGTTTAGAAATTCTGGTTTCTAGATCACTCTTTTCCCCTTCCAGCTTCTTTATTCGTTTTTCTAGTTCCTTTCTCTCCTGCCCTTGTGCTTTATTTATTTCCTCCAAAAATCTTATTTCCTCTCTGAGTGTTTCATTCTCTTTCATATTTCTATCCATATTCCGAATTTTATCATCAAGGGTTATAACCATTGCCTCTAAATCCTTGATATTCTGTTTCAGTCTCCTAATAGCTCGCGCGCGTGCGCGCGTGCGTGTGTGTGTGTGTGTGTGTGTGTGTGTGTGTGTGTGTGTGTGTGATTACCTAATTGTGATTACCTAATTGTGTTTACGGGAAAGAGCCCAAAGCTCGTATCTTCCCGTCTCCTGATCGGTTCCATTTTTAGACTTAGTGATACTTATCATACCTGTCCTTAAAACTATGGATTGAGGTAGCATTAACTACCTCCTCGCTTAGCGAATTCCAATTATCAACTACTCTTACACTGAAAAAGTATTTCCTTACATCCTGCAAACAAGTTTTCTTCCGAAGCTTCAAACTATGACCTCTAGTTCTAGAGCCAGCCATATCGAAATATCGATCCCTATCCACTCTATCATAACCATGAAGGAATTTAAAGACTGTCACCATATCCCCCCTTACTCTTCTAGCTTCGAGTGATGGCAAGTCTAATTCCCTCAGCCTCTCATCATAACCGAGATTGCGTATTTCTGGCACCAGTTTCGTGGCATGTCTTTGAACTTTTTCAAGCTTAGCTATGTGCTTTTTCAAGTGCGGATTCCAAAAGGGGGCTGCATATTCGAGTTTTGGCCTCACATAGGTTACATAAATATTTTTGAACATTTCCTTGTCCATGTGCCTGAAGGCTACCCTTACATTTGATAAGAATGCATATGCTGCCCTTACTACGCCATTTATATGTATTTCTGGAGACAAATCTGCCAATATGTTTACTCCTAGATCTCTCTCATTTTCTGTCTCCTGAAGTTGTACTCCAGCCACCGAGTAGTCAAGCTTGGGCCTTCTTGCACTTGTACCCATTCTCATTACCTTACATTTTGAGGTATTGAATTTCATTAGCCACTTTTCTGACCACTCATGCAGATTATTTAGATCCTCCTGAAGTTCTCTACCATTGTTCTCGTTTTTTACTTTCTTCACAATCTTTGCATCATCTGCAAACATATTCATGAATGAATTTACAGACTCTGGTAGGTCATTTACATATACAAGGAACAAAAGTGGCCCTAAAACTGAACCCTGTGGAACTCCACTACTAACTCTTCTCCATTCAGACACTGAGTGTCTTACTCTAACCCTCTGTTCCCTTCCTTCTAAGTAAGTTTTTATCCATTCCAAGACATTTCCACCTATTCTAGCCATTGATTGCAGCTTCCTAATAAGTCTCCCATGTGGAACAGTGTCAAACGCTTTCTGGAAGTCTAGGAATATGCAATCTGCCCAGCCCTCTCTTTCCTGTAAGATTTGGCTTACCTCATCATAAAATTCTAATAAGTTTGTTACTGTTGATCTTCCTTCTCTGAAGCCATGTTGCCTCACTGACAAAAAGTTGAAGGATTCCAAGTGAAGAGAGATATGTTTCCTTAGTAGTTTCTCCATAAGTTTGCAAACTATGCTGGTCAAGGAAACTGGTCTATAGTTCAGAGCCGTATCCCTCCTTCCCTTTTTGAAGATAGGTATCACATTTGCTTGTTTCCAGCATCTTGGAATCTCCCCCGACTCCAATGACTCCTTAAATATGATACCTTAGTGCCACTGATATTGTGTTTGCGCATTTTTTAAGCACATGAGGGGATATGTCATCAGGACCTGTAGCTTTATGAACATCTAAATCCATCAGCGCTTTGCATAAATGTGTGTGTGTGTGTGTGTGTGTGTGTGTATGTGTGTGTCAGAAGGTCTTCGGGGGAAGGTGGGGGTCACTAGTCTCTAATAATATTGTTTGGGGGGTCGCGGGCCAAAAAGGTTAAGAACCTCTACACTACATCACAGAGGTTGCCTGAGAGAGGGAACTGGGATACATACTGATACCACAGAGACCGAGGGACGCCACTGTGACCATTATTCCCGCAGTGCCGTCCCTCTGAAAATCTCGTCTAAATCTTCGAATGTTTGATTAATAATAGTTGAATAAAAGCATTTTCATTCAAGTAAAGAACTCTGAAACCATCCTTTTACATTTTAGACTTCAGTACTGCATTACCTTTAGTGCAATTTTTACGACAAGCAACAGTTGATTTTCTATCTGAATGATGTACTAAATAAAATGCAAAAAGAGGCAAGCAGAGAAAGGCAGCATCATCATTCTTGCACAGATGATGATCAAGTTATGGGCGTATCAGCTGTCGAGAATGAGACGAGCTTTCACCGCTTCTTTTAATGAGAAAATAGAGAATTTTGTATTTTGTACGATGCCATTGTTCATACGTTTTATTACTTCAGCGAAGCTACTTTTACGTAGAACAAGTCAAGGGCTCGTTCGTTGGTAATTTATAAGACGGTATCAACTTTCGGGTAAAATAATCTTAATCTGTTATTATCTCAGTAGAGAAAACTATCAGATTAAAAAATGAAAAAATATAAAAATATTGAAAACAGAAGACTAACACACAATAGCCCTGCTAAGTCAAGTAAAATTTTCTGTTCAAACTCGGTGTGTAAGTACATTTAAATAATTAGTGGTAATTACCAAGAAGATATTACTTTATTTCAAGTAATAACACATTTTTGTCAAATTATATTTCCATTTTCATAAAAACGTAAACGCACTATTTAGTTGATACTCATATTGCAAACAACATCAGATGAAAACTGAGTGTTGTCAATGGTGTACAGAAACACACGTGCAAACAATTGCTGCGTATAAAATATATAAAAAAATATATACCGAAATACTAATTTAAGAAGACTGTTAAAAATATTAATATTAGCAACTCAAAATACATTTAGATGTGCATCCGGATAGTCAAATGAAGCCATAAAATAATAATAATAATAATAATACTTCGTTCTACTTCTCTGACAATGACACTCTTGAACAAATAAAATTCAGTAACTTATAACCGCTGGTTGTTCAGCAACAGTTTGTTTGTAGCTTTCACGCATTCTCCTCCAGATGTTTACTGGAGCTTTAAGATCAATACTTGAACGCGTTCTATTTATCTATTATTATTTCTTACGCCTGGGGCATATATATATATATATATATATATATATATATATATATATATATATATATATATATATATATATATATATATATATATGTGTGTGTGTGTGTGTGTGTGTGTGTGTGTGTGTGTGTGTGTGTGTGTGTGATTACCTAATTGTGTTTACGGGAAAGAGCCCAAAGCTCGTATCTTCCCGTCTCCTCATCGGTTCCATTTTAGACTTAGTCATACTTATCATACCTGTCCTTAAAACTATGGATTGAGATAGCATTAACTACCTCCTCGCTTAGCCAATTCCAATTATCAACTACTCTTACACTGAAAAAGTATTTCCTTACATCCTGCAAAGAAGTTTTCTTACCAAGCTTCAAACTATGACCTCTAGTTCTAGAGCCTGCCATATCAAAATATCGATCCCTATCCACTCTATCATAACCATGAAGGAATTTAAAGACTGTCACCATATCCCCCTCACTCTTCTAGCTTCGAGTGATGGTAAGTCTAAATCCCTCAGCCTCTCATCATACCTGAGATTACGTATTTCTGGCACCAGTTTCGTGGCATGTCTTTGAGCTTTTTAAAGCTTAGCTATGTGCTTTTTCAAGTGCGGATTCCAAAAGGGGGCTGCATATTCGAGTTTTGGCCTCACATAGGTTACATAAATATTTCTGAACATTTCCTTGTCCATGTGCCTAAAGTCTACCCTTACATTTGATAAGAAGGCATAGGCTGCCCTTACTATGCCATTTATATGTATTTCTGGAGACAAATCTGCTAGTATGTTTACTCCCAGATCTCTCTCATTTTCTGTCTCTTGAAGTTGTACTCCAGCCACCGAGTAGTCAAGCTTGGGCCTTCTTGCACTTGTACCCATTCTCATTACCTTACATTTTGAAGTATTGAATTTCATTAGCCACTTTTCTGACCACTCATGCAGACTATTTAGATCTTCCTGAAATTCTCTACCATTGATCTCGTTTCCTACTGTCTTCACAATCTTTGCATCATCTGCAAACATATTCATGAATGAATTTACAGACACTGGTAGGTCATTTACATATACAGGAATCAAAAGTGGCCCTGAAACTGAACCCTGTGGAACTCCACTACTAACTCTTCTCCAATCAGACACTGAGTGTCTTACTCTAACCCTCTGTTCCCTTCCTTCTAAGTAAGTTTTTATTCATTTCAGGACATTTCCACCTATTCTAGCCATTGCTTGCAGCTTCCTAATAAGTCTCCCATGTGGAACAGTGTCAAACGCTTTCTGTGTGCTCGTGAGAGCGTGTGTGTATATATATATATATATATATATATATATATATATATATATATATATATATATATATATATATATATATATATATATATATATATATATATATATATATATATATATACATATATATATATATATATATATATATATATATATATATATATATGTGTGTGTGTGTGTGTGTGTGTGTGTGTGTGTGTGCGATTACCTAATTGATTACCTAATTGTGTTTACGGGAAAGAGCCCAAAGCTCGTATCTTCCCGTCTCCTCATCGGTTCCATTTTAGACTTAGTCATACTTATCATACCTGTCCTTAAAACTATGGATTGAGATAGCATTAACTACCTCCTCGCTTAGACAATTCCAATTATCAACTACTCTTACACTGAAAAAGTATTTCCTTACATCCTGCAAAGAAGTTTTCTTACGAAGTTTCAAACTATGACCTCTAGTTCTAGAGCCAGCCATATCAAAATATCGATCCCTATCCACTCTATCATAACCATGAAGGAATTTAAAGACTGTCACCATATCCCCCCTCACTCTTCTAGCTTCGAGTGATGGTAAGTCTAATTCCCTCAGCCTCTCATCATAACTGAGATTGCGTATTTCTGGCACCAGTTTCGTGGCATGTCTTTGAACTTTTTCAAGCTTAGCTATGTGCTTTTTCAAGTGCGGTTTCCAAAAGGGGGCTGCATATTCGAGTTTTGGCCTCACATAGGTTACATAAATATTTCTGAACATTTCCTTGTCCATGTGCCTGAAGGCTACCCTTACATTTGATAAGAATGCATATGCTGCCCTTACTATGCCATTTATATGTATTTCTGGAGACAAATCTGCCAGTATGTTTACTCCTAGATCTCTCTCATTTTCTGTCTCTTGAAGTTGTACTCCAGCCACCGAGTAGTAAAGCTTGGACCTTCTTGCACTTGTACCCATTCTCATTACCTTATATTTTGAAGTATTGAATTTCATTAGCCACTTTTCTGACCACTCATGCAGATTATTTAGATCCTCCTGAAGTTCTCTACCATTGTTCTCGTTTTTTACTTTCTTCACAATCTTTGCATCATCTGCAAACATATTCATGAATGAATTTACAGACTCTGGTAGGTCATTTACATATACAAGGAACAAAAGTGGCCCTAAAACTGAACCCTGTGGAACTCCACTACTAACTCGTCTCCATTCAGACACTGAGTGTCTTACTCTAACCCTCTGTTCCCTTCCTTCTAAGTAAGTTTTTATCCATTCCAAAACATTTCCACCTATTCTAGCCATTGATTGCAGCTTCCTAATAAGTCTCCCATGTGGAACAGTGTCAAACGCTTTCTGGAAGTCTAGGAATATGCAATCTGCCCAGCCCTCTCTTTCCTGTAAGATTTGGCTTACCTCATCATAAAATTGTAATAAGTTTGTTACTGTTGATCTACCTTCTCTGAAGCCATGTTGCCTCACTGACAAAAAGTTGAAGGATTCCAAGTGAAGAGAGATATGTTTCCTTAGTAGTTTCTCCATAAGTTTGCAAACTATGCTGGTCAAGGAAACTGGTCTATAGTTCAGAGCCGTATCCCTCCTTCCCTTTTTGAAGATAGGTATCACATTTGCTTGTTTCCAGCATCTTGGAATCTCCCCCGACTCCAGTGACTCCTTAAATATGATACTTAGTGCCGCTGATATTGTGTTTGCGCATGTCTGTGTGTGTGTGTGTGTGTGTGTGTGTGTGTGTGTGTGTGTGTGTGTGTGTGTGTGTGTGTGTGTCTACATATTTTCTTTTCTTTTTTATTAGTGAGACGCCGGGAAAGGCAAGAAAATTGACCTCATCAAGCTCGGACAGTAAAAAAAACATTAACACAAAGAAAAAGTAGAAGGTTATGGACAAGGCAGAAATAAGGGAATGATACACATTAAAAAACGGACAAGCTGACAGAATAGTCGAAGTATTGAGGATCTGAGATATGGCAGAATTAGTCCCTGAGATGACGATAGATCAGCTTTTTGAAGCCAGAGAAGATAGGTTATAAGAATTAAGAAAGACGGAAGTAGGAAGAGAGTTCCAGTGTCTGGAGGTGGGCGAGAAGAAGACGTCGCTGCAGCGAACAATCCGCGAGATACAAATCTCCACACAGTACCTGTAAGACAAGGCCGCTTAACGAGTTTTACGAGGGCTGGCAGTGGAGGAGAGATGTAACTAGCCAACTCATCAAAGAGAAAAGGAATCCAGATTAAAAGTAAGAGGAGAGTCATTGATGAGTCCGATTGCCTTTGATTCAACCCTATCAAGGAGATACGCATAAGAAGAAGAACCCTAGATGTGCGGGCAGCATTTTAAGCAGAAATGGATAAGACCTCATGGCTATTAAGTAACTGGACAGAGGAAAAGTAATGTCGAAAACGAAACGAATCCTAATTTTATTGGAAGCAGATTAAACAATTTGACTTAAGTGACTCCAACAAGAAAAGATGGGGGCAAACTAGATCCTTAGTATTTAATAGAATTAGGAGGGTAAAATTCTCTAGTTACGAAGACAATAGGGCTATCAGGAGGAGAAGAAGATAAAGAGATAGCCAGAAACTGTCTTTTGGAGGCATTAAATTTTTTTAAATTTTGGAGCTTAGAGTAGAAGAAAGAGTAATTACTAGACTGATTACGAATAGCAATTCAAGGTTGTGATGAGAAGGCCTAGGAAATATATATATATAGATATATATATATATATATATATATATATATATATATATATATATATATATATATATATATATATATATATATATATATATATATATATATAGGGATCGATATTTTGATATGGCTGGCACTAGAACTAGAGGTCATAATTTGAAGCTTCGTAAAAAAAAACTTGTGTGTAGGCTCTAAGGAAGTACTTTTTTAGTGTAAGGGTACTTAATGATTGGAATTCGCTAATTGAGTAGGTAAGTAATGCTAACTCACAGCATAGTTTCAAGGACAGGTGTGATGAGTATAACTAAGTACAAAATTGGAACCGACAGGAGACGGGGGAGTTACGAGCATGGGGCTCTTTCCCGGAAACACAATTAGGAAATTATATATATATATATATATATATATATATATATATATATATATATATATATATATATATATATATATATATATATATATATATATATATATATAGTAAGGAAGCCCATCAGTGAAGCAAAACTTATAAAACAATGCTATATTTCGGATCCTAACTGGATCCCTTCTCAAGCACAACTGTTGTGCTTGAGAAGGGATCCAGTTAGGGTCCGAAATATAGCATTGTTTTATAAATTTTGCTTCACTGATGGGCTTCCTTACTATTTTGTGCTGTATGCTAACAGTTTGTACTTATATATATATATATATATATATATATATATATATATATATATATATATATATATATATATATATATATATGCGCATGTGTGTGTATGTATTTATATATGCATGCATGTATTTATGTATGTATGTACGTAAGCACACACACACACAATTAGGTAATTCACACACACACACACACACACACACACACACACACACACACACACACACACAGTCTTTAAATTCCTTCATGGTTATGATAGAGTGGATAGGGATCGATATTTTGATATGGCTGGCTCTAGAACTAGAGATCATAGTTTGAAGCTTCGTAAGAAAAGTTCTTTGCAGGATGTAAGGAAATACTTTTTCAGTGTAAGAGTAGTTGATAATTGGAATTGGCTAATCGAGGAGGTAGTTAATGCTATCTCAATCCATAGTTTTAAGGACAGGTATGATAAGTATCACTGAGTCTAAAATGGAACCGATGAGGAGACGGGAAGATACGAGCTTTGGGCTCTTTCCCGTAAACACAATTAGGTAATCACAATTAGGTAATCACACACACACACATATATATATATATATATATATATATATATATATATATATATATATATATATATATATATATATATATATATATATATATGTATGTATGTGATATGTATGTATGTATGTATAATCAAATAAGCACATTACCAAATGCGAAAACATGAATAATTTTTACACAGGCCGGGACTTGAACCTAGTACACATAATTACTGTGCCAATGCGCTACCAACTACACCATAAAAGGTCTAAAAGGGAACAAACCTTACAGCTATATCTACTATACTTGGAATGAACGCATTCTATCTGAATGCCACTCTCTTCATACTACAGTTTCTCCTAACCTCACTTGTGGCTTCGTTTTCACATTTAATTCAAATCTCATTCTCATTTAGGACCAACAATAATCAAATAAGCAAAAATTATTCATGTTTCCATTTTCTCTTCACTGAAACTTTTCATATCCTCCCATGAAATCATGAATGTATTTAACATCTTCAAATTCCTCGAATGTCCACAACTGTTATTGTTCTCTCCCGTTTTACGTGTCAATACTTATCCCTATTCGAATGGGGTTGAACATAGATAGGGTGAAGCTGGGGTATTAAGCTAAGAGTACTTTTTATATCCTGCAAAAAACGTGTCCTTTGAAAAAACTCAAACCATAGCCGCAAGTTCTAGCGCCACCTATATCGACTATACTACCCCCAGTGAACTCTCAGAATCGGAAGCATTACCATATCCTCCCTTATGTACTGAGGCTTCAAAGAGTGGTAAATCTAACTCCTTTAGGTTTCCTCATGATTTTTTTTTTTTTGCCATTTCTGGGTGCCACCTTTAATCCCCATTTGAAGAGAGGTGGACACAGACATGTTGGAGAATAGGGAATGAAGGCTAGATGCTCGTAATGAGATGCTTTAATCAAATTTGAAATCCATTCTATTTCTTTCATTGTATTTACAGGACAAGATCAAGCCGAGCAAGAATGATAGGTGTAAGAAATGTAATATGGTTGACGGCTACGATATCGGTATTTTTACCTTGTATGTCGGTAGCCGATGGTGGCCATGACTGCGGATATAAAACAGTCTGGTTGGACAAGACTGAATACAGGCCCGTTCCATACTACGTCGGAGGGTAACTATAAATTATTTATTAATTAATTTATTAACCTATATGATTATATATCTATATGGTTTCCTTTTCAAAACATCTCTTTATTTTATCAAATACTAGATAAAAGGCTAGGATTGGGGAGTGTTGACAAAGTTACTTCTGTGTAGATTCGAAGTGAGATAGTTCATCCAAGAAACACAACAGTAATAATAATAATCATCATCATATCTTTCGGCTTCTCCCGTCAGGGGTCGCCACAGCGGATCAATCGTCTCCATATCGCCCTATCCCCTGCGTCCTCCTCCATACACCCTCATGTCTTTCCTCATCACATCCATAAATCTCCTCTTTGTCCTACCTCTCCCCATTCTGCCTGGCAGCTCCATCCTCAGCAGCCTTCTCCCAACATACTCCTCATCTCTTCTCAGACCATGCCCAAACCAAACTCTATCTTACCTTTCTCGCCATGTCCCCAACTATTCCTACCAGTGCTGTCCCTCTAATATATTCATTCTTAATCCTGTCCATCCTCGTCACGCTCAGAGAAAATAGCAGCATCTTCATTTCTGAAACCTCCATTTCTGTTTCCTGTCTTTTAGTGAGTGGGACTTTTTCTAAACCATACAACATAGCTGGTCTTACTACTGCCTTGTAAAACCTTTTATTCTTGCAGGTACCCTTTTGTCACTCTTCTCCATTCACTCTATCTTGCCTTCACTCTCTTCTTCACCTCTCTACCATATTCTCCATTCCTTTGAGCATTTGACCCCAAATATTTAAACTCATCCACCTTTCCAACCTCTGCCTTACAACCTCACCCTCCCACCACTCTCCCTTGCATTTACAATCATGTACTCTATCTTGTTCCTGCTGACTTTCATTCCCTTTTCTCCAGCGAATGCCTCCACCTCTCCAAGTTCGCCTTAATCTGTTCCCTATTCTTGTCGTATATCACAATGTCATCTGCAAACATTATGGTTCATGGTGACTCCTGTCTGATCTCAAGCTGTCCATTACTATTGCAAACAAGAAAGGGCTCAGGCTAGAGCCTTGATGAAATCCCACTTTGAACCAATCCGTCAATCCTGCATCATATGCCTTCTCTAAATCCACAAATATAAAATGCAACTCTTTCCTGCCTTCTCGATACTTTTCATAGGTGTTCTCAATGCATGCTCCACCTGGGCATAAAGTCACACTGCTGTTCACAATTCCTCACTAATCAGCTTTTTACCCCTATAACTGCAGCATTTCTGTATACCTTCCTTGTTCCGAAAAATTGGTAACAGAATACTTTTTTCCATTCCTCAGGCATCCTCTCACCTCCCAAGATCTTGTTAAATAACCTGGTTAAAAACCCTACTGCCATCTCTCCCAAACATCTCCATGCCTCAACTGGAATATCATCTGGACCAGCTGCCTTTCCTCTCTTCAGCTTCTTCATACCTGCCCTAACTTACTCTTCACTAATTCACTGCACTTCCTCATCCACTTCCTCCACATTATCCATCCTTCTCTCTCTCTCTCTCTCTCTCTCTCTCTCTCTCTCTCTCTCTCTCTCTCTCTCTCTCTCTCTCTCTCTCTCTCTCTCTCTCTCTCTCTCTCTCTCTCTCTCTCTCTCTCTCTCTCTCTCTCTCTCTCTCTCTCTCTCATTTTCTTCGTTCATCAGCTCCTCAAAGTATTCTTTCCACTTTCTCATCACACCCTCCTCAATTTTCAATACATTTCCAGCTCATCAACAACCTTCTCCTTAGACTTTGTCACTTCTCTCTTTGTCTTGCACCACATCTCCCTATACTGCTGTTGATTTTCTTCATCACCCTGGGTATCCCAATTATTTTTCACGATTCTCGTTTTCCTAATGCTTTCCTGAACCTCTTCGTTCAATCACCAAGTATCCTTATCATCATTCCTCTTTCCAGAAGTCACCCCAAGAACTTTCTTTGTTGTATCCCTAAGCAACTCTGCAGTAGTTGCCAAGTTGTCCAGCCACTCTTCACCACTACCCAGTGCCCACTCAATCAAATCTCTGTATTTCATACAATCTTCTCCCCCAACTTCCACCATCTAATCTTTGGTTCAACCTTGACTCTTCCATTTCTTTGCCCTCAGGGTTATCCTACAGACCACCATCCGACGTTGCCTGGCTACACTCTCCCCTACCACCACCTTACGATATCCAATCACATTTAGATTGGATCCCCTATGCAGTAGATAATCCACCTGTGTGTTACTTCCTCCACTTTTATATGTTGTCCTGAGTTCCTCCTTCTTACTATAATATGTATTTACCACAGCCATATCCATCTTTTTTGCTAAGTCCACCACCATCTGACATTTGACATTTCAATTCCGTACACTATACCTACCCATGATCACCTCCTCATTTCTGTTCTCTATCCCAGCATGCCCATTGAAAGCTGCTCCAATCACCACTCTTTCATACTTAGGTACACTCTGCACCAATTCATGTATCTCACTCCAGGAAGCTTCCTTCTCCTCCATCTCACACCCTATTTGTGGTGCATAAACACTGATGACATTCATTATCACACCTTCATTTTCCAGCTTCACACTCATCTAGCTGTCGGACACTCTCTTCACCTCTAATGCATTCCAAGTGTATTCTTTCTCCAAAATGACCCCTACACCATTTCTTTTTCCATCAAAACCATGGTAGAGCAATTTACACCCCACTCCTATGCTCCTAGCCTGTCTCCCCTTCCACCTCTAAACACACAGTATATCTGCTTTTCTTCTCTCCAGTATATCGACCAATTCTCTAACTTTCTCTGTGGCAGTACCAACATTTAGGGTACCAACTCTCATCTCCACATTCATACCCCTCCTCCTCTCCTTCGTCATTCGGATATGATTCCCATCCCTCCTTCTCCTCCTTTGCCCAGCAGTAGCCCAATGCCCATCGGCACCCTGCTGACCAGTGTCAAAGGCGGTCGTTGGTACTGCGAGCCTCGACCGATCTGGCATGATACTTTGATATTTTCTCTACATATTCGATTGGCAGATGTTTTACACCAGATGCCCTTCCTGATGTAACCCTCCCTATTTATCCGGGTTTGGGACTGGCAGCAAAATGGACTGGCTTGTCCGGCCTAGTGCCTAGATTAATTTTAATAATAATAATAATAATAATAATAATAATAATAATAATAATAATAATAATAATAATAATAATAATAATAATAATAATAATAATAATAATAATAATAATAATAATAATAATAATAGAAATAGCATGCATGCATGCATAAGATAAGAATAGATACTACACTTTGATTTTAGCCAAAAGGCCGAGAAGCGATACATGCAACATGTATATGTCTATCTATTTGTCTATCTAGAGCTATTCTCTCTCTCTCTCTCTCTCTCTCTCTCTCTCTCTCTCTCTCTCTCTCTCTCTCTCTCTCTCTCTCTCTCTCTCTCTCTCTTTATATATATATATATATATATATATATATATATATATATATATATATATATATATATATATATATATATATATATATATATATACACGCACACAAAAAAGTATATTGTTTGACCGTGCAATTTAACACACGGTTTATTGTCTTCCTACAGGAAAGATGTGCGTAATGAATACGAACCAGTGTATTTGACAACAACAATTCTAAATAAACAATCAGTCCCTTATTTCATTACTCAAACACAGAACGTAAGTATAATGACAAAGGGCATTCGTAACACATCATCTATTTTCATTGTAATAGTAGTGCTGTATTAAATAACGGTCTATAATTTACGGGATGTACTCCTCTGATCTCCAGAGATATGGTGGTGGTATTCCTGGCATTTTACATAGTACAAGAACTTATAGAGTTTTCCACAGAAGGATTCTATATACAAGGAATATGATTTTTATTACCTCCGCCAAATCCCAGTCCATACAAAGTATATATATATATATATATATATATATATATATATATATATATATATATATATATATATATATATATATATTTATATATATATATATATATATATATATATATATATATATATATATATATATATATATATATATATATATATATATATATATATATATATAAACACACACACACACACACACACACACACACACACACACACACACACACACACACACACACACACACACACACACACACACACACACACACACATATATATATATATATATATATATATATATATATATATATATATATATATATATATATATATATAATTTTCATAGTCTCCATGCTGGATTTGTGATTTTGGAAAAATTTTGTTTTTCCTCTTTTATTGTGCTTGTATCACTTTTTAAGACATATTGCAAGATGACTTTCTTGAGAGATTATCTGCGACGATACCTTCTAAGACGATTCGCAGGGGTTGATGCAAATATATTAAGAAAAAGGATAGCAAACCCAGAGACATAATATTGTCTCTTGCTAAAGTCACAATATCCTATTCTAAAGAGAATTAGCATATATATATATATATATATATATATATATATATATATATATATATATATATATATATATATATATATATATATATGAATCAGTTTCAGAGTATCACATGTATACTGTAGATATGATTATTTTGACAACGGAGGAAAATAGGAAACAACGGAGCACCTTCGTGCTTTCGAGCATATTTATCCGAGGATGAGTTGATGAATATGTTAGGAAGCGCTAAGGTACTCCACTGTTTCCTGTTCTCCCTTCGTAGTCAAAATCACACACACTCGAATATGCAGCCCCCTTTTGGAAACCGCACTTGAAAAAGCACATAGCTAAGCTTGAAAAAGTTCAAAGACATGCCACGAAACTGGTGCCAGAAATACGCAATCTCAGTTATGATGAGAGGCTGAGGGAATTAGACTTACCATCACTCGAAGCTAGAAGAGTGAGGGGGGATATGGTGACAGTCTTTAAATTCCTTCATGGTTATGATAGAGTGGATAGGGATCGATATTTTGATATGGCTGGCTCTAGAACTAGAGGTCATAGTTTGAAGCTTCGTAAGAAAACTTCTTCGCAGGATGTAAGGAAATATTTTTTCAGTGCAAGAGTAGTTGATAATTGGAATTCGCTAAGCGAGGAGGTAGTTAATGCTATCTCAATCCATAGTTTTAAGGACAGGTATGATAAGTATCACTAAGTCTAAAATGGAACCGATGAGGAGACGGGAAGATACGAGCTTTGGGCTCTTTCCCGTAAACACAATTAGGTAATCACAATTAGGTAATCACACACACACACACACACACACACACACACACACACACACACACTGGAAGGCAGTAGAATTAAAAGATAGGATTCACAACAGTAAGGCAGATATAGTAGCAATTACAGAGACTAAGTTGAGTGAGGACATAAACAGTGTCACAGTTTTTCCTAAGGGCTTCAGAATACTAAGGGTCGAAAGATCTGAGAGGACTGGTGGAGGGATAGCACTGCTCATAAGTGAGAGGATTCAAGTTGAAGAAATAAACTTGGCTATAGAAAGTGAGTTCAGGGAATTTCTTGTTGCTCGCATAAATACTGGGTCAGAGAGCATTATAATAACTGTTGCATACAACCCACCAAGGAACCAAAATAGGCTTGAAATTTATGAGGAAAGTCATATAGGTACGATTGAAGTCATAAACTCAGTTGTTAACATGGCGCGGGAGAAAAAATGTAGGATTTTGATTATGGGAGACTTTAATCATAAAGAGATAGATTGGATAAATCTTGACCCACACAGTGGTGAGGACTCATTTGGGGCAAGATTCCTAGATTGCGTACAAGGGAATTTCCTACACCAACATGTAATGGAACCAACAAGAGCCAGGGGTGGGGATGAGCCATCACTACTTGATCTGGTGTTCACAGATAATGTGTTGGATATTGAAAATATTGAGTATGAACCACCAATTGGAAAGAGTGACCACTGTGTGTTGTTGATGGAGTATATCATTGAAGACATTCTTCCTGAGAGTAGAGGCACTGAGGACATGAGGAGGAACTATCCGAAAGGAGATTACATCAAAATGAATGAGCTTTTTGCAGTTATTGACTGGAGAACCTTATTTTACAACAAATCTGTACAAGAAATGTATGACATCTTTTGTGAGAAATATGGGAAGATAGTAGATTGCTGCATACCTGTCACCAAAGTAGGTGTAATTCATGCCAGAGAGAAATGGTTCGATAATGGGTGTAAAAGAGCTAAGGAGTGGAGAGACAAATGCTGGAAAAGGTATAGGAGGAGAAAAAACATAAATGCCTGGCAAACCTACAAAAGAGCAAGAAATGACTACCTAAGTAAAAGGAGAGAGGCAGAGAGAGATTATGAGAGGGACATCACCAGGAAGGCTAAAGAAAATCCCAAGCTTTTCCACAGCTTTATCAGAGGAAAACTGAAGGTAAAAGAACAGGTTTTAAGGCTAAAGAGAGCGGATGGAAGCATCACTGAGACGGACGAAGAGATCTGCAAAGAATTGAACAAGGAGTTTCAGTCAGTATTTACAGTAGAAAATACCCCACCCCCTCAGATTGCAGTGATAGAAGCTCAAGGGCCGGTACTAGAGAACATCAACCTTACAGCCACAGAGGTATGCAAAGCGCTGATGGATTTAGATGTTCATAAAGCTACAGGTCCTGATGACATATCCCCTCATGTGCTTAAAAAATGCGCAAACACAATATCAGTGGCACTAAGTATCATATTTAAGGAGTCACTGGAGTCGGGGGAGATTCCAAGATGCTGGAAACAAGCAAATGTGATACCTATCTTCAAAAAGGGAAGGAGGGATGCGGCTCTGAACTATAGACCAGTTTCCTTGACCAGCATAGTTTGCAAACTTATGGAGAAACTACTAAGGAAACATATCTCTCTTCACTTGGAATCCTTCAACTTTTTGTCAGTGAGGCAACATGGCTTCAGAGAAGGAAGATCAACAGTAACAAACTTATTAGAATTTTATGATGAGGTAAGCCAAATCTTACAGGAAAGAGAGGGCTGGGCAGATTGCATATTCCTAGACTTCCAGAAAGCGTTTGACACTGTTCCACATGGGAGACTTATTAGGAAGCTGCAATCAATGGCTAGAATAGGTGGAAATGTCTTGGAATGGATAAAAACTTACTTAGAAGGAAGGGAACAGAGGGTTAGAGTAAGACAGTGTCTGAATGGAGAAGAGTTAGTAGTGGAGTTCCACAGGGTTCAGTTTTAGGGCCACTTTTGTTCCTTGTATATGTAAATGACCTACCAGAGTCTGTAAATTCATTCATGAATATGTTTGCAGATGATGCAAAGATTGTGAAGAAAGTAAAAAACGAGAACAATGGTAGAGAACTTCAGGAGGATCTAAATAATCTGCATGAGTGGTCAGAAAAGTGGCTAATGAAATTCAATACCTCAAAATGTAAGGAAATGAGAATGGGTACAAGTGCAAGAAGGCCCAAGCTTGACTACTCGGTGGCTGGAGTACAACTTCAAGAGACAGAAAATGAGAGAGATCTAGGAGTAAACATACTGGCAGATTTGTCTCCAGAAATACATATAAATGGCGTAGTAAGGGCAGCATATGCATTCTTATCAAACGTAAGGGTAGCCTTCAGGCACATGGACAAGGAAATGTTCAGAAATATTTATGTAACCTATGTGAGGCCAAAACTCGAATATGCAGCCCCCTTTTGGAATCCGCACTTGAAAAAGCACATAGCTAAGCTTGAAAAAGTTCAAAGACATGCCACGAAACTGGTGCCAGAAATACGCAATCTCGGTTATGATGAGAGGCTGAGGGAATTAGACTTGCCATCACTCGAAGCTAGAAGAGTAAGGGGGGATATGGTGACAGTCTTTAAATTCCTTCATGGTTATGATAGAGTGGATAGGGATCGATATTTCGATATGGCTGGCTCTAGAACTAGAGGTCATAGTTTGAAGCTTCGTAAGAAAACTTGTTTGCAGGATGTAAGGAAATACTTTTTCAGTGTAAGAGTAGTTGATAATTGGAATTCGCTAAGCGAGGAGGTAGTTAATGCTATCTCAATCCATAGTTTTAAGGACAGGTATGATAAGTATCACTAAGTCTAAAAATGGAACCGATCAGGAGACGGGAAGATACGAGCTTTGGGCTCTTTCCCGTAAACACAATTAGGTAATCACAATTAGGTAATCACACACACACACACACACACACACACACACACACACACACACACACACACACACACTAAGGAAACATATCTCTCTTCACTTGGAATCCTTCAACTTTTTGTCAGTGAGGCAACATGGCTTCAGAGAAGGTAGATCAACAGTAACAAACTTATTACAATTTTATGATGAGGTAAGCCAAATCTTACAGGAAAGAGAGGGCTGGGCAGATTGCATATTCCTAGACTTCCAGAAAGCGTTTGACACTGTTCCACATGGGAGACTTATTAGGAAGCTGCAATCAATGGCTAGAATAGGTGGAAATGTTTTGGAATGGATAAAAACTTACTTAGAAGGAAGGGAACAGAGGGTTAGAGTAAGACACTCAGTGTCTGAATGGAGAAGAGTTAGTAGTGGAGTTCCACAGGGTTCAGTTTTAGGGCCACTTTTGTTCCTTGTATATGTAAATGACCTACCAGAGTCTGTAAATTCATTCATGAATATGTTTGCAGATGATGCAAAGAATGTGAAGAAAGTAAAAAACGAGAACAGTGGTAGAGAACTTCAGGAGGATCTAAATAATCTGCATGAGTGGTCAGAAAAGTGGCTAATGAAATTCAATACTTCAAAATGTAAGGTAATGAGAATGGGTACAAGTGCAAGAAGGCCCAAGCTTGACTACTCGGTGGCTGGAGTACAACTTCAAGAGACAGAAAATGAGAGAGATCTAGGAGTAAACATACTGGCAGATTTGTCTCCAGAAATACATATAAATGGCATAGTAAGGGCAGCATATGCATTCTTATCAAATGTAAGGGTAGCCTTCAGGCACATGGACAAGGAAATGTTCAAAAATATTTATGTAACCTATGTGAGGCCAAAACTCGAATATGCAGCCCCCTTTTGGAATCCGCACTTGAAAAAACACATAGCTAAGCTTGAAAAAGTTCAAAGACATGCCACGAAACTGGTGCCAGAAATACGCAATCTCAGTTATGATGAGAGGCTGAGGGAATTAGACTTACCATCACTCGAAGCTAGAAGAGTGAGGGGGGATATGGTGACAGTCTTTAAATTCCTTCATGGTTATGATAGAGTGGATAGGGATCGATTTTTTGATATGGCTGGCTCTAGAACTAGAGGTCATAGTTTGAAGCTTCGTAAGAAAACTTCTTTGCAGGATGTAAGGAAATACTTTTTCAGTGTAAGAGTAGTTGATAATTGGAATTGGCTAAGCGAGGAGGTAGTTAATGCTATCTCAATCCATAGTTTTAAGGACAGGTATGATAAGTATCACTAAGTCTAAAATGGAACCGATCAGGAGACGGGAAGATACGAGGTTTGGGCTCTTTCCCGTAAACACAATTACGTAATCACAATTAGGTAATCTCACACACACACACATAGGGTTAGAGTAAGACACTCAGTGTCTGAATGGAGAAGAGTTAGTAGTGGAGTTCCACAGGGTTCAGTTTTAGGGCCACTTTTGTTCCTTGTATATGTAAATGACCTACCAGAGTCTGTAAATTCATTCATGAATATGTTTGCAGATGATGCAAAGATTGTGAAGAAAGTAAAAAACGAGAACAGTGGTAGAGAACTTCAGGAGGATCTAAATAATCTGCATGAGTGGTCAGAAAAGTGGCTAATGAAATTCAATACTTCAAAATGTAAGGTAATGAGAATGGGTACAAGTGCAAGAAGGCCCAAGCTTGACTACTCGGTGGCTGGAGTACAACTTCAAGAGACAGAAAATGAGAGAGATCTAGGAGTAAACATACTGGCAGATTTGTCTCCAGAAATACATATAAATGGCATAGTAATGGCAGCATATGCATTCTTATCAAATGTAAGGGTAGCCTTCAGGCACATGGACAAGGAAATGTTCAGAAATATTTATGTAACCTATGTGAGGCCCAAACTCGAATATGCAGCCCCCTTTTGGAGTCCGCACTTGAAAAAGCACATAGCTAAGCTTGTAAAAGTTCAAAGACATGCCACGAAACTGGTGCCAGAAATACGCAATCTCAGTTATGATGAGAGGCTGAGGGAATTAGACTTACCATCACTCGAAGCTAGAAGAGTGAGGGGGGATATGGTGACAGTCTTTAAATTCCTTCATGGTTATGATAGAGTGGATAGGGATCGATATTTTGATATGGCTGGCTCTACAACTAGAGGTCATAGTTTGAAGCTTCGTAAGAAAACTTCTTTGCAGGATGTAAGGAACTACTTTTTAAGTGTAAGAGTAGTTGATAATTGGAATTGGCTAAGCGAGGAGGTAGTTAATGCTCTCTCAATCCATAGTTTTAAGGACAGGTATGATAAGTATCACTAAGTCTTAAATGGAACCGATGAGGAGACGGGAAGATACGAGGTTTGGGCTCTTTCCCGTAAACACAATTAGGTAATCACAATTAGGTAATCACACACACACACACACACACACACACACACACACACACACATATATATATATATATATATATATATATATATATATATATATATATAATATATATATATATATATATATATATATATATATATAAGTTTTACAATTTGTAATAGAATAACACAATACACAATAGACCCTAGAGTTTATACTAACGATCCCCAAGCTTTTCACTAGCAAGGACCTCTTTTAATTCAGATGAATTTCTCACGTACCCCAGTCTTTTGAAAGCTCTGCTTGCTCAATAAATTTATCTTAAGTAAACAATAAACTCGTGTTCTCAGTTTCACCTCTCGAAGTAAGATACATGTTCCTGAATATGCAATCATAAATTTGGGGAGACAGCCAAGGTAGATAGATAGATGAATGCTAACATTAAAAAAATTTAACATTACTAATATCACATTCTCTTCATTAATTTAAAGTGTCTAACACTCAAAGATTATATCAGCAGATTAAGATACAACTCTTAAATCAAGTAAGTTTTAATCATCATCTATTTAATTATACATTTAACACCTCGGTGTCATGACAATTTGAACTTAGAACGGGAACCAGACACTCTTGTGGAAAAACTTTCCATTCGCAATTTATTCACCCTTTCTTTGGGCTGTTAGTCCCGTGGATAATTGAGTGAAAAATAGTGTGATTACCTAATTGATTACCTAATTGTGTTTACGGGAAAGAGCCCAAAGCTCGTATCTTCCCGTCTCCTGATCGGTTCCATTTTTAGACTTAGTGATACTTATCATACCTGTCCTTAAAACTATGGATTGAGGTAGCATTAACTACCTCCTCGCTTAGCGAATTCCAATTATCAACTACTCTTACACTGAAAAAGTATTTCCTTACATCCTGCAAACAAGTTTTCTTCCGAAGCTTCAAACTATGACCTCTAGTTCTAGAGCCAGCCATATCGAAATATCGATCCCTATCCACTCTATCATAACCATGAAGGAATTTAAAGACTGTCACCATATCCCCCCTTACTCTTCTAGCTTCGAGTGATGGCAAGTCTAATTCCCTCAGCCTCTCATCATAACCGAGATTGCGTATTTCTGGCACCAGTTTTGTGGCATGTCTTTGAACTTTTTCAAGCTTAGCTATGTGCTTTTTCAAGTGCGGATTCCAAAAGGGGGCTGCATATTCGAGTTTTGGCCTCACATAGGTTACATAAATATTTCTGAACATTTCCTTGTCCATGTGCCTGAAGGCTACCCTTACATTTGATAAGAATGCATATGCTGCCCTTACTACGCCATTTATATGTATTTCTGGAGACAAATCTGCCAATATGTTTACTCCTAGATCTCTCTCATTTTCTGTCTCCTGAAGTTGTACTCCAGCCACCGAGTAGTCAAGCTTGGGCCTTCTTGCACTTGTACCCATTCTCATTACCTTACATTTTGAGGTATTGAATTTCATTAGCCACTTTTCTGACCACTCATGCAGATTATTTAGATCCTCCTGAAGTTCTCTACCATTGTTCTCGTTTTTTACTTTCTTCACAATCTTTGCATCATCTGCAAACATATTCATGAATGAATTTACAGACTCTGGTAGGTCATTTACATATACAAGGAACAAAAGTGGCCCTAAAACTGAACCCTGTGGAACTCCACTACTAACTCTTCTCCATTCAGACACTGAGTGTCTTACTCTAACCCTCTGTTCCCTTCCTTCTAAGTAAGTTTTTATCCATTCCAAGACATTTCCACCTATTCTAGCCATTGATTGCAGCTTCCTAATAAGTCTCCCATGTGGAACAGTGTCAAACGCTTTCTGGAAGTCTAGGAATATGCAATCTGCCCAGCCCTCTCTTTCCTGTAAGATTTGGCTTACCTCATCATAAAATTCTAATAAGTTTGTTACTGTTGATCTTCCTTCTCTGAAGCCATGTTGCCTCACTGACAAAAAGTTGAAGGATTCCAAGTGAAGAGAGATATGTTTCCTTAGTAGTTTCTCCATAACTTTGCAAACTATGCTGGTCAAGGAAACTGGTCTATAGTTCAGAGCCGTATCCCTCCTTCCCTTTTTGAAGATAGGTATCACATTTGCTTGTTTCCAGCATCTTGGAATCTCCCCCGACTCCAATGACTCCTTAAATATGATACTTAGTGCCACTGATATTGTGTTTGCGCATTTTTTAAGCACATGAGGGGATATGTCATCAGGACCTGTAGCTTTATGAACATCTAAATCCATCAGCGCTTTGCATACCTCTGTGGCTGTAAGGTTGATGTTCTCTAATACCGGCCCTTGAGCTTCTATCACTGCAATCTGAGGGGGTGGGGTATTTTCTACTGTAAATACTGACTGATTATACAGCACTAGATGAAGCTGGAATTAATATAAAGTTTCTCTACATTTAGGTACCCCAGTTCGTTACCAAAAAGGCCACTCTACCCCAATATATTACTCACACCGTCATCAATACCCTTCCGAAGTATGTCACAGTGACGGAAAAATCTTACGTGACAGTATATGCCACCAGAACCCGCAAGACATATGAAACTGTGTGTCCCAAAGGATATGGGCATGGGCATGACGACCATGGACATGGTGGTGGTGGTGGTTATGGTCATTAAAGAAATGAGTGAAGAAGAAGCTCTTTCTGTTTGATTACAGCCGTGTTCTGGATCGAAGAAAAAGATTATTGATCCTCGTAGAAGCTAACTAGAGGACCTGCACATAGGTGGTACTTATTCTTATCTCGTAAGTGCGTTTGTTTCGTTGTATAAGCTGCTGAGGTCTAAATTGGAAATGACGTCACTGCTAACATTTTTACAAAATCTAGTTTCTTTTTTAATAACTAGTCATATTTTATATCAATGGGAAATAAATTTTCAAATAGCTATATATCGCTCTATGTTTAAAGTATAAATTCATCCTTCTATTTCCGCTTTGTTCACTATTTAGCTACTCAGTATGAACATGGCCCAGTTCATTGTTATCTTGGGTCAAGTCTTGGAATTGAATAGGTGGTATTTTAGTCTCTATAATTTTCCTGGAATAAATCATAAACCCAATGTGCTGGCATATGGAACATGTATTTTTGCGTATAGGTTATCAGTAGTGATGGTAAATTTTTTGGACTGTGTTATTTGTTGTTAGTTCTTCAACGAGTGCTGGTAACTCGATTGTTAAGTCCATTCCATTTCGTGTATTTTCTAGTCGTATTATGTAGTGAACAAAATACTTTTTAGACTAATAATAAACTATAAGCATATCTGGTTTCAAGGTATCACATACACTATACCCGTTGATCTGCATATTCATTTGGGTTACATTATTATCTTTCATGAAATCATGTAGTGAAATGTGGAAATACAAATTCAAATCATTACAGTGTTTTATTTAGAAAATTATAAAATATTAATATTATTAACTACTACATTGGATCCATATTAATATTTTTTTCCGATCGTATGCTTCGTGAGACGAAGATGAAAGGAAAAGGAGAAGTGGCATTTGGTGATGTGACAGGTAGGGTGACTGGGGTTGAAAAGGGGAGAGCGAGAGAAGGTGTGGCATTATTGTTGAGTGAATGGATGGTAAATAAGGTAGTGGAATGGAAAGAAGTGTCATCTAGGCTGATGTGGGTAATGTCTAGGATAGGTAGGGAATTTTGGGCTTTTGTTAGTGCGTATGGGCCAGGATGTGAGAGAAGTGAGGAAGAGCGACATGAATTCTGGAATGAGTTAGACTAGGTGTGTGGATGGTCTAAGTAGAAGGAACTATGCAGTTGTGTTGGGTGACTTGGATGCCAGAGTGGGTGATGAAGAGGTAGAAGGTGTTGAAGGAAATTATGGGGTAGCAGGTGAGAATGAGAATGGCGAGAGACTGTTAGATATGTGTGTGGAGCAAGACCTGGCGATAGGTAATAGTAAATAAGTATACATGGATGAGAGTGGCAAATGGAAGAGTGAAAAAAAAAGCATTGATAGATTATGTGTTGGCAGCAAAGAGCATGATTGGTAGAGTGAAAGATGTGCATGCATTAAGGGGTGTGGCTGCTGGGATGTCTGATCATTTTTTGGTTGAAGCAAAAGTGGTACTAGCGAAAGAGTTGGAAAATAGATTGGGGGGATGTAGAAGGGAAATGGTGATGGTGGAAGAGTTGCAAAAGCCAGAGAATAGACAGGAATATCAGGACAGGTTGAAATTGGCATATAACAGGGTGAAAGGAAGAGAAGTTGGGGAGTTAGAGGAGGAATGGGGGTGGATGAAAGAATGTTTTGTGGGACATGCAAGTGATATGTGTGGAAAGAGGTTTGTTGGAGGTGGCATGAGGGGGGGCAGCGAGTGGTGGAATGAAGGGGTGAAAATGAAGATGGAAGAGAAAAAGAGGGCTTTTGAGGAATGGCTGCAGTGTAACAGTAGGGAGAAGTGTGAAAGATATAGGGAGAAAAATTTCGAAACCAAGTAGAAGGTAGAGGAAGAGAAGAGGTTGGCAAATGTTAGGTGGGGACAGGATTTTAGTAGGTCATATTAGGAGAATAAAGAGAAGTTTTGGAAAGAAGTGAAGAAAGTAAGGAAGGGTGGATCAAGGATGGAAGAGACAATGAAAGATGTGAATGAACATATGCTAAGAGGGAATGATGCAAGGAAAAGATGGGTAGAATATTTTGAGTGCTTGTTGTATGTTGAGGAAGATAGAGAGGCAGCTATGGTGGCAGTGGGTATGTTGAAAGAAGGGGGTGTGACTGCATTGGAATGGTTAATGAGGGTGTTTAATATATGTTTTATGTTGTCAATGGTGCCAGTGGAATGGGTGATTATTTGTATAGTGCCCCTATACAAAGGTAAGGAGATGTGTATGAATGCAGTAATTTCAGGGGTATAAGTTTGTTGAGTGTGGTAGGAAAAGTGTATGGTAGGATACTGATTAATAGGATTAGAGATAAGACAGAAAATGTGATCGCAGAAGTGCAGAGTGGTTTTAGGAGAGGTAGAGGTTGTATAGATCAGATATTTATAGTTAGGCAGTTATGTGAGAAATATTTAACAAAGGGTAAGGAAGTGTTAATTGCATTTTTGGATCTGGAGAATGCATATGATAGAGTTGATATAGAGGCAATGTGGAATGTTTTGAGGTTATATGGAATTGATGGTAAACTGTTGCATGCAGTGAAGAGTTTTTATGAGGGCAGTAGAGCTTGTGTTAGGGTAGGGAATGAAGTGAGTGAGTGGTTTCCAGCCAGTGTGGGACAGAGACAGGGATGTGTGATGTCAAAATGGCTGTTCTATTTGTATAATGATAGAGTCGTAAGAGAGGTAAATGAATGATTGCGTGGTCGAGGTTTGAGAATGGCAGATGGGGATGACAACGAATGGGGGCTGAATTAGTGGCTGTTTGCAGATGATACCGTGGTGGTGGCAGATTCAAAGGAGAAGCTGTGTCAGTTAGTGTCAGATATTGGCATGGTGTGTGAGAGAAGGAAGTTGTTAGCGAATGTGGGAACAGCAAGGTTATGAGTTGTACAAGAAATGAGGATGGTGTTGCATTGAATGTTATGTTGCATGGTGAGACACTTGAAGAAGATGATCAGTAAGTATTCAGGCTCGGTTATAGCTGCAAATGGTGGAGTGAAAACAGATGTGTGTCACAGTGTGAATGAAGGATGTAAAGTATTGGGTGCGTTGAAAGGAGTGATGAAGAATAGAGGGTTGGAAATAAATGTTAAGAAAGTTTTGTATGAGAAAGTGGTTGTGCCAACTGTGATGTATGGATCAGAGTTATGGGGTATGAAAGTAAGTGAGAGACGAAAACTAAATGTGTTTGAGATGAAATGCCTGAGGAGTATGATTGGTGTATCTCGGTTGGATAGGGTTAGGAATGAAGTGGTGAGAGCAAGAACGGGTGTGAGGAGAGAATTTGCAGCCAGAGTAGATATGAATGTTCTGAGATGGTTTGGCCATGTGGAAAGGATGGATGATGAAAGACTGCTGAAAAAGGTGATGAATGCGAGAATTGATGGGAGAAATGCTAGAGGGAGGCCTAAGTTTGGGTGGATGGATGAAGTGAGGAGAGCCCTGAATGATAGGAGTATGGATGTGAGGGAAGCAAGTGAGCGTGCTATTGTGACATAGCTCTGATGGGCATCTGCTGTTACCATGGGGCTGCATCTTACAGAGGTAGCCTTGTGGTAGGGACAGTAGGGGAGTTGGCATTTATGTAGCAACACAGGTTGTGGAAGAGCTGAGAGGATGGGCTGTGTCACTCCAGCAGTGCCATCTGAATTGTCGCTAGCTCCCTTGTCATTGCCCAAAGAGCAAAGTAATCCCCTTACTGTTTCTTTTTTTATGTCGGCTACCCCCCAGATTGAGAGAGACAGCCAAGGTAGATATATACATAGATGCTTCGTGAATATTAACATCTATTTTCTTTTCCAGTCAGCTGAGTCCCGGTATCACATTTTATTTAGAGGGCATGGGAAGATTGTTAGGTAGCATGAGGGTCTGCCCCTCTCATTTCTCCCCCTCTCTGTATTTCATTTTCGTGGTTTTCCCAAAAAATCTTCCCATTCTATCCCCCCCACTCTTCAGTGATGAATCCGTCATCACTGAATGCATATTGGCCATGGCTTTTCCCGCGGGGTAGCGTTTGCTGAGCAATTTGTGTATGGTATTGCATAGCTCTTTGTTTCCATTAAACCAGTAACTGTACATTGGGACATGTGCGTGTAGACAGCCTCTTTGATATGCAAATGGTTACTTAAGTTTACATATATTTGACCATATTTATAACCGTGATCGGTTTTACGTCAGGGACTTCCTTTTATAATAAGGGTTAGGACAGTGCTTTCTTGCGAAGGATTTTGGTTTTGGCAGGTGTGATCGCTACCCTGAGTGCATGCCCTTGCTAACCTCAAACCGTGGAGGGTAGCGAACTCTCGACCTAATGCCTCAAAGTCACGGACGCTACCGCTCTGCCAAGGCGACCACTTGACCATATTTATATCTAATATTAATTAATGCTATAATTCAATTCATTCTTTATTTTTTATGAAATAATTGCAGATGACATTCCATAAATTTTGCAAAATATTTTTTTTTTTTTTTGCATTTATCATTCACAGTGTATTTGTATAAATCACTTATAGTCTAAATAGAATTAGCCCCCTGAATGTCTAAATATATCTCGGAACCCCCCAACCCCCAACCCCCCAAAAAAAGCAAAGAAACTAGACTTATCATTCATTCATAATTTTAAAATATCCAAATGCTAAATACAGAGACAGTACTTAAAATTTAACACTAACATTACATAAGAGGTAGAAGCATTATATGATGTAGCACAAAGAGAAATTCTGACACACACACTAATAAATTAAAAATGCCAAGTTAGAGTATATGCCCAAAGTATATTGAAGATTATGCCAAGATAATAATTTGGTCATTACGCTATAAAATACTATAGAGACATAATCTGATACAATAAGGTGGGAAATCTTCCAATCAGATTACTTGATTTGGAATACGTAGACATAATCCCTTTCACACTGTTAAACATAATTCCTCTTGCAGCCAATCATTATCAATATTTTTAATCTATGATCATTATACATTAACCTCACCTAACCTAAAAAATGACCGGCTACAGATATCCATCTCTTCTTGTTGTGAGGCAAGATCTTGACTCTCTCCTTTAAGTTTGCCAATCAACTTCATCATTCAACAGGATTTGGATCTATCACATACGATAAAGGATTAACCCCATTCACTAGATGGGTTACTTCAACATTTAAATTAGTAACTAGTGAAACAAAGATATTTGATGGAGAAAATACAAATTTGTACTATAGCGCACCTATTAATAGCAAAACAAAAACTGCTATTACAGCGATTATGAACAAATTTTCAGAATATAAAGAAGTTAATGTTGGGATTTTATACTGGTTTACAAAGAGGAACTGTTACTCACCATGGTTTAACGGATATTTAGGCTCTCATTTGGATGTTGGGAAAGCCTTTTCGGTGGAGCTTGGATAGGTCCATTAAAAATAAATGAACCTCATATGATCACGTCCAGTAATTTCAGTCATCCGTTTAAACTGTCATGGTTTCTGCCCAACTGAAGCCGGTATATAGTGCACTCTAGATCAAACTTCATCAGACTTCAAAGACTTTCTCTATTTTTTTTCCTTACACAGAAATACAATCCGAAAATGGTTGCGTTAAATTAGGTTGACAAATCTAATGCCAGTAACTCAGATTAAGTAAAAAAGAAAAAATATCCAATTGGTGGTTAATCAAGTACAGGCATCACTCAGTAATCACATGTCATCTCCAACTGTTACCTTAAAGTGGGTATAATCAAAGCGTAAACTAAAAATTTGCTGGAGCTTTGACGGACTCCTCTAATTCGATATATCTTCCTGCAAGGCTTGCTTATAGGAGTCTACATCTTACTGGGTTACCAACTACCATTAACGTTAAATTTACATAGATGCTTCATGTAATTTAATACCATAGAAAAATCACTATTATTTGACAACCTTGTTTCTAAAAAAAAAAATCAACATACACTTTAATATCAAATTATCAAATAAAAGCAACTGAGCCATACTAAAGAGGTTGACATCATCTCACCAGTGACGTTTTGAATGTAAATAAACCATTCTTCTTCTCTTATTTAATAGTAATTGTATCCTCGATTCGAATACATGAATTAAAGTAAGAAACAGATACATTTTGTAATTTTTAGGCGTAAATATATCAAAAGTATTGTACCAGAATATCTACATTCAATATCAGTTACTCTAGAATCTGTAAACTAAACATGATATATCTGTCTATTTAATTAAAACTCAATATTAATGAGATATTTCACTTTCTAAAGCTTTGAAAAATAAAATATCCCCATTATTATTATTAATAATAATAAAATATTGAATAGTCACTGATTCTGAATTTCTTTCAATTCCTAATCTTATGATACAGATAAAGTAACCGAGTAGAATACAATAAAAAAAATTTACTGCAGGCATTTCTAATACTGGTCACACTGGAAAATATCTGGAAACTGCACAAGCGCAAACAATTAAAGCAACAAACCATCCTAGTCAAATTACAGAGAAGGTTTTTCAAGATAAAATCGTACGTATTCATTAATGTTTTTAATCACATCACTCCAAAGGAGGAACATCATCATTATCTTGGAAATCTGGAGAATTGGGACGATCCAAAGGTTTGTTTTTGGGTTTGTAACAGAAATTTGAGGCTAGTTTCCTTTTCTCTTCTGCATCTTGCACAATCTTTGTGTAATCTACTTGCCTTCTCTTCTCATTGATTTCCAGATAATTTCTGCTTCTGTAAAGAAGAGGAAAACAAATGCTTGTTACGTAAAACTTGTTAACAACACCAATGTGTATATATATACATACATATATTATATATATATATATATATATATATATATATATATATATATATATATATATATATATATATATATATATATATATATATATATATATATATATATATGACAGTTCTTTTTGCTCTTCTGAATGAACTCTCCAAATTAAAGATGATGAATAAGGTTCTCAGTGACAATTTCTAGAATTTTCATATAATTCGCAGATCTCCCTTCCCTTAAGATTTAGCCTGCCGCTTGGAACAGGTAAGAGGTTGCAAAGGGGCTAGAGCCTGGTAACCAACACTTCAAAAGTTTCCCTCTTAATGCTGGATAACTCCGAAGCATTATATTACGGGCTAAAAGCTCGTAGATAATATGATAATCAAGAGCCTATTCCAATAGGATCTTCCAAATAATACAGAGGGTTTGAAGAGGCCCTTGCAGTATGAAACTAAGGAATCCAGAATTACGTATACTGGCCATATCTTGAGGAACAGGGATAGTTTAAAATTATTCTCCTTGCAAATAATAATTACTTAGAAGTAATAAGCTATTTAAAGTGCAAGCCCTTCTTAATGATCTATTTCACTGCACATATGCTCGAAATGTTAACGCTAGTTCAGTTTTCTTGTATGTTCTGAAGATTATACAAAAGAACATGGCTTGATTATTTGAGAGGTGGTATGTACACTATGGTTAAGATGGAAGGCTTTAATACATAGGAAAAAAAATTTTGAATGAAGGGGTTGAGTGCGAATATTATATCTTCATTCTGGTGCGAAGGAATCTGGATAATAATGGATTGATTTGTATGTTATAAAAGCCTAATTTAGTTGCTCCTACATAAGCCTGAAAACATTCCAGAATTTCCATCATTGTATATTTATATATATATATATATATATATATATATATATATATATATATATATATATATATATATATATATATATATATATATATATATATATATACATATATATAACCAAATAAGCACATTACATATGTGAAAACATGAATCATTTTTACCCCCACCTAGGACTTATAATTCCTAAGCCAAGGCGCTACCAACTACACCACAGAAGTTAAAAGGAAATAGACCTTATAGCTTTTATCTGCTATATTAGGAATGAACGTATTCTATCTGAATGCCACAATGTTAATATTACAGTTTCCCCAACCTCACTCGTGGTTTGTTTTCACATTTAATTCAACTCCCAATCTCAATTCGGGACCAACAATAACCAAATAAGCATATTATATATGTGAAAACATAAATCATTTTTACCCCGACCGGGACTTGAACCTAGGTCTTATAATTCCTAGGCCAAGGCTCTACCAACTACACCACAGAAGGTTAAAAGGAAACAGACATAATAGCTTATATCTGCTATATTAGGACTGAACACATTCTATCTGAATGCCACCATGTTCGTATTACAGTTTCCCCAACCTCATACGTGGTTTCGTTTTCGCATTTAATTCGACTCCCAATCTCATTCGGGACCAACAATAACCAAATAAGACACATTTCATATGTGAAAACATGAATCATTTTTTACCCCGACCGGGATTTGAACCTAGGACTTATAATTACTAAGCCAAGGCACTACCAACTTCGCCACAGAAGGTTGAAAGGAAACAGACCTTATAGCTTATATCTGCTATATTAGGAATGAACACATTCTATCTGAATGCCACTATGTTCATATTACAGTTTCCCCAACCTCACTCGTGGTTTCACTTTCGCATTTACTTCAACTCCCAATCTCATTCGGGACCAACAATAACCAAATAAGCACATTTCATATCTGAAAACGTAAGGTCTGTTTCCATTTATCCTTCTGTGGTGTAGTTAGTAAAGACTTGGATTAGTAATTATTAGTCCTAGGTTCAAGTCCCGGTCGGGGTAAAACTGATTCATGTTTTCACATATGTAATGTGCTTATTTGGTTATTGTTGGCCCCGAATGAGATTGCGAGTTAAATTAAATGCGAATACGAAACCACGAGTGAGGTCGGGAAAACTGTAACATGAACATAGTGGCATTCAGATAGAATGCATTCATTCCTACTATATCAGATATAAGCTATAAGGTCTATTTCCTTTTAACTTTCTGTGGTGAAGTTGGTAGCACCTTGGCTTAGTAATTAAAAGTCCCAGGATCAAGTCCCTGTCGGAGTAAAAATGATTCATGTGTTCACGTATATAATGTGCTTATTTGGTTATTGTTGGTCCCGAATGAGATAGGGAGTTGAATTAAATACAAAAACGAAACCAAGAGTGAGGTTGGGGAACTACAATATAAACATAGTGGCATTCAGACAGAATGCGTTTATTTATAATATAGCAGATATAAGCTATGAGGTCTATTTCCTTTTAACCTTCTGTGGTGTAGTTGGTAGCGTCTTGGCTTAGTAATTATAAGTCATAGGTTCAAGTTCCGGTTTGAGTAAAAATTATTCAGGTTTTCACATATGTAATATGCTTATTTGGTTATTGTTGGTGGAAGATGAGATTGGGAGTTGAATTAAATGCGAAAACAAAACCACGAGTGAGGTTGGGGAAACTGTAATATGAACATAGTGGCATTCAGATAGAATGCGTTCATTCCTAATATAGCAGATATAAGCTATAAGGTCTGTTTCCTTTTAAACT
>JAXCGZ010013208.1:70000-92500 GCA_037179515.1 Halocaridina rubra
CCTCACTTGTGGCTTCATTTTAGCATTTAATTCAATTTTTTACCCCGATCAGGACTCGTACCTAGGACTTATGATTACTAAGTCAAGGCGCTACCACTAAATCACAGAAGGTTAAAAGGAATCCAACCTTATAGGTTACATCTGCTATACTTAGGAATGAACGCATTCTAACTGAATGCCACTATGTTCATATTACAGATTCCCCACCCTAACTCGTGGCTTCATTTTAGCATTTAATTCAATTCCCAATCTCATTCGGGCCATGAAAAAACAAATAAGCACATTACATATGTGAAAACATGAATCATTTTTTTACCCCGACCGGGACTCGAACCTAGGACTTATGATTACTAAGTCAAGGCGCTACCACTACACCACAGAAGGTCGGGGTAAAAAAATGATTCATGTTTTCACATATGCAATGTGCTTATTTGGTTATTTCATGGCCCGAATGAGATTGGGAATTGAATTAAATGCTAAAATGAAGCCACGAGTTAGGGTGGGGAATCTGTAATATGAACATAGTGGCATTCAGTTAGAATGCGTTCATTCCTAAGTATAGCAGATATAACCTATAAGGTTGGATTCCTTTTAACCTTCTGTGATTTAGTGGTAGCGCCTTGACTTAGTAATCATAAGTCCTAGGTACGAGTCCTGATCGGGGTAAAAAAATGATTCATGTTTTCACATATGTAATGTGCTTATTTGGTTATTTCATGGCCCGAATGAGATTGGGAATTGAATTAAATGCTAAAATGAAGCCACGAGTGAGGTTGGGGAATCTGTAATATGGACATAGTGGCATTCAGTTAGAATGCGTTCATTCCTAAGTATAGCAGATATAACCTATAAGGTTGGATTCCTTTTAACCTTCTGTGGTGTAGTGGTAGCGCCTTGACTTAGTAATCATAAGTCCTAGGTTCGAGTCCCGGTCGGGGAAAAAAAATTATTCATGTTTTCACATATGTAATGTGCTTATTTGGTTATTTCATGGCCCGAATGAGTTTGGGAATTGAATTAAATGCTAAAATGAAGCCACGAGTGAGGGTGGGGAATCTGTAATATGGACATAGTGGCATTCAGTTAGAATGCGTTCATTCCTAAGTATAGCAGATATAAGCTATAAGGTTCTATTCCTTTTAACCTTCTGTGGTGTAGTGGTAGCGCCTTGACTTAGTAATCATAAGTCCTAGGTTCGAGTCCCGGTCGGGGTAAAAAAATTATTCATGTTTTCACATATGTAATGTGCTTAGTTGGTTATTTCATGGCCCGAATGAGATTGGGAATTGAATTACATGCTAAAATGAAGCCACGAGTGAGGTTGGGGAATCTGTAATATGGACATAGTGGCATTCAGTTAGAATGCGTTCATTCCTAAGTATAGCAGATATAAGCTATAAGGCTGGATTCCTTTTAACCTTCTGTGGTGTAGTGGTAGCACCTTGACTTAGTAATCATAAGTCCTAGGTACGAGTCCTGATCAGGGTAAAAAAATTATTCATGTTTTCACATATGTAATGTGCTTATTTGGTTATTTCATGGCCCGAATGAGATTGGGAATTGAATTAAATGCTAAAATGAAGCCACGAGTGAGGTTGGGGGAATCTGTAATATGGACATAGTGGCATTCTGTTAGGATGCGTTCATTCCTAAGTATAGCAGATATAAGCTATAAGGTTGGATTCCTTTTAACCTTCTGTGGTGTAGTGGTAGCGCCTTGACTTAGTAATTATAAGTCCTTGGTTCGAGTCCCGATCGGGGTAAAAAAAAAATAAAAAAAGATTCATATATATATATATATATATATATATATATATATATATATATATATATATATATATATATATATATATATATACAATTATAAAATAATCGAATCGCAAACATGAAATAAACAAAAAACAAATAAAGACTACAATGTGATGACGAGTGAATATGAGAACAAACATAAAGTTATAGGATGTTCAGTTTATTTGCCAACGGTGTGTTTACAGCCTTCCTTAATAATGATTTACAGGATTGCGATCAAATATATCCTCTAAGATCTTGCAGCAACTATTCAAAGTGTTTTAATATACAGTAAAGAAATGAATGCTTGAAATCTACTACTTACTCTTTTCTTTTTCCTGTGTGTAAAAGTTTATCTCCTAAAATAATAATAATAATAATAATAATAATAATAATAATAATAATATTAATAATAATAATAATAATAATAATAATAATAATAATAATAATAATAATAATAATAATAATAATAATAATAATAATAATAATAATAATAATAATAATAATAATAATAAAAACAACCATTATTATTATTATTATTATTATTACTATTATTATTATTATTATTATTATTATTATTATTATTTTTATTATTATTATTGCGTCTTCGAACAGTTTATACTCGTAGATGATATAATTTAGTATTATTAATATTCCCCCTCCTCAACAAGTAAAATCATTATTAAGTAGCAGTAAGAAACAATATTACAAAAATGAATTTCAAAACGCTAAAGGCAATATCTCTGATACATGGAAAATTGCTAAAACCATGCTTTCCAATAACTGTAATAAAAGTATTAACATATCAATTATACCCGATGAGGTAGATGTAAGTGCTAAAGCAGAAGAGTTCAATAATTTTTTCGCTGAAGTGGGGAAAAAAACCTTTGAAAAAACGAAAAAAGAAATAATAAATGAAATAAATAATAGTAATGGTGGTAATAATAATGATGATGGTAGTAGTAATAATAATAGTAATGTTGATAATGGTGTAAATAATAATGATGGTGGTAGTAATGGTAATGATAATAGTGATGATGGTAGTAATAATAATAATAATAATAATGTTAATTTGGAAGAACATAGTGCATTCAATAGAAGTAATGATGTCTTTAACCCTACTACAGTAGATTGTAATACAGTAATCTTAGTAATAAAAAATCTGAAAGACTCTAATGCATATGGATCAGATGGAATTTGTTTTCGTTTTATTAGAGATTCATTATTTGTAATAGCATATTATCTGACGGTAATAATCAATACTTCCATAGCTACCAATATTTACCCAGATTTATGGAAAAATCCCCATGTAATTCCTGGTTTTAAAAATGGAAATCCTGACGACGTCTCTAACTATAGACCAATCTCTTTACTACCAATTTTATCAAAGATACTTGAAAAGATAGTTGCAAATCAGTTAAGTGAGTTTCTTGAAAAAAATAAACTTATTGCAAAAAGTCAACACGGTTTCAGGCCAAAATTATCAACTGAAACTGCCTTATTGAAAATATCAGATGAAATATACAAAAATATAGATAATAAGAAAATATCATTGCTACTACTACTCGATCTTTCTAAAGCTTTTGATAGTGTAAACCATAGTATATTATTAGAAAAATGCAAAAAAAATGAACATTGACCCAAGCTGGTTCGAGAACTATGTAAAAAACCGCTACCAGTCAGTCAGAATAAAAGATGTAGTTTCAAGTTCCAAGAAGGTATTGTTTGGGGTCCCTCAGGGATCGATCCTAGGACCTATACTTTTTCTAATATATGTAAACGATCTAGTAAAATATTTACCTAACTGTTATGTCATTCAATATGCTGACGATACTCAAATCTTAATTGAAGGAGAAATTAATGATTTAGAAAATATTATTCGTAGAGCAGAAGAAATTTTGTATATGGCTAAACGTTATTTTCTAAAAAATGGTTTGTTACTTAATGAAACTAAAACCCAATCTATTCTTATCGGATCCAGACAATTATTATCAAAAGTTGATGACAATCTTCATATAAATTTTAACGGTAATATCATTAAGCCAATGAACTCGGTAAAGAACCTAGGTGTCTATTTTGACCGTTACATGAATTTTGAAATGCATATAGATGAAATTTATAAAAAAGTAATGGGTACTCTAATATATCTAAATAGGGTAAAAGACTCATTTGAAACATCAACTCGTATAATAATTGTCCAGTCCTTAGCTATGAGTTTAATTAATTACTGTCTCAAAGTTTGGGGATGTACAAATAAGACTCAATTACAAAGAATACAATAGTTACAAAACTTTGCAGCACGAGTGGCTGTTGGCAATGTAAGAAAATACGAGCACATCTCTCCTGTTTTAAAAGATCTAGAATGGATAAAGATTAGAGATAAATATGTTTTTGATATATGTACCTTTGTTTTTAATATACTAAGAAACAATCTTCCTGATTGCTGGTATAATTTTTCTACAGTAAGCTCAGTTACCGGGTTAACTACCCGTCAAGGGGAAGATTTATTAGTACGAAGGTCTAAAACTGATATTGGCTCAAGAGATATAAACATTCGTGGACCTCATTTATATAATCAGCTTCCCAAAGAACTAAAATATGCTGGTTCAGTGTATACTTTTAAATATAATCTTAAGAAGTTACTCTTAAAGGAAGATTTTACTTGTAATTTTTAATGGTACACTCATCTTTATGATTTGTTTCTTTTAGTATGTCTATATCGTACACCACAGATGTCTATCTGGAATATATATATATCTTATTTGAATACCCAATGTACTTTGGAAATAAAGGCTTATTATTATTATTATTATTATTATTAATCTTCAGTGGCTACTGCACATATTTAATTCTCCCCTGCAATAAGGACTAAGGTTATTCAATATAATAATAGAATCTGGCATATAAATCATTCAAATATTTTTATCACTGGATACCAGGATCAGAACTGCGGACCTGTTAGAAAAGGAGTTCACAGCCTTAAAGACCTTAGCTACAGAGGTCATACAACATAGCGAAATAAAAACTCTACTCATGTTTCACATATATAGAGGGTGCTATTACATCTCACAAATCTGAAGTTTTACCACTCTTCCTATTCATTAGAGATCAATTTGCACATATGATTCTATGGTGGTAAGCACTGGCTGGTCGACAAGGATAATAAAACAAGAGATAATGGTAAAACTATACAGTTTGCACATCAGCAGAATTTTCAGTTTTATGACCTCAGCAGCCAAGGGCTGAGGCGTGGAGGGATGCTTGCGTTCTCTGAATATATCTTGATAAGGTCACCAGTTACTTACGTTGTCATTCGTATTCTTAGCCTTTTCCTCCTTTTTCCTTCTCTCCTCCAGCTCTCTGTGTAATGCTAGTCGGGCCTCGGGAGTGTGTTCACTGCTTTCTTGCCATAATCTAGAAAACCATAGCGAAACTTTTATTATTATTATTATTATTATTATTATTATTATTATTATTATTATTATTATTATTATTATTATTATTATTACTATTATTATTATAATAATAATAATAATAATAATAATAATAATAATAATAATAATAATAATAATAATAATAATAATAATAATAATTATTATTATTATTATTATTATTATTATTATATTATTATTATCATTATTACTATTATTATCATTATTATTATTATTATTATTATTATTATTATTATTATTATTATTATTATTATTATTATTATTATTATTATTATTATAATTATTATTATTATTATTTTCATTATTATTATTATTAATATTATTATTATTATTATTATTATTATTATTATTATTATTATTATTATTATTATTATTATTATTATTATTATTATCATTATTATTATTATTATTATCATCATCTAATGATGTTCCTTCCTTGTCAGAAATCGAACTTTGCAAACTTTAGTTTAGAGCAACACAGCTTAATCAACTAGACCACAGAGGCTGTATATAAGAGAGAGAACTGGATTATCCTCTGATGATACCAGACGGAGGGACACCTCTGCGACCATTTATTTCCATTTTACCCCTCTCCCCAAACCACCAGTGGCCAGCTAACATATTTAA
The DNA here is from genome assembly GCA_037179515.1 of Halocaridina rubra. NCBI lineage: Eukaryota > Metazoa > Arthropoda > Malacostraca > Decapoda > Atyidae > Halocaridina > Halocaridina rubra. The sequence continues at coordinate 75,868 of JAXCGZ010013208.1, forward strand.
TTCCCCTCTTCAACATCCAAGACTAGCTAGATGAAACAAATGTAATGCAATTGCGCATATTCATGTGTCTTCAGAGAATCTCTCTTCCTTTGTCAGTAATCAAACCTATGAACTCTAGTTTAGAACATAACAGTTTAGTCCACTAGACCACAGATGCTGTATATAAGAGAGAGAACTAGATTATCCTTTGATAATACCAGACGGAGGAATGCCACTGAGACCATTAATCTCCATTTTGCCTCTCCCTAACCCACCAGTGGCTAGCAAACACATTTTATTCTCCTCCTCAACATCTAAGATTAGCGAGATGAAACAAATGTAATGCAATTATGCAATTTTAAATGCCTTCAAATAATTTTCCTTTCTTGTCAGGAATCGAACCTGTGAACTTTAGGTTAGAGCAACACAGCTTAGTCCACTAGACCACAGAGGTTGCATATAAGAGGGAGAACTTGATATCGTCTGATAATACCAGACATAAGGACGCCACTGAGATCCCTCCAAGGCGTAAAACGGAGATTAATGGTCACAGTGGCATCCCTCCGTCTGGCATAATCAGAGGATAATCCAGCTCTCTTTTTTATATACAGCCTCTGTGGTCTAGTGCATAAGCTTTCCTGCTCTAAACTAAAGTTTGCAGGTTTGATTCCCGACAAGGAAGGGTGATTATTTGAAGACATTAATAAATGCGCAATTTCATTACATTTGTTTTATTATTATTATTATTATTATTATTATTATTATTATTATTATTATTATTATTATTATTATTAGTAGTAGTTAGTTAGTTAGTTATTATTAGTAGTAGTAGTAGTAGTAGTAGTAGTAGTAGTAGTAGTGTAGCGGTTGGGCCTGCTCTTCATCTACTTCCTGAAGTTGTCTCACAAGAAAACTAAAATGTCTAACGTGACACAAGTTGATAGGTATGTCAGAAAGTTCCGGACAAAATCCAAAAACCACTATTTAACATTAGAATTTTTGAGCAACTGAACTCAAGGCATTAGTATCAAGCACTTGAAATTTTTCACTAATAAGAACAAGAAGGAAATGATAAAAGGATACTATAAGCAAGCATCATGCATCCCTATTAGTGTTTAAGACATCGTTTGGAAATGTCTAGTTGCACAGAATCTTCAGTTCAGGTATTGTCGTAGTGTGGCAGAGAGAAAAAAAACATAATGGAGCATATATATATATATATATATATATATATATATATATATATATATATATATATATATATATATATATATATATATATATATATATATATATATACGCATTCACCATGATTCACATATGCCTCAACCACTCCTCTTAGCTCTTTAGGGATATAGGGTTGCCACATTTCCCCCCTCCCACCTTGCTTGGGTTACCCACAAGGTAGGCGAGCAAGGATATTCTACAATGAAGCCCGACAGCCGCATTTGGTTTACCCTCACCACTTCATCATATGGCAACACCTCTCACACCAGTTCATCTCAGTTCGCTGTGCTAGCATGTGCGAGAAATCCCTTTAGCCCATGTCACCTATATACAATCTTCCTCCAATCATTTCTATCTCTTGCACACTCTCTTCCCTGCACCACTGACATTCCACGTACATTCAGTGCCCTTCTCACGCCATTCATCCATCTCATTCTAGGTCTTCCTCTTGACCTAACTTCAATCACATCTGCACTTCACACTCTCTTCACTATTTGTTCATCACTCATCCTTCCTATGTGACCAAACCAACTCAACACTCTCTGATCTAACAAATCCAACAGCTTCCTTTCAACACCCATTCTCTGCCTGACATCATTTCTTACTCTATCTAGTCTAGATACATTAATCGTACTTCTCAAACACCGCATCTCCATTACATTCAACTTGTTCCTTTTATTTTCTCCTGCATTCCAAACTCTGCACCTAATTGTCCATTCCTTGATATGCACAACCCCAGACACCTAAAACTCTCAACTTTTTCAAGCAACTCCCCATTCACTCCTACATTCAATTTACCAACATTAACACTTCTCTTGCATTTCATGATTTTACTTTTACCAATATTCACCTACAACTTCCTTCTTTCAAACACCCTAACAAATTCAGTCACCAAATTATTCAGTTCATTCTCAGTATCGGCCACCAGTGCTGTGTCAGCAATTCATTCAATTTCCATAACCTTCCATACTCACCCATTAATTCCAAGCATCTGTCTATTACTCTTTCATTTACTACGGCTGAAGGTTTTTTGAACTTAAATAGGTCTGTCTAGGACAGTTCGATGTTAAGTCTTCCTTCAGTTACGGTTCTTTTTCTATGCCTACAGCTACACTGAATATTCTTGGATATTCATCACACATTTTTTATTATCCCTTCACATCTGACAAGTCATTACACTCCATCTCTGTTTCTCTTTACTTTATGTATTCTTCGTGCCCAGGCCCGATGAGGGCTGTTTTATTTTATATTTATTTTTGGCCCGTCCTGGTGTCACAATCATAAAAAAAAAAAAAATCCCTTACCACTCCATCCAATACATGTTAAACAACCACGGCAACATTACACAACCTTGATGTAACCCTACATTCACCTCAAACCATTCACTCATACCATTCCCGACTCCTACATATGCTGTACTATTCATGTAAAAACTCTTCGCCGCTTTTAGCAAACTTCCACTTATTCCATACAGTCGCAACACACTTCACAACTCCTCTCTATCAACCCTGTCATATGCTTTCTAAAAGTCCATAAAAGCCCAAAATAGTGACCCTACCTTTCTCTAAGAACTTCTCACACACCTGTCTCACCACAAACACTGGATCCACACATTCTCTTCCTCTCCGGAATCCACACTGTTCTTCTTAAATTAATCTCTCGTTACCTTTCCTAATTCTCTTGATTAACACTAATCCATATACCTTACCAACTACACTCAAGAAACTGATTCCTCTAAAACTTCTACACTCATACTTATCTCCTTTCCATTTGTAAAGTGGAACTACACATAAACTCCTCCAATCCCTTTCCAGAAACATACATTCAATAATCTAACAATTCATTTTACTAATGCCTCCCCACCTTTTGACAAGCATTCAACATGACACCCATCTATCCCTGGTGCTTTTCCTGCTTTTATGGCTCTCAATACCAAATGTACCTCCTTTTTGCTATTTCTCTATCATTCTCATCACCCAACATTGGCATTCTAAATTCATTTCCCACAGTCACAATCTCTGCCTCTCTATCTTCTTCCTCATTTAGCAGTTCCTTGAAATAATCAGCACATCTCTTTCTTAGCTTTATTTCATCTACTAGCAATTGTCCATCTTCTCCTATCACCCTCACCTCCCTACCACCCTCACCTTTCGTCACTCTTTTTACCTCCTTCTAAAACATCTTTTTATTTTTTTCAAAATTCTCCAACAACCATTTGCTCCACCTTACATACGCTTCTCTCTTTGCCTCCTTCACCACGTGCTTCGCTAATCTTCTCTTTGCACAATACCTTTTATATGCCTCTACGTTACCTACCTGCAACCATACCTCAAATTGCTGCTTCTTTTCTCCCACTACTGCACTTACCTGCTCATGCCACCATCCACTACCTTTCATTTTACTTCCACCAGTTAGTCTCCTTCTGCATACTGCCTCAGCACACTTCACGAATTCCTCCTTGAAACAACCACATTCTCTTCCTCTCTTGCTTCTTCTCTTTCTCCACTTTTTTCACACTCTCACTCTGCTTTCTACCACAACATAATCCATTAAAGCTCTGTCAATTACTCTACCATTATCTACTCTGACTCACGTATACTTGAGCACATCCTTCTTTTTAAATATAGTATTAGCAATGAACACCTCTCTCAATACACATGTCTATCATTTTCTCCACACTCTCATTCCCACCAGGTACTCCATGCTTCCCAATCACACCATCCACTGGCTTATTCCCTATTTTTGCATTCAGATCTCCCATCAACACCACATTCACATTCATTCCCAAGTCCTCCACACACACTCGTTTAATTTCATCCAAAATTCTTCTCTTTCTCCCTCACTCTCTTCACTGCCAGGGCCATATTTGCTTACAAACGCCTAAACCTCGCATCTCGGCCTCATTTTAGCCACTATTATTTGAGATGATACTTCCTTCCATTCCACCACACTCTTTTTACTCTCTTCATTTGCCAACAGAGCCACTCCCTCTCTTCACTCCAGATGCCCTACCGTCCACACTCCCAAATGTCGCCTCACCATTCCCTTTTATTTTATTTTTGCTCTGTGCAAGTACATCCATATTTCTCTCGACAAACATACTCCCTATCACCTTCCTCTTACTTTCACTTACACCACAAGCATGCACATTCAGAGACCCAATTACTAGGGTTCTGGCTGGGTGTCTCCTGCCAGAATAACCCCCTCAATCCTTGGCCACTTGTAAGATGAAAAATACAGAGGAGGGTTTCCCAGTCCCCCGCTTTGCCCATTTAGTCGACTTTTACAACACACAAGGGAACACAGAGAAAGTATTCTACTCTCTCTCTCTCTCTCTCTCTCTCTCTCTCTATATATATATATATATATATATATATATATATATATATATATATATATATATATATATATATATATATATATATATATATATAAGATTTGCACTGCACTGTCTCCATGGGGCGAGGTCTCACAGTAGGGTAGAAAATGCAAAATAGCTAGAATTTGAGGATACAGTTCTCGACAGTAGATTTAGTTTATATGATTAAATATAGTAGAGTAAAGTAAACACATAAATAAATGAGTACATAAATAAATAAATAAGTAAATGATAACAGAAAGAGGTTGCTCGAGAGGTTGTTCGCTTTGATTCAAAGTGAAATACCATTGCAAGTAAATTGCCATGACTGCGCCTTATTCGAGCTAAGAAAAGGCGCTCCTTTCATAATTGTATGAAGTAGTAGTAGTAGTAGTAGTAGTAGTAGTAGTAGTAGTAGTAGTAGTAGTAGTAGTAGTAGTAGTAGTAGTAGTAGTAGTAGTAGTAGTAGTAGTAGTGCATAACTTATAAGAATGGCCATCCCACTCTATGAGCAAAAGTGAAATTTACACTTTACCACACTGTGAATGACGATGGTGGGACAGCGATGGCTTTTGTCTTGTCCTAGCACCTGTCAACTCTATATTCTCACTGAGTAAACTTCTGAAAGAGGCTCATCAAACTGAGACCAGCTGCTTATTGAGATCATCCACGAGATCTAAAACTAAAAATAAACGGATTAAGAAGGCAAAAATGTACTAGGCTTCACTTACTCCTCATCACTGATGTTTCTCACTTTCTCCTTGTTTTGTTTCTCTGTTTCTTCCTTTTTGTAGTTTTGTTTTTCCATTTTCCTCTTCTCTGTAAACGAAAAAGGAAATGAAATGAAATATAAAGCATCAGTCCATGAACATTTTCTTTCACCCTCTTATGTTAAGACTTCATGCATTTATGCCAGAGCTCGCCGGTGAATGGGTTCCACTAGTGGTCCAACATATTCCATGGTGCCTCCACTTAGGCTAATTAAAATACGGCCTAGAAACAAAAAACACTCTAAAATATTGCTTTTCAATACATATTATGTATTACTGAACACACCTGCAGTAATTTATAAAGATTATTAATCAAAATACGATTTTCTTTATATAATTTCCATGTGCCTGGTCAAGAATCTAGGCTTCCTTATGAAAACTCGTACATGTGACCATTTCGTACTTCCATTAGAATATACGAATTGCAGGTAAGAACAGCAAAAGAACAACAAAGGACAATTATTCAAATCAGAACCCAGTGTTCCCTACTATTCCATGGGGTATAGATTTGAATGATAACTATTTCAGTAAAAAATGCCCGCCTGTTTGTAGGTTGACTCAATAAAGCATTATCCTAAATTTCTAGGAAAGAATATCACTCCGTTGATGATGTAGAATTTTCATATAAGTTGATCATCAGTCTCTCCTTCACCTGTTGTAATACAAGTACTTCAGCTGTTGTAATACAATCAATTTACTATATTAGCTGTTTTAACCACTTACCTCCATTCTGTTTGTGTCCACCCACAAAGGGAGAGTAGGCGTTACACATAAAACAAAGTAATATGCATATGTTACAGGCAATTATTTCGATTAAGTTAACATTTTCATCATATATGACTGGAAACTGAGCTTGATGAAATATTGTACTAAAATCAGATATAAATAGACGCTCCCCAACTGACGGACATCCAATATACGAATATCAGTAGATACAAACCAAGTGTTCAGTAAGTTCAATTTTGGAGGGGCCGTGTCTTTCCTACTTAGTATGATTTTCGGACGCTACCGAAGATGTGCAACACTGTAGCATACAGTAGGTTGTCATTAATGCTTACTCAGCTTACGTCATTTAAAGACACTCTCCATTGTTTTCCAGGTATTTTGTCATGAAATATCCAGTGCATTGCTTATCCATCATGAGTGGTGAAGAGAGTAATGCTAGTGATATTAGTGGTAATGTTGAAAAACGACCAACCATCTCACTAGAAACAAAAGTGGGGATAATAAAGAAGCTTGACAGTAGTGAAAAAAATGGTGAATGCAGCCCGTGCTTACAATATGAATTGTTTCACTGTGGGCACAATTTACAAATACAAAGATCGTATTGTGGATCATGTGAAAAGCACAATGCCTATGCAATCTACTATCTTTAGCAAGAAAAGGGGAAGGCTAATAGAAGAGATGGAGAAACTTCTTAGCATTTGGATAGAGCACCAATGGCAGCAGCAGGTAAAGCTTAACCTGATGTTGATTTAGGAAAAGGCTTTGTTATGTTTTGAAGACTTGAAGGCTAAGGCTGGTGAAAGTGCTGGTGATGAAACATTTGCAGTAAGTTATGGATGTTTCCAACGTTTCAAATAATGTGCAAACTTGTTTCATGTTTCCATTACCATTTGAAGCAGCAAGTGCCAACAAAGTGGTTGCCGAGAAAATCTCGAACACCCTAAAGGAAATATCGATGCTGCTGGTTATATTCCTAAGCAACGGCATATGTCAGCCGCAAAGAGATGACAATGCCAGGCTTTAACGTGGTAAAGGATAGGTTGACTTTGATGTTCGGCGGCAATGCCTTGGGAGATTTCAAGCTCAAACCATTCTTAGTTTACTGAACTGGAAATCCACTAGCATTGAAGAACATGGTGAAGAGTTCTCTTCCCGTACATTGGATGTCCAATAAAAGGCCTGGGTGTCATTCGTTGTATTCAAAGAAAGGTTTTTTCTCCCACTTTACACCTGAAATCAAGCAGCATTATCAGGAAAAGGGAATCTCTTTCAAGATTCCTTGATCTTGGATAATACCCACCACACTTGGATGATTATCATCTGGATATAAAAGTTGTCTATCTGCCTACTAATACAATTTTACTTCCTCAGGCAATAGATTAAGGTGTAACAGCCAATTTAAGATATATTACACTCGTTGTACTCACAGGCAAGCATTGAAGTCAGTGGATGATAACCCTGATATGACCTAACGTAACTTTTAGAAGGCATTAAATATTTACATGCGTATCAGGTCCATTGATGCCGCATGGCATGAAGTTACCAAGACCACTATGTACGGTGTGTGAATGGCTTTATTCCCAAAGTTCTCCAATGATTTAAAAGGATTTAAACCAGAAGAGGAGGACAAGAAAATCCCTGAAAATCTCGTTCCAATAAGCAAAGAATAAAATCTTATTGACAAATAAAGAACTATTGGAACTGGAAGCCATGCAGATAGAAGAACAGGAAGAGAAAACAGAAGAGCTAGTCCCTATGAAGAAGTCTGAAATGAAGTTGATTGGCCGAGGGGCTTACTCTTATAGAGAAAGCTCTCACTGTTTTTGAGAACCAGGACCCGAATGCTGAGAGATTGTCAAAAGTAGCAAATAGCATCCACGATGCCATGTAGTATTATTGTATCATATACGATGAAAAGAAGAAAAAACAGTGCAAACTTCCTTAGCATAGTTCTTCGAGAAACGCGGAAACCCCCAAGAAAACGTCAAACCAGTGCAAGATCCTCAAGAAATAGTAGAAACAGTGCTTTTAACCTCAAGTGTTACATTTCTGTTGTCGACTGTGCCATACGCCACCTCTTCCTCCTTCCCCTCCGACGTCAACAAACCGCTGCCGCTGTAACTCAGCAACGCCTTTATCATCTTTTTCATCCATCACCTCACTCTTACTCTTATCAGTTATTATTATTAGAATCTTTCAATACTACTATCATTACAATATAATAATATAATTTTATTTATGTTTTATACTGTGTCTTTAGGATGAGAATATATATGTATTATATTCTAACCAGTTCTAAGGTAACAAAAAAGTCTATATTTTTTATCAAAATTTATCATATAATTTGCTTCATTATTGTGTCTTTAGCATAAGAAAATAAAGGTATTATGTCCTAACACAATTTTATTATATAATGTACATGATGTAGGAATGTTTAATAGACATATACAGTACTGTATACCCAATACACATCTGTGCATACAAAATATCAACTTACGAGCAATTAAGAATACGAATGGCCATTCGGAACGTAATTTGTTCGTAAGTTGACCTCGTGAATTATTTATAACATGAAGCTTGTTATTCATTTTACGATGCTTTCACAAAGAACTCAAAAATGAACATATAGAATAGGTATGCAGTATTTAATTGTGTAAACAATGACAGCCAGGAAAACATTGCAATTAAAGCAGAGCTATAATTAGAGGTCATAGTTTGAAGCTCCGCAATAAATCATCTTGAAAAGATGTAAAAAAAAGTACTTTTTAGTGCAAAAATAGCTGATAAACGAAATTTGCTGGGTGAGAAAACGGTATATTCTAAAGGTATTCATAGTTTTTGGAATAGATTTGATAAGTGTCAGTGATTTAAAAAAAATACGATCTGGAGACTCGTCTTGAGAGCATAGGGATCTTTCCCGTGAGAACACTTATGTAAATATACAAGCGTCCTTTTGTAATGGTGCCAGCCTCATTTTACAAGAAAGAAAGAACCGCACAGACTGAATATTCTTACATTTTCAGAATGCGATTGACACAGTCCCAGACTGAGAGTCATTAAGAAGCTGCAAGTAATGGCATGAAGTAGTGGAATGTCTTGGAATGGATAAAAACGTATTAGAATAAATAGAGCATAGACAGGTTAGCAGTAGGATTCAGAAGTGATTAATTTTAGGTCACTTTTGTTTCTTATTTGTTAATAAGATACTGATGTATGTAAATGCATTTTTGAAAATGTCTTAAATGACGCGAAGACTGTGAAGAGAATAAAAGATGAAAATAGTAGTAGGGAACTACTGGAAGACCTAAATAGTTTGAATGAGTGGTCAAACAAGTGGTTAATGCGATTCAATACTTCAAAATGTAAAGTAATTAGAATGGCAAGTGTGCAAGCAGTCCCATGTGTGAGAATTCAAGAGCAAGAGAGGAATTTCAAGAATCTGTAAAGGAAAGACAACTAGGGGTATAAATATCGGCAGAGTTGCCTACAGAAATGCAATATATATGGCTTAATGAAGGCAGCTTATGCTTTCTTAGAAAACACATGAGTGGCCTTTGAGGCATATGGACTGGAAATGTTAAGATATATTTACAGGACTTACGTGAAACCAAAGCTTAAAAAAGTATATAAATAAAATGGAGAGTTCAAAGACAAGCAACATAGTTGGTGAAAGAGATACATAATCTAAATAATGAAAAATGGTGAATGAATTTTAATTACCACCACTCGAAGCAAGAAGGGAGAGGGGGATATGGTAACGGTTAAATTCCTTTATGGTTTTGACAAAATGAATAGAGGCAAATGTTTAATATGGATGGCTTTAGAACTAATGGTCAGTGTTTGTAGCTTCTTAAGAAACTTTTTTTTTTTTTTAAGGAACCAAAAGGAAGTTCTTTCTTTTTAGGAATGCGCTAATTCAATATCAGCAGCACTAAGTATAATATCTAAAAATTCTCTGAAGTCAGAGGAGATTCTAAGATGCTGGAAACAAGCGAACGTGACTCCTATCTTCAAAAAAGGAAGAAGGGATACATCTTTAAGCTATAGACCAGCTTCCATGACCAGCATAGTTCTAAAATGTTAATCAAGAAGCTAATAAGGAAACATATCTCTCTTCATTTGGAATCCTTCAACTTTTTGTTAGTGAGACAACATGGCCTCAGAGAAGGTAGATCAACAGTAACAAACTTATTAGAATTTTATGATGAGGTGAGCCAAATCTTACAGTATAGAGAGGGTTGGGCAGATTTCATATTCCTAGACTTCCAGAAAGCATTTGACACCGTCCCACATGGGAGACTTATTTAGAAGCTGCAAACAATAGCAAGAATGGGTGGAAATGTCTTGGAATGGAAAAAACATACTTAGAGGGAAGGGAACAGAGTAAGACACTCAGTGGCTGAATGGAGAAGAATCAGTAGTGGAGTTCCACAGGGTTCAGTTTTGGAGCCACTTTTGTTCCTTGTATATGTAAATGACCTACCAGAGTCTGTAAATTCATTCATGAATATCTTTGCAGATGATGCAAAGATTGTGAAAACATTAAGAAACGAGAACAATGGTAGAGAACTTCAGGAAGATCTAAATAATCTGCATGAGTGGTCAGAAGAGTGGCTATTGAAATTCAATACTTCAAAATTTAAGGAAATGAGAATGGGTGCAAGTGCAAGAAGGCCCAAAGTTAACTACTCGGTGGCAGGAGTAGAACTTCAAGAGACAGAGAATGAGAGAGATCTAGGAGTAGACATACTGACCGCTTTGTCTCCAAATATGCATATAAATGGCATAGTAAAGGCACCATATGCTTTCTTAGCAAATATAAGGGTAGCCCTCAGGCACATGGACAAGGAAATGTTCAGAAATATATATGTAACCTATGTGAGGCCAAAACTTGAATATGCTGCCTCGGTTTGGAATCCACACTTGAAAAAGCACATAGCTAAGCTTGAAAAAGTTAAAAGACATGCCACGAAACTGATGCCAGAAATATGCAATCTCAGTTAAGATGAGAGGCTGAAGGAATTAGACTTACCATCACTGAGAGCTAGAAAATTGAGGGGGGATATGGTGACTGTTTTTAAATTCCATCATGGTTATTACAGAGTGGATAGGGGTCGATATTGATATGGCTGGCAATAGAACTAAAGGTCATAGTTTGAAGCTTCGTAAGAAAATTTCTTTGCATGATGTAAGGAAGTACTTTTTTAATGCATGAGTACTTGATAATTGGAATTTGCTAAACGAGAAGGAAGTTAATGCTCTCAATCCATAATTATAAGGACAAGTATGATAAGTATTACTAAGTACAAAATGGAAACGACCAGGAGACGGGAAGTTACGAGCTTGGGGATCTTTCCCGAAAGCACAAGTATAGACTTTAATTCCTTTTGCGGCCACTCTGTGGGGATTACCTACTAACCCGGCAGGCATTTAAGACTGATATCTCTTAATATCATGTAAATGTACCCTGGGTGGGTTTTTTGTCTCTTTCTTTTCAATTGTTTTTCTGTTTTGCTAGCTGTATCTCTTGCCATTGTACTTTGAGAAGGTGGCCAGTTAAGGTCACGAAATTAATAAGTACTTTTTATATATTTATTTTCGTTGTTTTATTTAATGGGCTTTTCCTACCATGTATATATATATATATATATATATATATATATATATATATATATATATATATATATATATATATATATATATATATATATATATATATATATATAATATATATATATATATATATATATATATATATATATATATATATATATATAATTCAAATCCCAATCTCATTCGGGACAAACAGTAATCAAGTAAGCACATTACCATATGTGAAAACATGAATCATTTTTACCCTGACCGGGACTTGAACCTAGGACAAATAACAAAGCCACGAGTGAGGTTGGGAGATATTGTAATATCAATAAATAGGCATTCAGATAGAATGCGTTATCCCTAGTATAGCAGATAAACTGTAAGGTTGGTTTATCTTTTAGAACTTTTGTGGTGTAGTTGGTAGAGCCTTGGCACAGTAATTATGTGTCCTTTCAATCCCCGGTCGGGGTAACAGTGATTCAAGCTTTTACATATGGTGTTGTGCTTATTTGATTATTATTGGTCCCTAATGAGACTGGGATTTGAAATATGAGAAAACGTAGCCACGAGTGAGGTTGGGAGAAACTGCATTAATAACAAAAAGGCATTCAGATAGCATGCGATCATTCCTAGTAAAGCAGTTAACTTGTAAGGTTGGTTTCTCATTTAGACCTTCTGTGGTGTAGTTGGCAGCGTCGTGGCACAGTAATTATGCGTCATAGGATCAAGTCCCGGTCGCAGTAAAAATGATTCATGTTTTCACATATGGCAATGTGTTTTTTTTATTTATATATATATATATATATATATATATATATATATATATATATATATATATATATATATATATATATATATGTATGTATATATATAATATATATATATATATATATATATATATATATATATATATATATATATATATATATATATATATATATATATATATATATATATATATATATATATATATATATATATATATATATATATATATATATATATATATATATATATATATATATATACATATATATATATATATATATATATATATATATATATATTATATATATATATATATATATATATATATATATATATATATATATATATATATATATATATATATATATATATATATATATATATATTATATATATATATATATATATATATATATATATATATATATATATATATATATATATATATATATATATATATATATATATATATATATATATGTGTGTATATATATGTATATATATATATATATATATATATATATATATATATATATATATATATATATATATATATATATATATATATATATATATATATATATATTAAAAGTGCAGTGCAATGTCACAAATTGATGGAATGTCTTAGAGTGAATAAAATCTTATTAGAAGGAAAGGGGCAGAGGGTTAGAGTAAAACATGCAGTGTCTGATTGGAGAAAGATTAGGAGTAAGTATTTGCAGGGATAAGTGATAGGACCACTTATGTTTGTTATGTAAGTAATTTATTGAAGTAAGTCCGCCATTCTCCTCTCTCTCTCTCTCTCTCTCTCTCTCTCTCTCTCTCTCTCTCTCTCTCTCTCTCTCTCTCTCTCTCTCTCTCTCTCTCTCTCTCTCTCTCTTCTTATGAATGTAACTAACCAATGGCTGCCTCTTGATCCTCTCTAACTGTTGCCTCCGCCTGGTACAGCACTTGCAAAGCCTTCAACCTCTCCGATCTTGTAATAGGTGTTCCGTCTAGCTCCTTTAAAGAAAGCAAAGTACAGATTACCCAAGATCTGTACCCTCGGTAGAATGTGCAAGGATTACCTGTAAGATATCTGTGGAATACATAAGATTAAAACTATAATGCATCTATAATAATAATATAATAATAATAATAATAATAATAATAATAATAATAATAATAATAATAATAATAATAATAATAATAATTACAATAATCGTCATCATCATCATCATAGCTTTTGATTTCTCCCATCAGGGATCGCCACAACGAATCACTCGAATCCATATCGCCCTATCCCCTGCATCCTCCTCTGTCACACCACACATCCTCATGTCCTCCCTCACCACATCCATAAATCTCCTATTTGCCCTACCTTCCCCCTTCTGGCTGGCAGGTCCATCCTCAACAGCCTTCTCCCAACACACTCCTCATCCCTCCTCAAAACATATCCAAAGCATCTCAATCTCGTTTCTCTCACCATGTCCCCAAACCTTTCTATATGCACTGTCCCTCTTATAATATAATTCTTTATCCTCTCCATCCTCGTCACGCTCAGAGAAAATCACAGCATCTTCATTTCCGCAACCTCCAGCTCTCCTTCCTTTTTTTGGGGGAGTGGGACTGTGTCTAAGCCATACAACATAGCGTGTCTTACTATCATCTTGTAAACTTTAACTTTTACTCTCGCAGGTACCCTTTTATCACATATGACTCCTGTCACTCTTCTTCAGCCACTCCATCCTGTTTTTACTCTCTCCTTCAACTTTCTACCACATTCTCTGCTCATTTGAATGGATAACCCCAAATACTTAAACTCATCTGCCATCGCCACCATTACCCTTTGCACCCTCACCACTTAACTGCCCTCCCTCTCATTTACACTCATGTAGTCTATCTTGCTGCTCTTGACTTTCATTTCCCTTCTCTCCAGTGCATACCTCCATATCTCCAAGATCGCCTCTACCCGGTCCCTACCCTTGTTACATATCACAATGTCTTCTGCAAACACCATGGCCCATGGCGACTCCTGTAATATCATTCATCACCCTGTCCATCACTATTGCAAACAAGAAAGAGTTCAGGCCCAATCCTTGATGCATTCCCACTCCCACTTTGAACCAATCCATCAAACTTCCTGCACACCTCGCTGCTATCACACTATCCTCATATATACGAGGGGGTGCTGAAAAGTTTCTAGTTTTGGGTAAAGAAAAATTCAGGGGGATCGATTAATTATGATTTCATTCAACATGTTCCCCTTCACTTATAGCAGCGGTCCTTCAGTTTTTCTAGGCCCTGAAATAAGAACTGGGAAGGTTGGGCCTCCAACCAGGACTCTGTAGAAGTGATCACTTCTGAATAGGAGAGAAATTTCATTCCCTTGAGATATTCCTTAAGTTGTGGAAAGAGGTGATAGTCAGACGGGGTCAAGTCTGGAAAGTAAGGCGGGTAGTCTACCAATTCAAAGCCAAAGTCGCGAATTTTCCATTGAGTTTCAAGAGCTATGTGTGTTGGTGCATTGTCCTGCAAAAACAGGACACCATAGCTCAGTTTTCCATGGCGTCTCTGCTTCAAAGTTTCATGCAGTTTGTCCAACTGGGACATATAGTATTCTGCATTGATGGTGTGACCCTTTGGCAGGTATTTTATGAGTACTCCTTCTTTGTCCCAGGACAGTGAAGGCAGAATCTTTCCAGCTGACTTCTGGTTCCAAAGCTTCTTTGGACATGGTGAACCGCTGTGCTGACACTCAACTTATTGCTGCTTGGACTGGGGATCATAGTGATAAGGCCAAGTTTTATCCATGATGACTAATCATGACATAAAATCAGCCTTTCTTGCTGCAAACATGGTCCAAGATCGCCTTAGATGTCGTCACTCTGATATGCTTTTGATCTGCGTTCAGGCATTTTGGCACCCGTTTTGCGGAAAGCTATCTTATGTCCAGAATGTTGTAGATGATGTTTCCAATTCCTTTGTGGGAAATCCCAAGAGTTTCAGTTATGACATTAACTGAAATCCGGCAGTCCTCAAGAATTATGACGCGTACAGCGTCGGCTTGCTCCTCTGTGGATGTGGAAGTTAGCCATCCTGACAAGGGTTCATTGACCTCGAAATGACCAGTCCGAAACCTTGACACCAAGATTTTCACTGTGGAGTATGATGGGCAGTCATCCTTCAAGATTTCTTTCATCACACCATGCATTTCCGCAGCTCCTTTATCTTGTATGGGGAGGAATTTCAAGACCATCCGTGCTTTAATTTTACCAAAATCCACTGTCGGAGCTGCCATCATGCATTACACCTGCAATAAAGAGAAAGATATATTGCATACCATCAAGGTTTTTTGCATATCTTCTAAATAGTTGTCGAATCTTCAATATAAAGGTAACAACTCTACCCTTTCACGATATCCTTAAAAACAGGGACTTTTCAGCACCCAATCGTTTCTTGCAACACCTTCACAGACTTCTCTGCTACTCCTGATTTCCTCATTCAATAATGATGATGATGATTGATTCGGTTTTACGTCTCGAACTCCCTTTTCTACTAAGTGCTAGGATGGTTGCTTTCTTGCGTAGGACTTGTTTTGGCAAATGTAATTGTTACCCAGAGTGTATGCCCTTACTAACCTCATTCCATGACGGTGCGCGACCCCTCGACCTGCCGATACAGAGTCGCGGACGCTACCATTTAGCCATGAAGACTACAATAATAATAATAATAATAATAATAATAATAATAATAATAATAATAATAATAATAATAATAATAATAACAATAATAAAAATAATAATAATAATAATAATAATAATAATAATAATAATAATAATAATAATAATAATAATAAAAATAATGACAACAATAATAATAATAATAATAATAATAATAATAATAATAATAATAATAATAATAATAATAATAATGATAATAATAATAACAATAATAATAATAATAATAATAATAATAATAATAATAATAATAATAATAATAATAATAATAATAATAATAATAATAACAATAATAATAATAATAATAATAATAATAATAATATTAATAATAATAATAATAATAATAATAATAATAATAATAATAATAAAAATAATAATAATAATAATAATAGTAATAATAATAATAATAATAATAATAATAATAATAATAATAATAATAATAATAATAATAATAATAATGATAATAATAATAATAATAATAATAATAAT
>JAXCGZ010013208.1:97500-175000 GCA_037179515.1 Halocaridina rubra
TTTCGGATAGCTCCTCCTCCTGTCCTCAGTGCCTCTACTCTCAGGCAGAATATCTTCAATGATATACTCCATCAACAACACACAGTGGTCACTCTTTCCAGTTGGTGGTTCATACTCAATTTTTTCAATATCCAACACATTATCTGTGAATACTAGATCAAGTAGTGATGGCTCATCCCCACCCCTGGCCCTCGTTGGTTCCATTACATGTTGGTGTAGGAAATTCCCTTGTACGCAATCTAGGAATCTTGCCCCGAATGAGTCCTCACCACTGTGTGGGTGAAGATTTATGCAATCTATCTCATTATGATTAAAATCTCCCATAATCAAAATTCTACATTTTTTCTCCCGTGCCATGTTAACAACTGAGTTTATGACTTCAATAGTACCTATATGACTTTCCTCATAAACTTCAAGCCTATTCTGGTTCCTTGGTGGGTTATATACAACAGTTATTATAATGCTCTCTGACCCAGTATTTATGCGAGCAACAAGATATTCCTTGAACTCACTTTCTATAGCCAAGTTTATTTCTTCAACTTGAATCCTTTCACTTATGAGCAGTGCTATCCCTCCACCTGTCCTCTCAGATCTTTCAACCCTTAATATTCTGATGCCCTTAGGAAAAACTGTGACACTGTTTATGTCCTCACTCAACTTAGTCTCTGTAATTGCTACTATATCTGCCTTACTGTTGTGAATCCTATCTTTTAATTCTACTGCCTTACCAGCTAATCCATCAGCATTTGTGTATAACAATCTTAATGAGGCCCCATCCCCTGATCTTCTGTCATTATCTTCTTTATCTCCCCTTTGTCTGGAAGAACTCTGAAATGAAAAATTTTCTTCTCTTCTTCATATCTTTCCTTAATTAACCTTCTTGCCTCTTCCAACGAGTTTTTGATCTTTCCCATCTCTTCCTGTGTTCTGTATCGTCTAATGAACACTTCTTTGAATTCTTGAAGGTCTTTTAGACTTTTTTTCTCAACAATATTTCCCTACATGTTTCCCCTCTCTCAAAGGGTACTTTTGTTGGTCTCGGATTTCCTTCCCTCAAATATTTACCTAGTTGGTGTATGTTTACAATATCCTCTGGACCACAAACTACTCCAAGCTTTCTTATCAGGTGTACAACCCTAGCTTTATTTTCTTCAAGTCTCCCCTGCCATGTTGGCTCCTGGGATTCGCTTATGCCTGAGATTACCACTGTCTTCTCTTTATCTAGTGCCTGTTTGATGA
Organism: Halocaridina rubra; assembly: GCA_037179515.1. Classification (NCBI taxonomy): domain Eukaryota; kingdom Metazoa; phylum Arthropoda; class Malacostraca; order Decapoda; family Atyidae; genus Halocaridina; species Halocaridina rubra. Next base: position 98,740 of record JAXCGZ010013208.1, read on the forward strand.
GTGGGTTTGCCCTTTCCATCACAACGTCTTTCATTTTTTCGATTACTGTCTCTTTAAAGTCAACTGTTTGTATGTTTTCCAGTGCCACCACCTTTACAGCCTCTTTTACTGCCACATTCCTATTTAGTGCATCAGCAAAGGAAGTTTTGATGGCATCATTTTCCATACTCAGCTCCTGGAACTCTTTTCTAAACTGTTCAATGTTTTCCTTAATCTGGACATTCCAAGCAGCAATCTCGTCTCTCTCAGAAGAGAGAAGTGAACTAACATCCAATTCCTTTAGGTTGTCATTCAGCTGTTTGTTTTTATCTTCTTGTTTATAAATTCTAGTTTCTAGTTCACTCTTTTCCCCTTCCAGCCTCTTTATTCTTTTTTCTAGTTCCTTTCTTTCCTGCCCTTGTGCTTTATTTGCTTCCTCCAACGATCTTATTTCCTCTCTGAGTGTTTCATTCTCTTTCATTTCTCTATCCATATTCCGAATTTTATCATCAAGGCTTATAACCATTGCCTCTAAATCCTTGATTTTCTGTTTAAGTCCCCTATTAGCTACCCCTCCTCCCGGCCCATGGGTGGGAGAGGTTTGGGACAAAGATGGCCTCATTTTTATGTTCTCCCTCTCACAGAATATAGAAAGAAGAAGAGAAAGAGAAAAAAAGAGAGAAAAGCTCTTATTCAAGCTTCACACAGAATTTTTATATCTCCATATAAGTGTTATTTAGTGACTCAATGTATCTCTTTTCCAGTGTACTAGTGTGTGTATATATATATATATATATATATATATATATATATATATATATATATATATATATATATATATATATATATATATATATATATATATATATATATATATATATATATAAACTTTTAATGAATGTGACACCGTAACGGGCAGAAAATAATTATAAGATAAAACTGCTCTTGCCAGTCTTGGGCACGAAGAAGACATAAAGTAAAAAAAAAACAGGGATGGGAGTGTTGTGACTTGTCAGATGTGAAGGGATAATAAGATATGTGTAACGAATATCCAAGAATATTCGGTATTGATATATTTATAGAATAAAAACCATAACTGAAGGTGGATATAACATCGAACTGTTCTGGACACTCCTATTTAAGTCCAAAAGACCTTCAGCTGTAGTATCGCAACGGACGGATAGTGCCATGGGTCAACCTACTACATGTTACATATATATATATATATATATATATATATATTATATATATATAATATATATATATATATATATGTTCCGGTTTACGTCACGGACTCCCTTATCAACCAAGGGCTAGGACGGTTGCCTTCTTGCGAAGGACTTGTTTTGGCAAATGTAATCCTTACGCTGAGTGCATGCCTTTGCTAACCTCAGACCGTGACGGGGCGCGAACCCTCGACCTGACGCCTCAGAGTCGGAGACGCTACCGACTGAGCCACGGCGACTACTATATATATATATATATATATATATATATATATATATATATATATATATATATGTATATATATATATATATATATATATATATATATATATATATATATATATATAAAGAGAGAGAGAGAGAGAGAGAGACCGTGACGGGGCGCGAACCCTCGACCTGATGCCTCAGAGTCGGAGACGCTACCGACTGAGCCACGGCGACTACTATATATATATATATATATATATATATATATATATATATATATATATATATATATATATATATATATATATATGTATATATATATATATATATATATATATATATATATATATATATATAAAGAGAGAGAGAGAGAGAGAGAGAGAGAGAGAGAGAGAGAGAGAGAGAGAGAGAGAGAGAGAGAGAGACTTACAGTTCTCTAAGATTCGGCAGATCTTGCAATGAAGTCAGTGATGTCAGATCAGTGATGAAGTTGCCAGTGAAATCCATCTTGTTCAGTGCTTCACATCTCTCTAGTCCTTGCACCGATTCCAGATTATTCAGAGCCAAGTTGAGATATTCGAGATCGCGGAACCGACCAAGATTTTCTGAAAAGAAAAAAGAGAAAGACATATAGAAAGTGGAGTAGAAAAAATACTTTTAGTGCTTGAATATTGTACTTTTGCATTATATCACGGACAGGACTTGAATGAAAATGCTTACCTGGAAAATGTGAGTTAGGCATATGGAATTTCGTTACATAAAGGTGGTGCAAAAGTCTGGACGTAAAGGTAGTCACCAATGAAGCGAATAAAATATAGTTCTTGGACTGAATTATGCGTGTTCTTCCTCAGCACAATGCGTATCTTTAGCTGTCCAAAATCAAACCTTATAGCTGCTAGCCGATCTGTCTTCGTTACTGAACATAATGCTGCCTTCCATTTGTATGACACACATACCACTCACAGTACGTATAAAAACATACTTATAGAAATAGTGAGACGTCAATTTAGAAGCTCGTTAAAATATCTATAAGTCATTCATGTATATTTGATTAAATTTTATTCTACACCAAACTTTGTCTCCACTAAAACTGCCTATGAGTAGACACTTTTGTACCACCCTCTAAATATACATTTAACCTTTTGGAATAGGCGTGTCGTTATATCAGTTAAATTACCTATCCATTAAAGATCTCATTTTTAGTGCCTAGATGAACAGTAGATATTGGTTAATATATTATGTATATTACAACTATACACAGATGGCCAGATCGAAACACACACACACACACACACACACACACACACACACATACACACACACACACACACACACACACACACACACACAAATATTTATGTAACCTATGTGAGGCCAAAACTCGAATATGCAGCCCCCTTTTGGAATCCGCACTTGAAAAAGCACATAGCTAAGCTTGAAAAAGTTCAAAGACATGCCACGAAACTGGTGCCAGAAATACGCAATCTCGGTTATGATGAGAGGCTGAGGGAATTAGACTTGCCATCACTCGAAGCTAGAAGAGTAAGGGGGGATATGGTGACAGTCTTTAAATTCCTTCATGGTTATGATAGAGTGGATAGGGATCGATATTTCGATATGGCTGGCTCTAGAACTAGAGGTCATAGTTTGAAGCTTCGTAAGAAAACTTCTTTGCAGGATGTAAGGAAATACTTTTTCAGTGTAAGAGTAGTTGATAATTGGAATTCGCTAAGCGAGGAGGTAGTTAATGCTATCTCAATCCATAGTTTTAAGGACAGGTACGATAAGTATCACTAAGTCTAAAATGGAACCGATCAGGAGACGGGAAGATACGAGCTTTGGGCTCTTTCCCGTAAACACAATTAGGTAATCACACATAGTTTGCAAAGTTATGGAGAAACTACTAAGGAAACATATCTCTCTTCACTTGGAATCCTTCAACATTTTGTCAGTGAGGCAACATGGCTTCAGAGAAGGTAGATCAACAGTAACAAACTTATTAGAATTTTATGATGAGGTAAGCCAAATCTTACAGGAAAGAGAGGGCTGGGCAGATTGCATATTCCTAGACTTCCAGAAAGCGTTTGACACTGTTCCACATGGGAGACTTATTAGGAAGCTGCACTCAATGGCTAGAATAGGTGGAAATGTTTTGGAATGGATAAAAACTTACTTAGAAGGAAGGGAACAGAGGGTTAGAGTAAGACACGCAGTGTCTGAATGGAGAAGAGATAGTAGTGGAGTTCCACAGGGTTCAGTTTTAGGGCCACTTTTGTTCCTTGTATATGTAAATGACCTACCAGAGTCTGTAAATTCATTCATGAATATGTTTGCAGATGATGCAAAGATTGTGAAGAAAGTAAAAAACGAGAACAATGGTAGAGAACTTCAGGAGGATCTAAATAATCTGCATGAGTGGTCAGAAAAGTGGCTAATGAAATTCAATACCTCAAAATGTAAGGTAATGAGAATGGGTACAAGTGCAAGAAGGCCCAAGCTTGACTACTCGGTGGCTGGAGTACAACTCCAAGAGACAGAAAATGAAAGAGATCTAGGAGTAAACATACTGGCAGATTTGTCTCCAGAAATACATATAAATGGCGTAGTAAGGGCAGCATATGCATTCTTATCAAATGTAAGGGTAGCTTTCAGGCACATGGACAAGGAAATGTTCAGAAATATTTATGTAACCTATGTGAGGCCAAAACTCGAATATGCAGCCCCCTTTTGGAATCCACACTTGAAAAAGCACATAGCTAAGCTTGAAAAAGTTCAAAGACATGCCACGAAACTGGTGCCAGAAATACGCAATCTCGGTTATGATGAGAGGCTGAGGGAATTAGACTTGCCATCACTCGAAGCTAGAAGAGTAAGGGGGGATATGGTGACAGTCTTTAAATTCCTTCATGGTTATGATAGAGTGGATAGGGATCGATATTTCGATATGGCTGGCTCTAGAACTAGAGGTCATAGTTTGAAGCTTCGTAAGAAAACTTCTTTGCAGGATGTAAGGAAATACTTTTTCAGTGTAAGAGTAGTTGATAATTGGAATTCGCTAAGCGAGGAGGTAGTTAATACTATCTCAATCCATAGATTTAAGGACAGGTACGATAAGTATCACTAAGTCTAAAATGGAACCGATCAGGAGACGGGAAGATACGAGCTTTGGGCTCTTTCCCGTAAACACAATTAGGTAATCACAATTAGGTAATCACACACACACACACACACACCAAGATGCTGGAAACAAGCAAATGTGATACCTATCTTCAAAAAGGGAAGGAGGGATACGGCTCTGAACTATAGACCAGTTTCCTTGATCAGCATAGTTTGCAAAGTTATGGAGAAACTACTAAGGAAACATATCTCTCTTCACTTGGAATCCTTCAACTTTTTGTCAGTGAGGCAACATGGCTTCAGAGAAGGTAGATCAACAGTAACAAACTTATTAGAATTTTATGATGAGGTAAGCCAAATCTTACAGGAAAGAGAGGGCTGGGCAGATTGCATATTCCTAGACTTCCAGAAAGCGTTTGACACTGTTCCACATGGGAGACTTATTAGTAAGCTGCAATCAATGGCTAGAATAGGTGGAAATGTTTTGGAATGGCTAAAAACTTACTTAGAAGGAAGGGAACAGAGGGTTAGAGTAAGACACTCAGTGTCTGAATGGAGAAGAGTTAGTAGTGGAGTTCCACAGGGTTCAGTTTTAGGGCCACTTTTGTTTCTTGTATATGTAAATGACCTACCAGAGTCTGTAAATTCATTCATGAATATGTTTGCAGATGATGCAAAGATTGTGAAGAAAGTAAAAAACGAGAACAATGGTAGAGAACTTCAGGAGGATCTAAATAATCTGCATGAGTGGTCAGAAAAGTGGCTAATGAAATTCAATACTTCAAAATGTAAGGTAATGAGAATGGGTACAAGTGCAAGAAGGCCCAAGCTTGACTACTCGGTGGCTGGAGTACAACTCCAAGAGACAGAAAATGAGAGAGATCTAGGAGTAAACATACTAGCAGATTTGTCTCCAGAAATACATATAAATGGCATAGTAAGGGCAGCATATGCATTCTTATCAAGTGTAAGGTTAGCCTTCAGGCACATGGACAAGGAAATGTTCAGAAATATTTATGTAACCTATGTGAGGCCAAAACTCGAATATGCAGCCCCCTTTTGGAATCCGCACTTGAAAAAGCACATAGCTAAGCTTGAAAAAGTTCAAAGACATGCCACGAAACTGGTGCCAGAAATACGCAATCTCAGTTATGATGAGAGGCTGAGGGAATTAGACTTATCATCACTCGAAGCTAGAAGAGTGAGGGGGGATATGGTGACAGTCTTTAAATTCCTTCATGGTTATGATAGAGTGGATAGGGATCGATATTTTGATATGGCTGGCTCTAGAACTAGAGGTCATAGTTTGAAGCTTCGTAAGAAAACTTCTTTGCAGGATGTAAGGAAATACTTTTTCAGTGTAAGAGTAGTTGATAAATGGAATTCGCTAAGCGAGGAGGTAGTTAATGCTATCTCAATCCATAGTTTTAAGGACAGGTATGATAAGTATCACTAAGTCTAAAATGGAACCGATCAGGAGACGGGAAGATACGAGCTTTGGGCTCTTTCCCGTAAACACAATTAGGTAATCACAATTAGGTAATCACACACACACACACACACACACACACACACACACACACACACACACACACACACACACACATACTTTTTCAGTGTAAGAGTAGTTGATAATTGGAATTCGCTAAGCGAGGAGGTAGTTAATGCTATCTCAATCCATAGTTTTAAGGACAGGTATGATAAGTATCACTAAGTATAAAATGGAACCGATCAGGAGACGGGAAGATACGAGCTTTGGGCTCTTTCCCGTAAACACAATTAGGTCATCACAATTAGGTAATCGCACACACACACACACACACACACATATATATATATATATATATATATATATATATATATATATATATATATATATATATATATATATATATATATATATATATAAAATCATACTACCACTATTACTACTATTACAACTACTACTACTACTACTACTACTACTACTACTACTACTAATAATAATAATAATAATAATAATAATAATAATAATAATAATAATAATAATGAAAGTTCATTACCAATATGGGAGATGAGATTCCCCTGCAGGAGGAGAATGCGCAGCCGCGGACACCATCTGTGTAGATGTTCGATTCTCTCAATATCTCTCTGATGAAGAGCGATCTCTTCCAGGGTTGAAAGCTCTCCCTCGTTGTGCTCGGCACACTTTCGCACCATATCTAAAGTTACTTCAAAGACAGAAACTATTGTACTCTAGATTGGTAGACAACAGTAGAGTGTGTCAGTATATTAGTACAGTACTGTATTACCATTTTCAAAAGAACTCTCTCTCTCTCTCTCTCTCTCTCTCTCTCTCTCTCTCTCCTCTCTCTCTCTCTCTCTCTCTCTCTCTCTCTCTCTCTCTGTTATTGGTCCAGGAAGTAGTTCCATCAAAATATAATAGCATCAAAATAATTTATCTGGAATTCCTTAATCGATATCTGCGGCTTATGAGAGAAAATCGACGTGTGGAGATGAAAGCGCCAGATTAAGGTACTCTAATTTAGAAGGCTTTTTCTTTGTCATTAATCGTCCATGGACTATTGGTCGTAGATTTTGTTTTATTTGTGATAAATACATCTTCCTTTTAAAATGCATTGCTCAAAATTGCATTATTCTACACTATCTCATCGGCCTGAGGGTCTTCCAAGGACGAAAGACTAATCTTTTTTTTTCTTTTACTCACGCAAAAAAAAAAAAAAAGAATCTTTCGTCCGTGGAAGACCCTCAGGCCGATGAGATAGTGTAGAAAAATTAAATTTCGAGCAATGCATTTCAAGAGGAAGATGTATTTATCATAAATAAAACAAAATCTACGACCAATAGGCCATGGACGATTAAATGAGGAAGGGCATTTTGCATATACAGATGCTCGATTCCGTAAAGACCGAGTCATTACTGGCAGAATCTATCTGATAATTGTTCTTTCTGGGTCTGTTGAGGGACTGCCAAACCAGGGATGCCATTACCCGCTCCTCATCCCAAATTGAGTTAATTTTATAGATAAGCTGTAATAGAACTGAAACACTTGTGCTACAATTACCCATTAACAAGAATCAATAACTTAATTTGCTTTTTATAAGTGACACTATTCACCTTCATTCGAAAGGGGTGGACACAAGCATGATGAAGCTGGATGCACCTCCTAACGTACTACGATGGTTCGGATACGAATACGTCACATCCTGAGTATAGTTCTCTATAACCACTGCCGCTATCTGAGCTCCCCTAAATCAATTATTGCATTTACATAGAAAATATTACTCAAATAATTCTATATGTTCCCTCTTAGTTTTGTAGTCTTCGTGGCAAAATGGTAGCGTCTGCGACTCTGAGGCGGCAGGTCGAGGGTTCGCGCCCCGTCACGGACTGAGGTTAGTAAGGGCATTACATCTGCCAAAACAAGTCCTTCGTAAGAAGGCAACCGTCCTACCTCTTAGTAGAAAAGGGAATTCGTGACGTAAAACCGGGTCCAATCTCATAGTTTTCAACCATTAAATATCGAAGACGTAGTTAGAGGACTGCGGTAGCGATTTTGTTAGAATATTTGACACGAGAGTCTACCGTCCGCGACTTTGAGGCGACAGGTCGAGGGTTCGCGCCCCCTCACGGTCTGAGGTTAGCAAGGGCATGCACTCAGGGTAACGATTACATCTGTCAAAACAAGTCCTTCACAAGAAGGAAACCGTCCTAGCCCTTGGTAGAAAAGGGAATCCGTGACGTAAAACCGGAACTGAACTTGACACGAGAATCCACCGCGGGGCATTAGGAAAGGCATCCAACCTTAGTTTCTAGTCTCCAATATGTCTGTGTCCACCTCCAATATATATATATATATATATATATATATATATATATATATATATATATATATATATATATATATATATATATTCAAAATATAAATTGACTTTTCATCCATCAAAACTAACTTCATGAACGTGTGGTTGTCTTTTTCTCTTCCCGTTAGTGCCACCAGTATCAGCGTTTCTAGAAAAATAAATGCTGGTATAACTTCAGGGCATAGAGGGGGAGGGGGGTGTTTATCTTCTCTCATGCTTTACTTTATCTACATGAGTTAGGGTGTGTGTGCGTATCTCGAAGTAAAGCATTTTAAGTAAATGCTTAACTCCATCTAATTATTGAACGAATTAGTGGATGAAAATCCATCAACTGGGTTTGCATCAGTGCTAATGCTTAAAAATTCCAGTATGGAATCATAAATTGTATCATAATTGTGTAATTTACGATCCACGCTTAACGAGAGAGAGAGAGAGAGAGAGAGAGAGAGAGAGAGAGAGAGAGAGAGAGAGAGAGAGAGAGAGAGAGGAGAGAGAGAGAGAGAGAGGAGAGAGAGAGAGAGAGAGATAGTGTACTACATATATCACGACGTTTGACCTAATGTTGAGACCCATAGGACAAAACTGCAAAAACTTAAATGGACATGAAATAATCACTTACTAATACGGACAGAGAAAGGGTGCAGAGGCTGAGCGAGAATATATATATATATATATATATATATATATATATATATATATATATATATATATATATATATATATATATATATATATATATATATATATATATATATATATATATATATATATATATATATATATATTCTGACAGAGAATAACATAAAATCAAATAAAAAAGTATTGGAAATACCAATTATAGAAGTATTTACTTACTTAGCACCATGATAGGTTAAAAACGTGATCGCTTTATATGAATGCATCCATTTACAGACCCTGTGAGCAAAGATATTAAAATAACATTATTATTATTATTATTATTATTATTATTATTATTATTTGGAGGGAATGCGCCTACCACCTATAGTCAGCTTTCCTCAAACGGCACACTTAAGCACATGAAAGGTACGTGCAGAATATTATGAATCTTACAGTATAAAATATAAGATTCAATGTTAAACATCTCGATCTTGCAGCATCTGACAATCATATTCCTCAGCTTTTCACATTAAATCTCATATTAGAAAAATAAAATCTATCATTAAAGTTTACTCTAATCTTATTTATCTACTTGTGTGGGAAGAGATATTTTATTTTGCACTCAAGCACTGATATCTTATAAATAACTCGCATGAAAAATTACAATTATATTTAAACGTGAAATATTTTCTTTTTAATTTGTAATTCAGAAAAAGACACTGTGATAAAAACACTATACGTCGTCTGTTCGTGGAACTTGGAGAGGGTTAAATGTAAATAAAGAAATGTGAGGCAGGATTTTTTTTTTTTACTAATTATGATATACCAATAGAACTGTTCTTTATCCCATCCATACAATTTGGTTCACAGCTTAATCAATATCAATATATGCTCATCGTATATGAAAGTGGACATCCCTAATCTGGATTTTGTAAAGGACGTTGAAGAGAATAGCAGCCATTACTGCGGTGGATAGTCATTACTTCTATTTATTCGCAGTCTTGTGCATATGGAAGAGATAATTACTTAGAATAATTAATAAATCACAAGACCTATTTACTTTTTGACAAATACAGCAATACTTTGGCTTCATTGATACTTTTTCTCTGCCTTCCACCATCAGCAGGAGGTGTAATGATAAGCGGATACGATGGTATTAATTAACGTACATGATCCTCGTATGGAGAAATAAAAACCATTCAATGATAGCCCCTAAAGGGGGGTTTACACGGTCAAACGGTTCGTCGAACGCGGTTCGACAGACAAGTGTTTGAAAGTGATGTTCGAACGTGTGTACGGGGTATTTGGTTGTCGAACACGTTCGACAAACGTGTTCGACAACCAAATACCCCGTTCACACGCCTTCTGGCTTGTACAGTGGTAACACGCTGGCCTCGCATTCGCGAGGTCGACAGATCGGTTCCGCTCAGGACCGAGAGTTTAAGCTGTTTACTGGAAAGGATACTTGCTGTGGATGGGCACCACAGTGGGGGGGGGCCTTGCCTCGGCTGACGTTCTGAGGAGCATCTCAGATGGATATCGGAACTGAAACACCGGCAAACTTTAACTTTAACTTTAATGCGAATGAATAACAGTAAAGTAAATAAAAAAAAGTTAACAAATAACTTACTACTAGATAGGAATCACTACAAGATAGTTGAGATAAATAGTCCAGTGGGTGCGAAAACGTAATTATTCAATTATTAGGCATAGCTCCGTGAAGATTAAATACATGTAAATGGCAGAAATTCCTATGACTCCAATTGCAAACGTGCGTTTTATCTAGTTCCGATACAAGTTATCTATAATTTTCAATTTGGGAACAGTATTCCGTGGAATTAATTACTTTTGCTTAAACAAATGAAGATAAATATCTCTCAGCACCATTTTCCGAAGAAAGATCAAGTTTACTTATGAATTGTGTAAAAATCACAGAAGTTTTTGCACAACAAATAGATATACAGTAATGAACGATTTCATGAAATGATATTCACTTCAGGCATTTCTTGCCTGCTGCACGTTCATTACTAAATGCAATTACTTATCATAAAATCTGAACCCTTCGAGTTAAAACAAATGAACAAGCTACTTGATGAATCAGGATAACCTGTATTTCCGCTGTCTCTCGCATATATCGTGCTAAACTCAAGCATAAACTAAAAGTGCATTAAACTATTCAAAACGAACTAGTTCTGCTCTGGTCAACAGAATAAATCAGTATATTGATTTAAAAAAAAAATACAATCCTATCCAGGCAGAACATTTCGATTTCTAGATTTCAAGTGTATCTGAAATTATATATTATAATCAAAGAGCAAAAAAAAAATGCATTTCAAAACGTTATCTGTCAGTGTTTTAACAAGAACTTTTTACCAGTATAATCCAGGCAACATACATATATGAATAATAAATGAATTCGATGCCTTCGAGTGGAATCAGCTGTTATAGTTGTCGTCTTGCCCTGCGTTGTTTAATGTGGTTGTCATGGCAACTCAACATCAGCCAGCAAAGCAGAAGACAACCGTTATTTACTGATTTTTCCTTATATAAAAAAAATGCAAATTTCCCATTCATTTTTTGCAATAAGTATTAAAAATATATAGTACATGCCGTGATTTAGTTAAACTTCTGTTTTGCTCATTATTAATATGAATTTAAACGTGGTGTAATCATACGTCATCAAAAGCGGCAACTTCCTCTCTTCATGATAATAGACGCAAGTGCAGGAGAGAGAGAGAGAGAGAGAGAAGAAAAGATTTCATCTTAGGTGATGTCAGGAAGATTCAAGCAAGATCCTCCCAGTTCAGCCAGCTCTGATAGGTATTTATTCATCCATTATAACAGTCATTCCCCTCGGGTGCCTGTGCTATGATTTCATGAGCTACAGCATCTTCTATGGGCGTAAATGAGATGGTGTTAAGGTGTACCAAAGGTGTTGTTGAGGGTCCTCTCGCGAGGTGAAGAGCCCGGCCACACGGTTTAAAAGTGATGGTCTAAAAATAAGAAAACAGTAACTCATGTATAAATTAGATACCCATTTCGGAAAATGAATGTAGGCACACGCCAACACCGAGATTCAAAGATATCAAAAAAGAATTTTGGTTAAGTCCGCTCGGAATGGTTGTTGCTCACTTCGGATTTCATCCCTGTGTGGTAAGTACCCTTAGGCTCAGAAAGTTACTAGGTTGGCATCTATGGTTTGCCTGAATTCAAATTTGGAAAAATTATTATTAATATTATTAGTATGAATTCTTGGTAGTAAGGCGAAATATTTCCACGTGAAATGTGACTAGAAAAAAAAATCCTTGGTTTTAGGAAGACAAAATTCTTAAATTTTTTCCCTCTCTTGTAGTAACGACCTTGTAAAGGAGGAGGAGAGGATTTGCAGGTAATTTCTTCCAGAATTATTTAACATACCTGAATACAAGTGTCACGAGATAATGATGTACAGTATAGCGACAGGTGAAGCTCCATACTTTAGTTACAATTGTAGGAAGTTGCTACTGTGCAATCTTCAAGCAGGAATGGTGTCCCCATTGGAAAAAGTATTTGCTAATATCCAAATGGAATTATACAGTACATTGCTAGATATGGACCACTGCAGTTAAAAAAAAACATTAAAATATTCAGAGTATAACAAAATGACATTATACTATCACACTTATTCTATATCTAGTTTATAGAAACATAGTAGTGATTTGCTTCAGTAATGAATTGTATTATAGATTGTAAGTAAATATATCTTTATCCAATAGTGAGCTGCAAAAAGTAGCCTTCTTTGTGGCTATTAGTAAGGTGTTTAATATTTTCTGTAGATGAGACGTTTTTATTTCTTTGCTCAATAAGATACTACTTCAGGAAACTACATAGTATTTGACACTTAAGAATGGATGTTTCTTTTTTATGCATGTGACAACGAGACGGGCAAAGAAAACGGTCCTTTTCATTTGGGACCAACAGTAATCAAATATGCACATTACCATATGTGAAAGCATGAATAACTTTTATCGCAACTGGGACTTGAACCTAGGACAAATAATTACTTTGCCAAGGCACTACCAATTACACCACAGGTCTAAAAGGGAAGCAAGCCTTATAGCTATATCTGCTTTACTAGGAATGAACGCATTCTATCTGAATGCCACTCTGTTCATATTACAGTTTCCCCCAACCTCACTCGTGGCTTCGTTTTCGGATTTTATTCAAATCTCAATCTCATTTTGGACCAACAATAATCAAATAAGCACATTACCATATGTGAAAACATGAATAATTTTTATCCCGACTGGGACTTGAACCTAGGACACATAATTACTGTCCCAAGGTGCTACTAACTACACCACAGAAGGTCTAAAAGGGAAACAAACCTTACCATTATATCTGCTATATTAGGAATGAATTCATTCTATCTGAATGTTGGGACCAACAATAATCAAATAAGCACATTACCATATGTGAAAACATGAATAATTTTTACCCCGACTGGGTCTTGAACCTAGGACACATATTTACTATTCCAAGGCACTACCAACTACGCCACAGAAGGTCTAAAAGGGAAACAAAGCTTACAGCTATATCTGTAGTTGATAGCGCCTTGGCACTGTAATTATATATATATATATATATATATATATATATATATATATATATATATATATATATATATATATATATATATATATATATATATATATATATATTTATACAGTGCTCCCTCGTTTATTGCGGGGGTTCGGTTCCGGGACCCGCCGCAGTAGGTAAAAATCCGCGAAGTAGGAGCACCATTTATACATAGATATTTTACATTGTTAACAAACCACCCTTTACTTTATTAATAAAAGCGTGCAAGTGTAAAGTTATATGAACATGATAGGTAAGCTTACCGTGAATGACGTGTACATACTCCACAGCCAATGACAGCTTTATGGCTGCATTTTGGGAGAGAAGAACATGGTAATGGGGAGTTGCTGTCGATGTTTCTTCTTTTGTGCGAAGATGGTCTTGTAAGGAGTCATGGCATCGTCGATAATATTTCAGAAGTGCACCAAACGAACCATATTATCGTAATGCTCCTGCTGCAGTTGTTAGTGTTCTTTGGCCATGTTATAAATGGCTGCCAGACGTTCGAGTGTAAGGCCAAGTTCTTCGACTACTTCGTGCATTTCCTCTGCTTTTTCTTCCTCTTCTTTGCTCACTGATTTTGTCATTTCCTCCAAGTCTTCATCAGTCAAAAGCTGCGAGTGGCAGTCAATCAGTTCATTCACGTCTTCGTGGATGAACTGTTTACTGGCAGGAACTGCTGTGGGTGGACATCACAGTGGGGGGTTGGGGCTTGTCCTGGCTGACGAATACCCATTGTAAAATGGAAATAAAGTTTATTATTATTATTATTATTATAGCCTTCTCCTCTTAGAAATGCGGCCAACTTCAGAGCTTTCGCAACTGCCGAGTTATGGACTTCGTCAGGAGCGAATCCCTTTTAGTCATAGATGACTTCCGGCATCCTCCTCCTCTTCTGCCGCTTAATGCAATCGAATATTGTGAAGAGAATGGAAAAAAAGCATTAAGAACAAACAGCAAGCAGACTTGCAATATAGTATCGTCAGGGGAATAGCATGTGAGGGTGCATCAGCTGGTACGGAGGCGGCAAAACGTTTTCAGATAGAAGTTCGTTCTCCCGCATCTTCCTCCTCTTCTACCACTTAATGCGATCGGATATTATGGAGAGAATGGAAAAAATGCTAAGTACAGTACGTGGATGATCATTAAGAACAATCAGCAAACAAACGTGCGATATAATATCGTCAGGGAAATAGCATGCGAGAGTATATCAGCTGATACGATGGCGACAAAACTTTTGCAGATAGAGATTCGTTCTCCCGCATCCTCCTCCTCTTCTACCACTTAATGCTATCAGATATTATGGAGAGAATGGAAAAAAAGCATAAAGAACAAACAGTAAACAAACTTGCCATATAATATCGTCAGGGAAAAAGCGTGCTGGAGCAAAAATGTTTGCAGATAGAGGTTCGTTCTCCCGCATCCTCGTGCTCACCGCCACCATGCACGTCCCAGTGTATGCCTGTTGCCCACTGCATAATAGAGTGCATTAATTTGTTTACTGTTCAGTAAATCTGTATATCTTTTATGCTGTACACTATTTGCATGTTAATATAAATAACTACAGGTCTTTCTGCTTTGTTATGTACTTATAAAATGTTTTACTTATCTTATATCTTTGGTATAGTGTGTCTATGTGCGGTTGTGAAACGTATCTATGCCCATTATCATTGTTTCTTATGGAAAATGACTCGTTACATTACGCGATTATTACATTACGCGGCACTTCTTAGATTCTATCTTTGTGTTATTACAAGAACTAGGTGTATATATTTTACGTGTAGGCTAAATAGAGCAAGTTAACTTCGTCTGCCTCATGAAATCTTGTATAGCTACTGTAAAGTTCTTAATACCAATGGAACTGTTATCACAAGCTGTCAAATCTTTTTCTAATTCAGCAGTATATCGCATATTGAGTAAATACAAAGCTCATATATTTAAATTTTAACTGTATCGGCATATAATGTATTGTCATCTTTTAGAAAGTTGTTCTTCACAGCTATACTTGATTTTTTCTCTTATTTTTACAGTATATATTATACTGCTTTGATTTCAGTTGTACTTTGGCTAGGGCAGATGTGGAAGAAAGTAAAGAAGGTATTTAAAAGAGGAGTGTGTCAGCCTAAGAAATTTAGGTTTGTGGAAGATTAGATTTGATATTGCACAGCACAGAAACTGTCCACTCTTAAAGCTCATATTTTCCATTTTTTCATATTAAATTATTACACTTGGTCTGCAGAGAGTCATTGAGTGTTGTATTAGGTATATGTACTTGCATGTTTCTTTATGATGTAGATTTCTTTATGTATAGTTCTTTGTTAATATTCAGAAATACGTATCTACCATTATTTATAGTTATATGTAATACAGAAGCTCCCCTACTTATGAACAAGTTAGTAAAAAACATTCACAGACACGAACGAAAACCTACCCATTATCTACTCATGCATTATGTATGTATTACTGTACTGTATTGTATTATTACATTATTATTACTTTATTAAAATTTATTAATACTACATACTTTGTGTTTTATGTAGTAGTTTAGAAGCATCAGAGAGGACGATAATTATTACACATGGTTCTAGGACCCTTTGTTCCAGATAAATCCGTTGAAGAGAATGATAGAGAGATTCTTCTTCCAAAAACTTAGGTCCAAGAATCTCCACTCCGGAGGTCCAAACATCTTTTTCCAGAAAAGTGTCATCAACAAAGATTGTTTTGTACTTGCTGTGTCTTGATCCTTTTCCAAGATGTGTCATCAACAAGGATTGTTCTGTACTTGGTGCTTTTCCAAGATGTGTCATCAACAAGGATTGTTCTGTACTTGGTGCTTTTCCAAGATTTGAAAAAAATTAAACGGTCTTGAAAAAATTTCTGGATATTTCATATGTTGGTGAAACATCAGTGTTGCACATCAAGTACAAAACAATCTTTTCTGGAAAAGTGTCTTCAGCTCGTATTCCGAGGCAAAAGGTACTTTATTGTTGAAGACATTTCTGGGGAAGATCTATTAATTTGTGGAGTAGAATCTATCACTGTCTTCAGCTGGAATATCCGAAAGAAAGGGACCTGGAACCTTGTGTAATAATTGCAGTCTACTCTGGTGCTTAACCAGCATATGTACATTACCGTACATACAAAATATCAAGCTTTGAACATATTATAATTCTTTAATACTGTATACTTTATGTTTTATGAAGTATTTAAGCGTCTTTAGCCTAAGTACTGTAGGGCACTTTATATGTGTGTATTGTACATTACTTTTTTTTTTTAGCTAAGCACAACTTACGAACAATTCTACTGATAAGTGAACTCCTGGAACCAAACTCGTTCATAAGTTGGGGTGTGTTTGCACTGTTTTAGAATACTATATCTGTGTACTTCAATGCTTTCTTAATTTAGGAATTCAGTTGCCAAAAAAGTGTGAAGCTCACCATGAGTCGATACTTCTTAGTTATACAGTTACATTCTCGCACTGGAGAGAGTAAAGAGAATACTAAGTATACTTTAAGGACTGTTGCCAAGTCCATAAGATGACTTATTTGGAAACAGTATGGTGATGTACTAAAATTTGCTTAGTAATGCTTTCTATGCATATTGAACCAACAAACCTTTTAGTATTCAAAAGCCCTCCTTTGTGAAAGAAGCTATTTCACATATCTGCCAGTTGAATGGTGCTTCTTCACTTGTCAGAAGGTGTTAGTAAAGTATTTAGCTTGTTATCAGCATACTGTGCAGTATATTGTGTTGTTATAAGTAATATTATGTCTTGGACTTGATTTTGTTACAAAAAAGTTAAAACTTTTGCTGTATTGATAACAGTTCTTCCAACATGTTTCTTTCAAGTGTGATACTTGCTAAAAGAGCACATGGCTCATATTGTAGCTTCAGTTCACCATTATTTACTGGGAGTGCTTAACATGGGTATGTTACTTAGAGAGTAAATTGCATTTTACCTGTTAATTTCATATGTGTGAATTCTAATTTTTCTTTCAGCTTATTATTTTAGTATGTAAATTAGATTTATTTTGTTTGTATTGTAAAAATCTCAGTAAGTTAATATGAAATTATCTTTATTGTCAGTGGGGGAGAAGACGGGTCTGTGCTACAAATGAAAGAGGATGAAGTAGATATAGATATGGCAGAAAATGAGGAAAGCCAGCCAACTAGTCCAAGACCTCCTTCTGCTGGGCCACAGACAAACCCCACCCAAGGTTGATGTGCTTTCTCTCTTTCTTTTTTCACACTGATTTCATTCTTTCCATCTCACGCAGTTTTTTAAAGACCCTGTAGTATTTATATGGTATTGGAGTCATTCTAACAAGTTCACTTGTTAATTGTATCAGTAAATGAATTTTTTTTTCCTATTTTGATTTTAAGAAAAGTCTTGTGTATAATCAGTGCAGTATTTTTTTTATGATCATGCAATAATATCAAGAGGTGATGTCATAAAATTAGAAATGTGTCAAAATACTCTCATGACTTGCCCTACCTTGTTAATTCATTTCGAGACATGACTTAAGTAAAAAAAATTACCCGAGTCATATAAACCGTTCAAAAAGGACTTTGTCCCCGTTTAAGCCCCTATCCTTATGAATAACCCCATAATATTACTAATGCAATCAGTCATTCGATACTTCAACATTTTTTAGTGTTTTTAACAAATAATATGCACTATTTTTTTTTTTAAGCTTTTAATTGATATTTCTTCATTATTTTATACATATTATTTTTCTTAATTTTGCGCTTTTATTGTTCATTAGGTGAATTTACTTTTAATTGGTTTCTAATATTTTTTTTGCTGACTGACGTACAGTTATTTAACAGACATTTTTTTAATTATATTTTCCCTATTACTATTAACAGAAACTGCCTTAATGTTGAATATGACATTAATTGAGTTATGGCTGCATGATAATTTTAGGTTATTGATTATGTTCCTAATATGCATTTGTATTATAATTGATTCCTCAGCTGCTGTGAGATCTCCAAGAAATCGGCGTCAACGCACAACATCTCAGTCACAAACAACACGTATTAGGGAACCTATCCTGAGGGGACGTCGTAGAACCATCTACACAGCTGGTCGACCTCCTTGGTATGACTGTCAGGGGCAGCTTGTTGAGCCTTTTGTTATAGGTAAGCATTTACGTTTTCTACTCATTGACTGATGAATGAAATGATAATTTTTTCATAGCATTTTTCTATTATATTGGTATTGTTATGTATCAAAATATTATTTTTATGCCTTTTGCACCATACCTTTTGCACCAATGTCACCTTCTGAGTTATTTTGATTTTCTTCAAACATTCTGCTGTTGTCATCTGTTTCTAGAATAAGACATCATACAGTTCAAGATAACCTTTATGATGTGTGCCAAGTTATATTTAGCTAACAGAATGATACAGGAAGTCACAGTGAAAGAAAAAGCCATAAACCATAATATTTTTTTTTTTGAGTGTGATACTGGGACGGAAAAAGAGAATAGCTGTCATCAGGCCTGGTCACCAAGAGGACATGTAATAAAAGTAGCAGGTTAAGGACAAGTCAGAAATGAGATGATGATAAAAGATAAAAAAGATGCAAAGAAAGAATAGTCTTAGTAATGAAGATCTAAAAATATGGCAGGGGTATGTCCTGAGGTGAAAATAGATTTTTTTTTTTTTTTTTTAAAGAATAAGAAAGGCCATTTGAGTTAGGGAAGACAGAATCAGGAAGAGTTCCAGAGTCTGGGAATGTAAGAAAAGAAGCAGTCACTACACCGGCAGTCCAATCTTTAAAAAGAAAATAATGTGTACAGCATTTATTAGGACAAAATTAATACTTTTTTTTTTTTTATCTGGAATATTGATTTATAAGTGCCATAGTATGAAAATTAGCTACCAATATTTCGTCATATTTAAGTAGCACTCTTTTGTACTTGCTCTGAAATTTTGTTTGCCCAAAAACTTTTACGGAATTAAGACTGGATGTCCTTCCTAGCGCCCTATGGTGGGGTAGATCGTGGTCTGTCACCTCCTGAGTTGAGTTCTTCACTTAATGATGTAATAGTACTGTATGTGATGCTTATTTCCAGGTGTGTGTGGTGGCAGTGCTTCAGGCAAGACTACAGTGGCTAGGAAAATCATAGAAGAATTAGATGTGCCTTGGGTTACTCTTCTTTCTCTAGATTCTTTTTATAAGGTTTGTGTCTTGAATGTCACTATGATAGTGTGCTAGCTATTTTTGTCTGCAAATTCCCCACAGGTGATGGAAAATGAATTTTAAAGTCAAAATTCTGTCCATAATCCTCCTAATATGGGGGATGGCTGAGCCAAAGCAAATATCTACGGTTTTTATGAGAGGATAGTACAGAGGAGAGGACTCCCATTCCCTCGGTCTTCCCCACATTGTCGACTTTTATGACACGGGGAAACACGGAAGAGGTACTCCTTCCTACACCCTCCAGAATGGATAATCCTAATTTAATACCCTGCATTACGATAAAAAACTAAAAAATGTAAAGTGTACTGTTTCTTTCCGTAGGTCTTGACTGAGAAGCATCACGAAGAAGCAGCAAGAAACGAATACAACTTTGATCACCCTGATGCCTTTGACTTTGAATTGGTTGTTAAAACATTATCCAGGTTAAAAGAGGGAAAGAAAGTGGAAGTGCCCATATACAACTTCGTTACACATCGTCGAGAAACTAAAACGGTAAATAAATACTTTACAGCGTTCCATACTGTGCAATTTTATCTTTTCATCTTGTAAATGTATTGGTTAACTTGTCAACAAGACTAAAAATGTTATTGGAGTTTTCATCATTATTTTATAAAAATGTGATTGTAACAAATGTTACCAATTGCCTCTCTTGCATTGATGTATTTTTTACTAGGGTATACACTAGCATTATGTAACTGGAACAGTTTTGTGGTTTTTAGGGCGTTCTGGATTGATTTTCTTCAAAGAAGGAGTCTTTCTTCTATCACCTCTTACGTATATTATGACTTGCTTATATATTTTTTTTTCTCACATCAGGCTCTGTGTTGTGCCTTGTGTTTTATTTTGATTTGAATTTCTCAAGAGAGCAGAAACCCTGATAGTTTACTTATTTTCCAAAACATGGAGGTTATTGTAAATATCTAATATTTCTTGTACAATATTGTACTAGTTTTGAATCCATTCAACGATTACTAAAGTAAATGTGAATTTCTCTCTATTTTGTACAATTTAACAATGTCTTCTAGATTACATTTGCTGCAAAACAACTGTGAGTGCTAAGGTGTGAGTATGCAGATAGTAATTTCTCCAAAAATGAAGCTGTATATCTAAATATTTTGTAGACAACTGTATTGGTTAACTTACCTTTATATTCCTTATTGTAACTTATATTTTCATGCATAATTATCACTTGTCACCATTGTGGGATTAAGTTTATAGTACCTAAAATATCTCAAGAGTCACTCTTAAGTATCTAGTAATTCTTGTGCCATTATATTATTCAATACCCTCCATTCATTTTCTTTCTGGTTTTAAGTCGAAAGAGTTTCATGGCTACAGTAACACTTCTGTGTTACATACATACATACATATACACGTCCCCATTTCCCTTTATAAAGGGGATGGCCAAGCCAAGAAACACGCATTCACCACGATCCACACATATTTCAACTACTCCTCTTAGCTCCTTGGAGGTAAAGGGTTGCCACATTTCCTCCCCCCTACCACCCTGCTTGGGTCACCCACGAGGTAGGCAGGTAAGGATATTCTGCAGTGAGGCCTGATAGCCGCAGCTGGTTTACCCCAACTGCTTTATGACGTGGCAACTCTCTTCACACCTTTCCGTCACAGTTCACTGATCTAGCAAGTGTGAGAAATCCCTTTAGCCCTTATCGCATATATGCAATCTTCCTCCACTCATTCCTCTCTCTTGCACGCTCTCTTCCTTGTTCCGCTGACATTCCATGTGCATCCAGTGCCCTTTTCATGCCGTCCATCTATCTCTCTAGGTCTTCCTTTTGGTTTAACTCCAACCACTTTCATTTCACATTCTCTTTGCTATTTTTTCATCACTCATCTTCTCCATATGTCCAAACCAACTCAAAACATTCTGATCTAACTTATCTGACGGCTTTCTTTCAACACCCATTGTCTGCCAGATCTCCTCATTTCTCACTCTATCTATTCTAGATATACCAATCATACTTCTCAAACACCTCATCTCCAATACATTCAACATTTTTTTATCCTCTCTTGCATTCCATGTCTCTGCTCCATACAATGCTATTGGCACAATCACACCTGCATATATCCTTCTCTTTGCCTTGATTCCAAAGTACCTATTTCTCATCACACTCTCCAACCCACCTAAACATTTTCTTGCTTCATTCACTCTGTGATTTACCTCCTCATCCACTTGTCCATTCCTTGATACGTGCGACCCTAGATACCCAAAACATTCCTCTTGCATCTCATGACTTTACTTTTACCATATTCACTCACAACTTCCTTCTTTCACACCTTAACAAACTCAAGTCATAACTCTGTTACACAACATTGTGTGCTGGGGTACTATCATGCTTGAAAAAGTTGCAGCTTTGGATTTCTGTTTTAGGAAGTATTTTGCTCTTCAATAAATAAAGATATGCCTTAGAATTCATTGTTGTTTTCAAGAAGAAAATACAGGCATCCATAACTGTAGTTTCCATCATGGTAAAAGGGTATATGCTTTGATTTGGCTACCCCTATTACTGGGAGAATAAAAGCCATTATACATGTTTGTCCTGAATAACCACCTGCAAGGTAGACATTATGGATGATTTCTCTGCTTGCAACCATATGCATCAACAATATAACTTATTCTCCTGAGAGCTGGGTGGGAAAGTCCAAGATTAGCAGTGGCCAACCTTAGGGACTTACGGCTGTTTGGCCAGGCATCTGAGAGAGCAACAACATTAACCCGCAAGTAGATAATATTTTTTTGTGAAAAAGTACTAGAGCAGGAATAGAGTAATCTTCCCTTATAACTGTTAAATAATTGCTAAGAACTGTTAGGATTTTAAACTTAATATACCACATACAGGTTTCTTCCGGACTTAAACTTTATGTCTTTAACCCAACTTGAGAAATTGAAAACTAAGTTGTAAATTTAATTCGGGTCACACTTTTATAGTGTCATCACTGTTTTGTGGTGACTTTAATATAAAGGTGAGTGCCATTATTTTAAAACTAATCAAGTATGATACAGCTCAGAGCGTATTATCTGACAGATAGAAGAAATCATGAGTTTTTTAGACCCTATCCTCTGGATCATCAATTTGTATCTTTCTTTGTGGAATGGGAACATGAGAGATGTCTGAACAACATGGTCAGGGTTCAAAAATAGTAACATCTGTTGCTGATTGGGATGTACCAACAATGGCAGTTGCAACTGAGACAGAATGAAAAAATGATAGAATACTTGTCTGTTTTCATTAATTATTTCTGTCATGAATTATTGTAAAGGACAGTCATTTATCCTACATATCTCTAGCACTGCAAACAATAAAAAATAACCAGACTCCTTATTAACCACATGGTATGCTATGTTGATGGAGATAAAAAAAATTACAAGTATGTTTTTTATACTGTATTTAATACTGTCAAAGACTCATGCCTTTAAGAATTTCCATGTTTTATCTTCTTTGTCTACATCTTTTCCCACTTTTATGTGGGGTCGATGTTTCTGGTCAGTGTTCTTCATATGTTTCTGCAGTCTACATTTTCAATAATTTTTTCTTTTTCTTGCTGTACGAATTTTTGTTAGGTAATATTATGACATGATAATAAAATCTGTTAGTTTTTTATCTTTGTTAAATTCCTCAAAGCTTGCTTTCACCACAAACTTAATGGTGATGCTGCTGAATAATTTTCTTTTTCAAGGTTTTCAAACCTTGAATATTATGCACTGCATCCGGAAGAACCTGTTGCCAGACAACTTTCTTAAAAATTGCTTCGACTTTGTTCCATGTAATTGGTGTGATTCCAAAGCCATTTTGATGTCATAAGTTTCAAGAAGTCTTTTTCAGTTGTTTTATCTCCCGTATCAAAACTATGCACTAAATACTTCATTATGAACATGTAGGAAACTCTAACTGTTGCATAATTACTTGATTCATAGTAATGGGTATTTGTTTTTGGATGCAAAGCTACCACCTTCACATTGCTCTCATAAGAATTAGCTACTGCTGGTTACCAGGGGCATTGTTAATTATTACCTTAATTGTTCTAGCTGCAGTATATTCTCATGAATGGCCAAATAACATTCTAAATTTATGTAACCCATATCAGGTGTTTATGGTTTTGAAGATATTCTGAATAATTGACACACAGTGTAATTTGTGTGTGCCAAAAAAGCCCTTTTTCATCCATATTGGAAGATTACTTGTTGCTACTTCGGGATTTCTGAATAATGATATTTAGTTCTTTAGGTTGGCTTTGTTGCATCACCTGTTACCTAAGTCTATGCAAGAATTCTCCTTTCTGAAATCTTGACACCATCCATTACTAACTTAAAATGAAACATCCTTGTTTCATATGCTTCCTCTTTAGCATTTGTTTTGACTTCAAATAAGGATGTAACCAATTTATTATAAGGAGAAACTGTGAGTCATACTGCATTTACTTACAGAATAAATTGCAACTTTTCGTAAATGGGATGCCTAGCAACACAGTTCTTTTACAGGTTGAATTGCGTGTACTATTCCAAGCAATTTTTATATTTTCTCAGACAATTATTACACATGGTTTAGGTAGTTATATGAAGAGCTTAACTGTCTTCAGAGAAGTATATCTTTATCAAAGTACTAACTTGCCTACATTTATAGTAACAGTTAATCCCTTTTTATCATGGGCTTTTCAGTCTTCCTTACAAATATTTTCACTCAGTTATTACTAGTGGGAAAGCTCCCTTAAGTATTTTCAAATGAAATCACTAAATATGTGTAACTTCGGGAATAATTAATGGTTCAAGTGAACACTTTGGAATAAGTAAATGTAATCACGTGAATGTACGTTGACAATCTGGTATTTGCCACTCACGTTATCTCATGTGTGTCGCAGTATTTGAGCTTGTGATTTGTCTTGGGTGGGTTTTTATTTCTGGAAATTGGTATATTAAGTAAATACTTTTCTTTTGTCATTCATAATTTTGTACCTAGATCATAGAGGGGTTGCAGAAGCCAGCAGGTAGTAAGCATACACCTTGATAGGAATATATTGTATTCGTATTTTTAATACAAGCATGTCCTTTAGAATTTTCAGTCTTGATAATATGAATTATACTTTCCACAGAAAACTATGTATGGTGCCAATGTCATCATCTTTGAGGGCATTTTAGCATTTTATTCACCCGAAGTGTTGAAGGTTTGTAGAATGTATTTTCTTTATTGCCTTTTTAAGCTATTTTTTCATGTCATTTGATGCTCATTTTTATTTTCTACTCATTAGGTAAATTTCTGGTGTATAGTGATATATGATAAATCCGTGTCCGGAACTTTAGATTATAGGAATTTGATAAATAATTGTCTTTGCAATTTATTGTTCAGGGGGTCCTCAGTTTACGATGTCCTCGACTTACAATGTTTTGTCGTTACAAAGCTAGTCCCATAAATTATTAATGAGTCATTTTTTCAATCTATGTGGTTTTCGTCGTCAATATGAATTTTGCACTCTAAACAATTTGTAAGCGTGGTGGATGAATACATCGCTATGCAGCATTTTTGTGTACACATATATCTAGGTAATCATTTTATTTATTTATTTGATTATGTGAAGGACTTAATTTGAATATGTTTACAATATTATCGTATACATAATTGTAAATACGATCTTCATGCGGAACAGTTTGCTGAGCTCGGTAGGCGAATACGTTGTCATGTGTCTTTGTTTATTTATTTGGTTATGTGAAGGACCTAGTTTAGATTTATTTAAAAAATTACCATATTCATAGTCGTAAATACAGTCTTCATGCAGAACAGTTTGTTGATTGTGGTGAACGAATACATCATCACACGGTATTAGACTCAGAAGAAAACGAAGCGTTGCCCAGTTCTCGCTTGTACGCTATATTGTTCTCGTGCTCATCTGCTCTTTGGTTCGTTTTGCTTGTATTTGCGATACTTATTGACCTGTTCTGTGCCTCCCAATTATAGTAGTGATCCTTCTAATGGCATTGCTTCAAAGAAAAGGAAAGCCATCACGTTGAAAGTTAAAGTAGAAATAGTAAAATGCTTAGAAAAGGGAGAAACTGCTACCAACATTGGCTGCTCACTGGGGTCAAGCCGTTTGACCGTGGCGACAAATAAGGATAATGATCGCATTGTCACACATGTGAAAGGTTCTGCTCCAGTGAAATCCACTATGATTACTAAGCAGTGTAGTGGGATAATGAATGAAATGGAGAGGTTATTAGTGCTTTGGGTGGATGGTCAGCATCAGTGGCATCTTCCAGTGAGATTCCTATTGATTCAAGAGGAAGCTGAAGATTGTTTAATGCTGTGAAAATGGAAAGGGGAAGAGAGTGAAAGTGAAGAGTTTGTGGCCAGTAGGGGTTGGTTTAATCATTTCAAGAATCCTGCTGATTTGCATAACCAAGGTGCAAGGTGAAGCTGCTAGTTGTGATGAGAAAGCAGCAAGTGATTTTCCTTGTCTATTGGCTGAGATAATTAGAGAGGGAGGGTTACCGTGCCAAACAAGTGTTTAACTTGGATGAGTCCAGCTTGTTTTGGAAGCGTATGCCTAGTCATACGTACATTGCCACGGAGGAGCACCAGGCCATAAAGTCAGCAAGGAGAGACTGACTCTGCTTTTGGTGGTTGATACTGCTGGAGACTTCAAGCTGAAGCCCTTCTTGCTTTACTTGGCAGAAAATTCAAGGTCACTCTAGGGCATTTGGTAGCATCTACTGCCTGTCATCTGGAAGTTGAACAAGAATGCCTGGGTAACCTTTCAGTTTTTCGAGGACTGGTTCAGCAATAATTTTATTACAGAATTGGAGAGGTAATGTGCCTACAAGGGTCTGCCCTTTTTGGTGTTGCTTGTGCTGGACAGTGCCTCTGGTCACTTTGCCCATTTGGATGACTTTCATCCTAATGTAAAGGTGGTTGACTTTCCACCTAATACCACTTCCCTGTTACAGCCAATGGATCATGGTGTCACTGTCTCTTATAAGGCCTACTACCTTCGATGGACAATCGCTGTGGTTCTCTGGGCAACTGAGAAGAACAAGAACTTGCCGCTCAAGGAGTTTTGGAAGTCTTTTAATATTCTTCAGGCTGTCAAGGATATTACTGATTCTTGGGAGGAAGTTGTAGAGGCAAACTTGAATAGGGTATGGAAGAAATTGTGTCCCCAATAGCCTCGAGGAGACAGTTGAGGCTATCACCAAGAACTTTGTTGCCTATGGAAAGAAACTTAAATTAGAGGTGTTTATGTAACAGAGCTGCTGGATTCTCATTCAACTGGTGAAGCAGTTGATTGAAAAAGAGGAAAAAATGCCAAGCCTCGAGACGAAGAGATTTACAATCAAGGACATGGCGGAAAATATTGCCCTGATATAGGAAGGGCTGGCAAAATTTAAGTCTTAGGAACCCAACATTGCCTGGTACACTAAGGTTGCCAGAGGGGTCATGGATTGCCTGCGGTGTTGCAGGGAAATTTGGGAGAAGATAGAATCCTTAATGACTTGCATGACCATTTCTTCATGAAGGTAGAGCTCCCAGCAACAGATCCTGTATCCTCTACCTCAGCTGCCTCTCCAGACTCACCTGCCTCAGCATCTCTAATATCTGTTGCAGGTTCTCCTGCCTCTCCAGACTCAGCTGCCCTAGTATCTCCAGTATGTACTGCAGTTTCTCTTGCCTCTCCAGACTCATCTGCCCCAGTATTTTCAGCACCTGCTTCTCCAGCTTCCTCCTCCCAATAAGCCTTTATCTCCCTTCCAGTGTGCAAATCAACCACAGAAGTAAAGATTAAGCAAAATTGTAAATTGCACTTGTGCAATAATCGTAGGTTATGAACTTTACAGTACTACTATATTAGCATAGGTAGGTGACCTAGCATCTTATTCAGGTGTGTTTCGACTTACGTTGAAAATTGGGTTATGTCACATTTCAGGAATGGAACTCTGATGTAACTCGAGGACCCCTTGTATTATCAGACGTAAATTATGTACTGAGAGTAGTGATAGCATGATAAAATTTTGTTGATATACTTGAGATTTGAGTTGTGTTAATAAGATATTTTTGACTCACTGAAAAATTTTAATACAGAATTCTTTGTTACCAGTTGTTAGATATGAAGGTGTTTGTAGACACAGATTCTGATGAGAGACTGGTGAGACGCTTGCGAAGAGATATAGCTGACAGAGGCAGAGAGCTGGATGGTGTTCTCAAGCAATATTTTAAATTTGTGAAGCCTGCTTTTGATTATTACATTGCACCTTCAATGGTAAGCTCAAATATTTGTTCTTTGTCAGTAATCGACGATAGTTTTCATCACTCTGTGCAAATTTATAGTTTTTTGTAAATGGTGGAATAGATGGCATATGTAACAATTAGCTAATACAACTTTTATGTTGTAAGGTATTTTTTGAGGTTAAAGTGTTTGTATGGTGGTTTTAAGATACGGATGTAACCTTTATTGTTTTCAGTTAAGTAGATAAAGTATTAGAAGGTTTGACTACTTAAATATGTGAGGCATCATTTAATTTTTGAATTGAGAGTTACAGACAGTTGAAAAGGCAAACAGTTTATTTGTTTTTTCTATATTATTCTGGTTTTGTGTAACGACAACTTGTATTTTTTGTTCATTTTACTGGGATGGTTGTGTAAATAATAAAATTAATATAAATTTGATAAATTAAAAAACTTTCCCATACCAATACCTTATGCTATTACAATTATACTGAATGAATCATCTGCCACCCTATATTCCCTGTTAATTCATTCAGTATAATTGTAATAGCATAAGGTATTGGTATGGGAAAGTTTTTTAATTTATCAAATTTATATTAATTTTAATATTTTGTGTTAATTAGCCAAAACATTTGCATAATTATAGTGATTGATTTTTTTAATTAATCCAAATTATTTGAGTGGTCACAGACAGATTGGAGCTGGAGAATTAAGGCTGGATGCCCTTCCTAATGCCATGCGGTGGACTTGTTTGTGGGTACTGTAGTATTTTTTATCATGACAAATTATTATATAAATTGTTAGTGATATTTTCTCTTGAAAATAGGTTCATGCCGATATCATCGTTCCTAGAGGTGGGGAAAACGAAGTAGCCATTAACCTTATTGCTCAAAATGTTATGACTCAATTGCAACAGGTAAGATGATGTATTAGTTTATTAATGAAAGTTGTTCCTCTTTTTTAAATGTGGTATTTACCTCTGCACCAGTTTTTCTATATCTTTTCATTACTTTGACTTAATTTTATGCTCCTACCATTGCTGATCTTTTTATCTCTTTGTCAGTTACTATTTATCTTTTTGTCCCTATATATTTTATTTTTTCCAACTAGCCTCTGAATGGGCTTTTTACCTCAGATAATCTGAATACCTGCTCCATCTAGGCAGAAGGTATAAATAAAGTTTATAGTTATTGAGATGAAAACATTGTTCTGTGAATATGTTGCCCTTTGACCTTAAAAAAATATTAAATGGACAGTGATCTAGAGACTGGCTTTGGTCAGCATGGTAACTGGAGTGAAATCAATGTGGAGGGAAGAGAAAATCCATAAAAGTCCAGTGTTGTTTATCATAAATTTAAGTACATCCTATCTCTTGTATTGAAGCCTTTTATGACATTGTCTTTATCCAGTGAAGACTGAATTTATTTTTACTAGTATCCAAAATATATGTAGGAGGGTCAGTACAGTATATTGAATGCTAATAAAAGGTGAGGCCATCATGTATGATCAAGAGTTCATGTTATTAAGATCATGTGTCTATATTGATAACAGTAGGCTTTGAGTACTCTAATAACTATAGAATTTGTGAATCCACGAGATTGTACTCCTGATGGATATTTATGGAACACTATTTTGTATGCAATAGTTTATCAGGTGAAAAAATCTGATTATGAAATCCAATATAATATGTTTTACTTCAATGTTTATCATTGGCAGTCATGGTTAATTTGTTTAAATTGTTATAATGAACCCTATGCTACTCTGTCTGGTCCTTACATAATATTATTACGAAAAGACTTTATTAACAGTACTTGATGGCAGCTATGTTAGGTATATTTCTTATGTACTCTATTAAGACAGTGAGAAAAAGGAACTTTCAGGTGTGATAATAAAGTATTTTTGGATCTCTATGCAGTTAGTCATCAACTACTCATCAATTCTCTCTTGCACACTACCTTTTAGTTTATCTCAAAAAAACAAAACAAAATAGGAAAGTTCTCTCAGTGCCCAAGTGTATGGCCTATAAAGAGGTGAAACTTGGAAAACAAAATTCTGCCAATCTCAGTTTAAGAGAGTATCTCTTTCTGTTTGAGTGTTTAGAATATATATCACCTGTCATATTATGAATACCTATATGTCTGGAATGTCAAATATCATGCCAAATACCCCCTACTGAGAAAAGTATTCTGATTAATTCCTAAGACAGTCTGAAACATATACACGGGGTCTTTGGTTCTTTTTTCGATAATTTTTGGCATGTATGATGTCTCCCAAGCATAAAGCAGAGTCTTCTAATGACATTACTTAGAAGAAAAGAAAGCTGTCACCATAGAAGTGAAATTAGAGATAGATAATGAAATGCCTGGAAAAGGGAGAAACTTTATTACTGCATTATCATAGGTTGAGGATGTGGGTATTTATCTAGGTGTGCTCCAACCTATGCTCATAATCGGGTTATGTCTTGAGGAATGGAACACTGACGTAAGTCAAGGACTCCCTATTCTTATTATACTTTAGCTTTACTTATATTAATTTCTTAGTATTATTATGATTGATATCATAATTGTTCTCATTTCTTTTATATATATATTTTTTTTTACAGAGAGGTTTTAAACTACGAGAAAAGCTGGCTCATGCAAACTTTGGTATGTCCCGGCCCAATTCCCTCCACCTTCTTCCCTCCACCCCGCAGATTCGTGGACTGCACACATTTATACGCAATAAAGACACACCAAGGGATGAATTTATTTTTTATTCTAAGAGACTAATACGTCTAGTCATAGAGCATGCTTTGGCACTGCTTCCTTTTACTGTGAGTATTTATTCCTTTGCTTGTTGTAATAGATTGAGATTTCTTTTCTTAAAGAAAATTGAATTCCACGGTCTGTAGTGTATAAGCAGAGACAGTTGTTTAGCTAGAAACATTCTGAAAATGTGCTGGTAATTTTGATCATTTTCTAGCTCTCTATATATATATATATATATATATATATATATATATATATATATATATATATATATATATATATATATATATATATATATATATATATATATATATATATATATATATATATATATATATATATATATATATATATATATATATATATATATATATATATATATATATATAATATATATATATACAGTGGAACCTCGACCCACGAGCGCCCCCACCTACGAACAAATTGACCTATGAACACAATTAAACGAACAAATCTGCATCGACTCACGAACAACCCTCAAGGTACGAACACGCATACACACACGCCAGGCGTTAGAATACACGAAATCAGTATCTCTCGAGTTTTTCCTTGTGTATTTGAGTGAACCGGGACTAAAGTTTAAAACTTAAACCAAATTTCCCTGAATAGAGATTCTGCAGAGTATTGTGAGTAAAAAGAATATATTTGTAGTAAGTGACTGTCCTAAAAATTAAAGGGAAAATCTGAGAATACTTTTGAGAGGGGAAAAATAGGAAGCTGTCTGCCCTTTCTTGAAGGAAGTTTAGAAGAGTTGCCAGAGGCAAAACCATCACAATACCTAATTTATTGTGTATATTGGGGAGAGCTCTTACAGCCATATTACCTAAGCCTTTGGTTCCATATATTGTTAAAATCAATATCCTTTCCATGTAAGTTAAATTGATAATCAGTTTGTTGTACGAAATAATTGAATAAATAGATAAATAAGAAAAATATACCTGTCAACAGTGCTGTGTAACGTTGCCAAATAGCACAGTTTTTTTTTTTTTTTTGCTCTGTTCTCTTTTATTAATTTTTTTGTTTTATAAATTGAGTTAGAATTAAAGTCTGATCCTGTGATAACATACCTTGGTTAAAAAGTTATTAATATATTTTTCTTCTGAAATGATCCATTTAGCAGTTAAGAAGAAAATATAGCAGAAACAGGTGGGTGTCTCCTCGGATACAAATTCGAATTTTCCTTCAATTGGGCTTTTGTTTTGTATTTTTTTTTCTTCTCTAATTACCAAAGTCAAATTTTAAGTTAGGATGTGTGTTACCAGAAAAAGGGATGAACTAAGTAACTAAATAGTACTCATATGAAGATATAGAAATTCTGTATGAATTTCTATTTAATATAATTTTTTTTCTCTCTATATTCTGTGAAAGACAAAACATCAAAATGAAACCATCTTTGTCCCTAACCCCCCCATCCAATGGTCAGGGTAGGGATTTTAGAGGATCTTCGGGGGATGTAAGAGCAGGAGGAGTGTCTCTTAGAAGGCTGAAGCAAAAAGTCAGGGACTTGGAGACACTTGTAATAAACCTGGGTGGTAAAATTCAGAATATGGATAGAGAAATGAAAGAGAGTGAAACGCTTAAGAGAGGAAATAATATTTTTGGAGGAAGCAAATAAGGCACAAGGTCAAGAGAGAAAAGAACTAGAAAAACGAATAAAATGCTGGAAGGGGAAAAGAGTGAACTAGAAACCAGAATTTCTAAACAACAAGCTAACAACGAAAATTTGAATGACAACCTGCATAAATTACATGTTAGTTCACTGTTCTTTTCTGAGAGAGACGAAAATGCAGCTTGGTATGTCCAGATAAAGGAAAACATCGAACAATTTAGAGAAGAGTTTCAGGAGCTGAATACGGAACATGATGCCATGAAAACTTCCTTTGCTGATGCACGAAAGGGGAATGTGGCAGTAAAAGAGGCTGTGAAGGTGGTGGCACTGGAAAACATACAAGTAGTTGACTATAAAGGAACAGTAATAAAAAAATGAAAGACGTCATGGAAAAGGCAAATCCACTGATTAAACAGGCTCTTGATAATGAGAAGACAGTGGTAATCTCAGGCATAAGTTAATCCCAGGAGTCAACATGGCAGGGGAAACTTGAAGAAAATAAAGCTAGGATTTTAGACCTGATAAGGAAGCTTGGAGTAGTATGTGGTCCAGTGGATATTGTAAACATTCACCAACTTAGTAAATATTCTAGGTTGATAAGGTTGAATCTAAGACAGTCAGACTCATTAATGATCCTTCTCTTACTTCTAATCAGGATTTTCTCTCTCTTCGCCTAATGTATCTTCCCTTTCTCTTTTCTATCGCTACTCTTTCCATCGCTGCTCTGATGAGTTGGTGAGTTGCATCCCTCCCCCACTGCCGAGGCCGCGTAACACGCTAAGCGGCCTCATCTCACAAGTACTGTGTAGATTTGTAGCTCGCGGATTGGTCGGTGCAGCGACTGCTTCTTCCCATCTACCGCCAGACTCTGGAACTCTTCCTCCGTCTGTCTATCCTAATACTTATGACCTACCCTCCTTCAAAATGCAGATCTATTGTCATCTCAGGGCCTAGTCCTCCATATCTCTGGGTCCTCTGTACTTTGTTTTTTCTGTCTGCCATATTGCTTTGTGTGATATTACCTCATATCTACCTTGTCGTTAACCTTTTTTCTTTTTCGGACCTTTATTGATTAGGGCAGTATTTGTCTGTCCCGGTGTCACTCATAAAAAAAAAAATATGAAGGGCGTTTCCAGGTCACCAACGACACGGATTTTACCCTTCATGAATTCTGAGAAGACCACTTCAATATCCTTTATTACATTGGCCTCATTGACTGGGCATGGAAGGAGATCTCTTACTGTATGTTGAACTCTGCGTGGAGGAAAGTTTGGCCAGGTTGTGTGGCTGATAGAGACTTTGAGGGTTTCAAGCAAGAGTTAGCCATTTGTGAACAAGATTGAGGCCACGGGCAAAAGTTTGGGCTTGGAAGTCAACGAGGAGGATGTGAAGGAGCTAGTGGAAGACCACAAGCTAGAACTCACCACCGAAGAACTGATTGAATTGCAATGTGAACAGGTGAAGACTCCAAGAGTAGCAATCATCAGAGGAGGAGGATGAGAGGGTAAAGGTTTCAAGTTATGAGTTAAAAGAAATTTTTAGTAATTAGAGTGATGTGCAGGCTTTCATTGAGAGTCATCACCCGGACAAAACTGTGACCAACAGAGCAGTGAACATTTTAAATGACAATGTGATGTCCCATTTCAGAAAACTTATCAACAAAGAAAAAGACAAATTTTTCTGGATCATTTTCTTGTGCCAATACCAGCCAGAGAACCACCTTACAAGAGAAAACATACATGTAAAGAGAAAACTCAGGATATATCTGCACAGTAGCCCGACATTTTTGTCGAAGGGGACTCTCCTTCGAAGTAGTAGTCCTCCTCCTCCACCACCATCCTCGTGTGCCAGCAACTATCAACCACAAAGGTAAATGCTGTACCAAGTTTTATTTTAGTACACTAGAATAATGTACTGTAGTTTTCTATAATTAAGGTTGTTTTTTATTCCATTCTATATTTTTGCTATATATAAACCCATAAAAAAATATAAAAGGTATATTTCTGGAGCTAGGGAACTGATTAAATTGTTTTACATTCATTTCAATGAGAAAAATGTTTTCCAATTACGAACATTTCGACTTGCAAATGGGGTTAAGGAACGAATTAAGTTGCATATATATATATATATATATATATATATATATATATATATATATATATATATATATATATATATATATATATATATATATATATATATATATATATATACACAAAGACCCGGGCACGAGAAAATACTAAGACGAAGGAAAAGAAAAAGGTTAAGGGCAAGGCAGAGATGAGGTAATGTCACACAAAGGAAAACGACAGACAGAAAAAACAGTCAAAGTAAAGAGGACCCAGAGTCCTCCATATCTCTGGGTCCTCTTTACTTTGACTTTTTTTTCTGTCTGTCGTTTTCCTTTGTGTGACATTACCTCATCTCTGCCTTGCCCTTAACCTTTTTCTTTTCCTTCGTCTTAGTATTTTCTCGTGCCCGGAAAATAAATACAGTGTTGCCTCCCTTATCGCGGTAGTTCGGTTCCGGGACCCGGTGCGAACCAGGAAAATCGCGAAGTAGGATCAGCCTTTAAAAAAAATATATATATATATATATATATATATATATATATATATATATATATATATATAATATATATATATATATATATATATATATATATATATATATATATATATATTTTTTTTTTTTTTTTTTATAGATGATTATGACACCAGGACAGGCCAAAACTTATAAAATAAAACGGCCTTTATCAGGCTGTAAAGAGAAACAGAGATGGAGAGTGAGATGACCTGTCAGATGTGAAGGGATTATAAAAGATGTGTAATGAATATCCAGCTCTCTGCTGGGTTTACTATACCTCTGTATTACCTTCATGATGTCTATTCTAAAACTTCTCCTTAGATCTTATTATTATTATTATTGGCAACAATAATTTTCCTTTGATGATGATTGGGGAGATTATTATTATTATTATCATTATTATTATTATTATTATTAATATTATCATCATCATTATTACTATGGATTCGTAATTAAACCATTATTTTTACTATAAATAATGTAGTTTTGGTTGAATGAACAAGAGTTACTTAAAGATTCTCTCTCTCTCTCTCTCTCTCTCTCTCTCTCTCTCTCTCTCTCTCTCTCTCTCTCTCTCTCTCTCTCTCTCTCTCTCTCTCTCCTCTCTCTCTCCTCCCTCCCTCCCTCCCTCCCTCCCTCCCTCCCTCCTCTCTCTCTCTCTCTCTCTCTCTCTCTCTCTCTCTCTCTCTCTCTCTCTCTCTCTCTCTCTCTCTCCAACATTCTATTCTACCCAACCCCCCACACTCTCTTTGTCCCAGCCAACTAGGGAGGGGCACTTTACACAGTTATTAAAAGTAAATAAACCAACAGATGTACAAACAATGATGAGCCCTTAATAATAATAATAATGATGATGATGATAATAATTCCACAATCATCATCAGAGGAAAATTATTGTTGCCAATGTTAATAATAATAATAATAATAATAAGATCTAAGCAGAATTATTGGAATAGACATCATGAAAGTAATGCAGAGGTATATTAAAACCCAGCAGAGACCTGGATATTCATTACACATCTTTTATAATCCCTTCACATCTGACAGGTCATTACACTCTCCGGTGAAATCGCGGAAAGCACCGTTAGGAAGCATGATTGGGGAGTATGCGAGGATCGTTCCCCTGCTCCGCCAGGTCCTTCTGCATGCCATATCAGAGTGTATTTATGGGAGGTGATGCGCTGTTGCAATATCTAGTGAGGGATATGTTTGAGAAGGTAATTCTCCACCTGCCCAGATATGGTTGAAATGCCAAGTTTGTTTTATTTTTGTTTTGTCCCCTACTCCGCCATTGAGATTATTATTCGATTTCCGAGAGATTCCAAGATAGATG
The DNA here is from genome assembly GCA_037179515.1 of Halocaridina rubra. Classification (NCBI taxonomy): domain Eukaryota; kingdom Metazoa; phylum Arthropoda; class Malacostraca; order Decapoda; family Atyidae; genus Halocaridina; species Halocaridina rubra. Next base: position 135,106 of record JAXCGZ010013208.1, read on the forward strand.
TTACGTGATAAAGGACGTGAATCTATGAATGATTCTTTATTTTCTTTGCTAGCTGCAGTATATACATTATTTGTCTGAAGAGATATGTTAGATTGATAAAATAAAACTTTGCGAGTTTTAGCCATGATAATGTTTTATCAAAATTATTTCAGCTTGGTCATAAAGAAAGAGTGAGAGCTGACAATAAACGTAAGACTCTATCGATAGTCATTGCTAACGTTTGTTCACGTTCATTTGTTTATTTATTTTATTATTAGAGATACTCTGCGACAATTTTTTATTTTCAGTACAAGTAAAAGACAGAGGCCCATCTCAGCTGACTTGTGAGTGGAAACCGCAACGTATTTCACGGTCGCCCAGCCTCTCTCTCTCTCTCTCTCTCTCTCTCTCTCTCTCTCCCTCCTACCTTTCACTCGACTCTGAGCCTGACAGAGGCTCCGTTCAATGCTAAAAGAACGTTGCTGTCTTTGATTTTTTTGCGTGTTTTTTTCCAGCGAAGCTAGGCGATAATTGTGCCTACATTTCATTGCAGTCAATAGATTGTTGCATGCTGTTATTGCATAAATACTGATAAGATATCGGTAGTACCGCCATTTGCATAAATATTTTTGCCACATGTCGCAACTGTTTAGAGAATAGATAGAACTCCCATTGACAAATTGTGGAGCCAGCGAGTTGCCACTTATGCTCTATATATATACATTGATTATGACAGCAGGAATTTAAATATTAAAAGAGACTGTGTTAGAAAGAGCATTACAAGGAAGTATAAGTATAGAACTCTGTTCTTACTTCTGAATGCCAGTCTCCATAGTATATATATTGATATTTCTGATTTAGTATATTTATTTTTATTGTTTATTATTCTTATTTTTAGATCATGATTATTAGTAATGTTATTATGTTGACTGATATCGTTGCTATCTCTCAATGGCCTGTTGCTAATTATTATTTTTGAAATGAAATCAGCAGTAACTTGATGATTTGTATCTTTTATCTGAATTCATACTTGATGTTACTGTAGCCACCGCTAATAAGAATGTTTCTTTAGTGGCTTTTCTCAGCATTTAATGATTGTTCTTTTTGACATTTATAGTAGAGTAATGCTATGTAGCAGTTGCTAAGCCCTAAGAATCTTGGAATAATAATCTAGTTGTGTAGACACACACCTTCCATTACCACCCTATTCCTAGGCAGCCCCGACCTGCAAGTTCTAAAAGTCTTTAGATTTTGTCCGCTCAGACAAGTCCCTAGTGCCCATTGAATAGAGATTGCAATCACTTGCAGTTGCAGGGGAGGCAAAGTATAGCCTCGATTACCAACGTATGGCCATTGTTGGTACCCTGAAGTCATAGGGAACCTTTCTTACAACTGTAGTAGTGACAGAGGTTCAAATTTTCATCCCGAGATCTGCTTCGAAGGTACGTGTGGATGGCCGTACGGAAGAGAATCGCTGTGACGTTGCAGGTCTCCTGCGTGGTGGTCTTAGTCAAGATCGGCCGAGGGCGGGACGAGGAAGCCGGGCTGGAAGGATTAGCGGATGGGCCCAGTCCTTGTCCTTTTTGTTTTGCCTATCCGAGTAACGGAGATATGGCAACAAACCTGGGCCTGCAGCAAGGACAGCGAGGGAGTGAAAAAAATAGAATCCCCGAGGGAAACCGTGGAATCGCACCTAGCAAGAATTCATGAGCAAGGGACAGAGAAAAACGAAAGTCGTCCTGGACAGAGAAAACGAAAGTCGTCCTGGACAGAGAAAACGAAAGTCGTCCTGGACAGAGAAATTAAAAGTCGTCCTAGTCAGAGAAAAAAACAAAAGTCGTCCTAGACAGAGAAATTAAAAGTCGTCCTAGACAGAGAAATTAAAAGTCGTCCTAGACAGAGAAATTAAAAGTCGTCCTAGACAGAGAAATTAAAAGTCGTCCTGGACAGAGAAATTAAAAGTCGTCCTAGACAGAGAAATTAAAAGTCGTCCTAGACAGAGAAATTAAAAGTCGTCCTAGAAAGAGAGAACAGTCCTAAAAAATAAAAGTTTTAAACTACTTTAAAAAAAAAAACCATGTAATCTTGATGAAATCCCAGAAACAAGGAAATAATCCCTATACATGTCCGAACTTTGGTGAAGAGAGAAAGAAGGGTATTTAAAAATCCCTTATTAGTTAATTAAAATTACCCCCGTATTAGAACTGAAAAAATGGGAAAGAAAATGTCCCCACCGTCTTTTATGCTAAAAGACAAAATATTTTTATTTTTATGTTTATTTTTTTGTTTTACTAGCTTTAAGATAATTTTAAGCGAAAACTCAGAGTCTCCCTTAGATATAGTTTCGAATAAGTGCCATTGATAAATTGTATGATTTGCACTAAGATTAATAAGTTGTTTTTCTGCTTAAATAATATTAGTGTTTTGTTTTAGCATTATTATTATTTGAATTATGATTTAATCTTTGTGTCCATTAAGTTCTCCTATCCATTGGTCTCTGAATAGTAATATAATATGAAAGTAACAAATGTTTTGTTTGAGGATAAATTGTATGATTTGCACTAAGATTAATAAGTTGTTTTTCTGCTTAAATAATATTAGTGTTTTGTTTTAGCATTATTATTATTTGAATTATGATTTAATCTTTGTGTCCATTAAGTTCTCCTATCCATTGGTCTCTGAATAGTAATATAATATGAAAGTAACAAATGTTTTGTTTGAGGATAAATTGTATGATTTGCACTAAGATTAATAAGTTGTTTTTCTGCTTAAATAATATTAGTGTTTTGTTTTAGCATCATTATTATTTGAATTATGATTTACTCTTTAGGTTCATTAAGTTTTTATATTAATTGGTCTCTGACTAGTAATTGCATATCAAGATAGTAAATGTTTCGACTTTACACACAGTAAAACATGTTTTGTTTCAGGAGTAGTTTTAAGGCCAAATTTTAAAATAAATTAATGCCCATAGTAACAATAAGAGTAGAAATTATAAGATAAGGTTTCTTATAGAAATTACTATTGATGTTATGGTCTATTGCATTTTACATGTTTATACATGCTAATACTCTACTTAATTGTTTGCTAATGTTCTAAATGAGTCATAATTCTACTGTAATTAACTCAATTTTGTCTTTTAAAGAAACGAGAGAAGTAGATGAATTAATGTTTTGATTTAAACTGACTTTTGATCTTAATTAATGTTTGATATTAGTTACACACTGAAATTATACTATATATATATTATGTTTGTATAATTTGTTTAGGGTTCATAGAAATAGGATTTCTTAGATGATAGCTTAAATAATTCGGCCCCATTTCTATTGTAAACTAATGTTAGCTAGGATATGTCCAAGAGCTCCCGGAAAATTAGCCCATGCTTCGACTGAAATAAGAGATATTTCAGTTTTGGTTGGGAGGGATGTCGTATGACTTCCGTCATGCTGAAGCCAGAATCTGAAACTTGTAACAAATCTTGAGGGGTAACGGTTGGTCGAGGGTACAGATATTTTATTACAATGTTTGTAGAAAGTGTCAAGGAGATATATGACCGGAACCTGGAGAGAGGAGGAAAGGCCAGGAAGTTAGCCATTTCCTAAACCACAAGACACACAAGCATGTGGCCCGTACGTATGTACATGCCCTGGAGAGATGCCCAATAGCTCCTCCCCCGGAAATAGGAGGGACTCCACTTCGAACCTGGCATTGATTGGCAGGACTAGATGTCACTTGATTTCATTGGCAGAATTGGATGTCAAGCCATGCCCTGCCCCTGGGGGTATTTGAAGAGCCACCCAGGGCAGAGACAGTTAGTTAGAACTTTGCCCGGGGCACGAATAGATCCTAGATTGTGATAGTCATAGGGTGGGGGCATTGAGGCGTCGAAGTTGTGTTGTACTCTAGAATAAATATAAGCAAAGGAATCACTGCTTGTCCATTCTTACCTTGTACCCGTCTGGTACTAATAATTATAACATAGTAATTTAACATTACGTCAGTGGTGATAAACGGTGAGATAACCCAGTCATCTTACAAAGTGTGAGTTCAAATGGAAGTCCAAAATTCATACGACATCTGTTTCTCTTTACAACCTGATAAAGTCTGCTTTATTTTATCATTTTTTGGCCCATCCTGGTGTCACAATAATCTTTAAAAAAAAAAAAAAAAAAAAAAAAAAAAAAAAAAAAAAAAACGCGATACAGTGAGAACGCGAACCAAGAAATGCGAATAACCGGGGTAGCACTGTATATATATATATATATATATATATATATATATATATATATATATATATATATATATATATATATATATATATATATATATATATGCTCCCCAACTTAGGAGCGAGTTACAATTTGAAAGGCCATTCGTAAGTTGATTTGTTTGTCAGTTAATAGCTGGTATGTTGAGGTGACAAGAGAGAGAAAAGGCTTCTTTTCTGATCAATTCTAGCCTTTTTACTACAGTTGTATAAGAGAGAGAAAAAAAATTCAGGCGACTTTTTACCAACCAACCATTGATTCAAAATGAAAGGCCTACAGTGTAGCAAACATAGCCTATTAAATATTTATTGGATAATTATTATAATAATATATATGCATGTGTGTATGTGTGTCTAATACAGTGTACAGCACAATGCTGTGCTGTATTTATAATGCTATTACTATTCATTACAGTATTATTTCTATAACAATAATAATAATAATAATACGTATGATGAGAGAGAGAAAAAACTAAGGTAACTTCTTGCCAGCCAAAAGTTGTTGCAACATGAATGGCCTAAGTTCAGCAAGCATAGTCTATTAAGTAGTTATTAGATGATAATAATAATAAAATACAAATATGTACATAAGATACTTGCGTGTGTGGATGTGTGTCTAATACAGTGTACAACACAATGCTGTACTGTATTTATTATGCTATTACTATTCATTACAGTATTATTGCTATAGTAATACTAATACGTATGCTATAATAGATAGAGAGAGAGAGAGAGCGAGAGAAACTCGGGCAAGTTTTTACCAACCAACTGTTGTTTCAACATGAATGGCCTAAAGCTTAGCAAACATAGTCTATTAAGTATATATTGGCAGGAAACTGCTAAGTATTTTGACCTTTGTCAGTGTTATATTTCTGATGTATTAATGACAGTAGTACGTCGTTTTTAGAATGGAACTAAGATATTCATTCATTTCAGTGCCAGCTGAAAGCTTCGTTATCATATGAAACTCAAATACTAGATGTGATACAATTCTCTTTTTAGGCTTCCATATTTTAATTGTAGTCAAACATATTGATTTATATAATATCAAGTTGTAAGCAATATTGTTATATTTTAACAGTACATATTGGATAAGGTAATTACAAGATGCTCTTTTTGGAATTCATATATATTTTACTTAATGTTGATGTCATCCCACTTCTTTTAGAATTCAGACCTAAGTGGAATCTTTCACTTTTTAAGCAGGATGTGATAGTTGAAACTCCACAGGGTGTCCCATATGAAGGCAAGAGAATCGCCACAGAAAAGATTTGCGGTGTTTCTATATTACGTGCAGGAGAAACCATGGAAAATGCACTGTGTGAAGTATTGAAAGATGTTCGCATTGGCAAGATTCTCATACAGACAAATCTTGATACGGGGGAACCTGAGGTTTGTTATTGTCATTATTTTTCACCCTAATAGACAGCTATATGTTTACTGTCACAGTTTGTCTATAAGACTGGTTAATTAATATCCATATGATTAATATCCATGCAAGCATTAAAGTATTTTGGGAAGAGTTATGACATTTCGTTATCTATATTTCAGCTTTACTACCTGAGACTTCCAAAAGATATTAAGGATTACCATATCTTTTTGATGGATGCAACTGTGGCTACAGGAGCTGCTGCTATTATGGCCATACGTGTTTTATTAGATCATGAGGTACCTGAAGATCATATCTCCCTTTGCTCCCTTCTTATGACTGAGCAAGGTTAGTTATTAAGAACAATTGAATCCATTTCTCTTTATAGGAACTGACATTTCACTGTTTGTGTTTTTCTTCTAGAGGATATCTGAAAAATCTATATATATTCTTTAATATCAAGCTGCAGGTTTGTCATCCACTGAGAATCTCATTTTCAATAATATACAATATAAAGAAACAAATATTATTAGTAGGTAAAACAGAAACAACTTCCCTTCATACTTTAGAGGATTGGCTTCTTTTAAACAAATCAATTCTATTAATATTTTGTTAGCGATTATTCATCATGTGAATTTATGCATGTCATTTGTTATGTTATATAAGGGATTACTGTACAATGACTAGGTCCTGTATAACATGTATTGTGAATCACATATCCTTTTACCACAGGTGTTATCAATATTTATTGCTTTTTTAATGTACTGCATCAATACAGGATCTTGTTATCTGTTCCATTTAGTAGATAAATTTTGTTGACAGTATCTTTTATCTGTTACAATATTTAGGTCACATGTATGCTTAGAAGCTTGACTCTATGATTATTCAGAAAGTTAGAAAAATAATGAGTTTTAACACATAGATACAGTAGATGCTAACTTTCATGCTTTAGAGCAGAAACAGACGATACTTTTGACCTTAAACTAGGGGATCATCCTGTATGGTATGTATAAAATTTTGATCGCAACTTCCTGTAGTTATGGGTTCCTGAAGGAGGCTGAGGACTCTACTTGAAGTTCACCTTACTTGCAATATGGTCTTACCACTATTATATATTGCTGAAACGTACATTACATTAACCTTCTCGTGCACCATAAGTTTCAATAAGTTTTCGTTTCCTTGCTTATCTGTGAAATCCTGTCTCTAGCTGGCTCGAGGCAGTGTTTTTAGCATGCTGAGATATCTTGTTTCTCAGCTATTTTCCTCCCCCAAACCTATATTTTTAGTATAATTAATAGTATATAAATTACTTCGTTATTTGTTGTAGTTTTTCTTGAATCTATAAAAAAAGAAAAACAATAATAGCTTATGGACATGGAATAAAGTGCGCATAAAGAGATGTATGGTCTGAGTGATGATTGAGGGAGACGGAAACTGCCTTTGTTTATGCCTCGCGCTCAAAGCCACGCCAGTGGAGAGGGTTGCTAATTAATTAATTCGGGAGAGAGTGAGGAAACTTACGCTTAACCATAATATGACGCCATTTGCGTGAATATAACTACAGTTTTTAAAAATAATATTTTTGTTCAAATGGACGCCAATGGCATCACTGTACACTTAGGCCGTAAAAATGTATACTTGCCATTGGCGTCACCTTGCGCGAAAGGGTTAAAATATGAGAGCTCCCCAAGATAATAGGATTGTATATTTAGCATATATGACATTCTGTGGACACTAAAAATTGGTACAGCAGCTCCCCTACTTACGAACAACCGATTTACAAAAATTCATAGATAAGAACAAAACCTTCCCATTATCTACCCATTACTTAATGTATGTATTACTATATTGTACTGTATTATTACAATATTATAACTGTATTAAAATTTATTAATACTGAATACTTTATGTTTTATGTAGTAGTTAAGTGTCTTTAGCCTAAGTACTGTACAGTACTGCGTAAGTATGAACTGTACAGTAATTTTATTAGACCTAAACACAGCTTTCAAACAATTCTACTTACGAACGGACTTCTGGAGCCTAACACATTCGTAAGTTGGGAGTGTCTGTACACATCAAATAATAAGGATCCTTTTGCATCATACATCATCCAAAGACGACATTCGTAATCAATGGACTGACTGAATGATTAGCGGTTAAAAGTCACACGCAGAAAGTGGGAATATACTTTCTACAGATCCATGTGTGCTGCATGCATTTGTTTTCAAGGTGTGTCATGAGATTTCATTTGTAACAGTCTTAAACTCTGTCAAGAACTATTGAATGTCTATTTCACTGGATGGTCTAGAGAATTACTTGCTGTTAGAGAATGAGGAAGAGGAAGCTAAATCCAAAGCTACGCCATTCATTTCATTTTAATACTTTAAATGTAATATTAAAACTTTGACCCAGTATACATCAGGTGATCAGATTAATGAATGGTGATATATTATGATATAATATATATGCAGCAATATGTGTACTGTATATGTAATACTTTTGAGAGCTTTATAGCATTTTTGTGTGTAGTCATAGTTAGCTAATCGAGTGATGAGAAAATGAGCTTATTATAAGAGTGGTAGGAGGCTCCAAGTGGTGTCAGAATTAGTGTTATATAGAGTATATGGGGGCTGCATTTCCGCAGTGGTAGAGCATGTCAGCCAGGAAGTGAGTAATGTGGGTTTCATCCTACCGCAGAGCATTAAGAAGGACATCCAGTCGTCATCCTCAAGCTCCAACACATCTGTGTTCACTGCCATTTACATGGGGACTAATTGTGACCCAAAATGGTGCTTTTTATAAGTGTCATATACAGTACTATATGTCAAAACATTAGTATTTATTAAGAATTTTTTAGAGACTACACATGTATAATGGATTATAATAACTTAAAGGGATAGCCAACATGCAGAGTCTCTCCTGCCATGTTGTTTCTGTGTTATTTTCTACATTTCTCTTCCTACTTGGATGTTTATTTACTGCATTGTAGTTGATCATTGTACTCCAAATGACATACATTGCTGCATCTGTTCCTGCTTTTATTCAGTGCTATAAATATGTAGTTATGTTTGCTTCAAAAAGCATATCGTCTGTATCCACATATGTTGTCATTGGTTGGCTACTAGTACATTAGCTATAATCATTACCTCTTATTGCCCAAGTTATCATTGCATAATACTATATTGTGCTGAAGTCTGCACAGGATGTGTTATGTGTATATTTTATCTTCTGGGGCTTATGCATTCATAAGGCAACAAGTTTGCTGTGTATATATGCAGCCTCTGTTTCTTTGAAGTTTTCATCAAATTTATATTGTCTGTATTTTTGGGTGGATCAGGAATTATGTTTTTCACCCAACATTGTTTATACTAGACTGTTGTGACAATGAGTTTTGATGAGTCAAGTTTAGTCTGTTCCTTTCTTTTCTTTTAGGTTTTTTACACGTTTGGTATCACTCATATCTCAGCAACCTCCATTCCTAGACCTCAAGTTTCCCAATAACATATGGTCACTATAATTTTTTCAGCACTTTCTTATCCAGTGATATTTGAAGCACAATGCCTTTCACATGAATTATATATGAACAACAATCTTAAGCCTGAACTGAACCCTTTGTGAATAGGAATTTCAGATTACAGTGTTCCCCCGGTTATTCGCGTTTCTTGGTTCGCGTTCTCACTGTATCGTGCGCGCGGTGGTGTGTGTGTGTGTTTTTTTTTTTTTTCACCAGGATGGGCCAAATAATTATAAAATAAAACAGACTTTATCAGGTTGTAAAGAGAAACAGATGGAGAGTGTAATGACCTGTCAGATGTGAAGGGATTATAAAAGATGTGTAATGAATACCCAGCTCTCTGCTGGGTTTTAATATACCTCTGCATTACTTTCATGATGTCTATTCCAATAATTCTGCTTAGATATTATTATTATCATTATTATTATTATCATTGGCAACAATAATTTTCCTTTGATGATGATTGTGGAGATTATTATCATCATCATCATTATTATTATTATTAAGGGCTCATCATTGTTTGTACATCTGTTGGTTTATTTACTTATAATAACTGTGTAAAGTGCCCCTCCTTAGTTGGCTGGGACAAAGAGAGTGTGGGGGGTTGGGTAGAATAGAATGTTGGAGAGAGAGAGAGAGAATCTTTAAGTAACTCTTGTTCATTCAACCAAAACTACATTATTTATAGTAAAAATAATGGTTTAATTACGAATTCGTAGTAATAATGATGATAATAATAATAATAATAATCTCCCCAATCATCATCAAAGTAAAATTAATGCTGCCAATAATAATAATAATAATAATAATAATAATAATAATAAGATCTAAGGAGAATTTTTAGAATAGACATCATGGAAGTAATGCAGAGGTATGGTAAACCCAGCAGAGAGCTGGATATTCATTACACATCTTTTATAATCCCTTCACATCTGACAGGTCATTACACTCTCTATCTCTGTGTCTCTTTACAGCCTGAGAAAGGCCGTTTTAGTTTATCATTTTTGGCCCGTCCTGGTGTCAAAAAGAAAAAAAAAGAGAGAGAGAGAGAGAAGGCTGATCCTACTACGCGGTTTTCCTGGTTCGCGCCGGGTCCCGGAACCGAACTACTGCGATAAGGGGGGGGGAACACTGTATATGCACAACTTGTTTGATGAGTATTTGGTGGTGTTATGTATCCGAGATGTTTTCATCTTGCAGTCTGTGCCAGTCATTATGGCCATATTTTGTGACCTACCTGATTATGGTTTTAGGAGTTTGTCAGAGGAAGTTAAATTATATTATTTGTACTTCTCTGATACTGCAGGTGTTCATTGCATACCACGGTATATCTATAGGTGGCATGTTCTATGTCCACTTCGGATCCTAGAGCTCTAGCAAACTTTCTTTCTTGGCCCGGGTACATGATTACTGTGATAATTTTATTTTTTTATTTTTTGTGGTGTCACTATTTCTGTAGAGTCCATTTACTTTTCCCGCAATCCTTGTCACTGTGTCAGTGTACTCCATTACCCAAGCTTTTATTGCAAAAGATTGAGACATCTGTCTGCTGGGATCCCTCATTTGAACGTTTTTATGTACTAATACAGATTACCCTAATCCATTTGTTTAAACGATAACTTGAAATTATGCTGGGGAATTTGAGTGTGTCCCTATTTTCTGTTGATGGCTGCATATATACGCCTTATAGCTTATGTGAAGGGTATTGGTGATTTCGTTGAGTTAGATGACGCCTAGAAGTTCTGAATCATTTCTAGCAGGGTGTCTTATTTGTCCCTGTGCCTTTTTATGGATATTTATAATTTTTATGGCGAGTTAATGTCCAGGTGCTTCCATGAAGCCAAACATTTTTTTTGCTTTTTGCCATGACTGCTATTTGATAAACTTCCTGTTTATTTCTCTCTTCTTGGAGGTCAATCCATGCACATCATACTGCTTGTATAGTTATGAAACTTGAAATAGTAAACAATAAAAAATGTGGCTTTATCAGGTAATATTCTTTTTCATCTTAGAATTTTCATGGTTTTGTCCTGTCAACATTTATTAGGTGGTATTACACCTTTACTCTTGCTTTCATGTTTGGTTCCTCACTGTGTTGTAAGACTTCTAGAACTGTATTTCTCTTTTCCATACTGTGGTAATATTACTAGACACCATTCTAAATATGTCCTAAATAGATGGCAATCATAGGAAATTATTTTGAAAGAATTAAAGCAGGTATCTTGAAATGACAACGACATCAGAGAAGAATACAGGAGAATGATAAGGGATGTTTATGTGACCGATTTCTTGGAAGTGGGAGGGATAGGGTTGAAAAGTAATAGAGAATAAGCAAGGTTGAACAGTATACAGAGCTTGGAATATGGAAAGCTGGAGAGTCTTTTGCTCTGGCATACCTTTGTTGGGAGGGATCAAGGGCTGACTTGGGAATCTTTGAAAGATATATGTTGGAGCGTTCTCTCAAGAACAGCACACATATAGTATGTATTCTAAATCAAATTAATTTACATCTAAATGCATTTAAATCTGCAGTTTTCTTTGCTGACAAACACGGACATGATTTTATTGAAGTTACTTAAGTTTTTTAATCTCTATTCATAAGTGAGGTGCTTATAGACTTTGTATATTGTTTTACAGGTGTCCACAACATTGCTTACGCTTTTCCTAAGGTGAGAATTGTTACAACTGCAGTAGATCCATGTGTTAATGAAAAATTCTATATTGTTCCTGGTATTGGAAACTTTGGCGATAGATATTTTGGTACTGAACCGTCCACTGATCAGTGATACACAGTTGTTTATGGAGTCTGTCGTATTCCAGTATGGTGAGTATTGTAGTTCTTTTAACACAGAATACTCTAATGGCCAGAGAAAACATTTTTCTCATAAAAAAGGAACTGTGCAAATCTTGTATGAAGAACAGTTGTTTTATCAGTCAAAAATCCCAATATGTGTATGCAAACATGGACAAGAGTCTTGTGAAAGCCATATACCAAATTATCATAGGTAATGTACATCTCTAAACAGTGTGTCAGGTACCTTTGCTTTATATTGTACCTGACTAGTTAATGTCATAATCTGGCGTGCTTACGATTATTCATTTATCATGGTCTTGGTGCAAATATTTTATATACGAGTACATCTTGCCATATATATGTTGGAGAAATATGCAACTGTTATAACAGAATGCATGATAACTTGCCAGAGACCTAATTTTGAGCTAGATGTTATAAGATTGCAACAGGAGGATATGAAATAAAAAGCTTCATTCAACATTTTGACAGAAGTTACTGAATGGTCCTCACCAGCCTCGGCCAACAGATCCTTCTTAATTTGTCGAGTCCCATATTGAATTAAAATGTGGTATAATGTGAAAATGCATTTTACAGTTATTATAATAAAAACCTACTTGAATATAAAATTTCCATTACTTGTTAATAGCATAACCCATGTAGTGGCACTGAGCACACTAGAAATTTGTCGAAATACCTAAAATAAATAATTCATATATGTGCTCTAGAAAATATTATCCTTTTATGGATGTATTGTCATGGTACTCAACTCTGAGATCTCCAGTTTTTTTTGTCATCGATATTGTATATCATTATTAAAGTGATGCCTTTTTTTTTTTTTTTTCATACACAATAAAAGAACAATATACTGATATCTAGAAGGAGAGAAAATACCATATTTAAGAAACAAGACAAGCAATACTATCAGATTGGAATATAAGATTTAAAATTCTTGTGGAATATGTTTTTTCAATGGGTTATTTAATGAACTTGATAAGATAAATGGTTGTTAATGCTCTCTATTATTCCTTCTCGTAGTGTTATAGAAAAATATTAATAATATCACAGGATTATCTCTGGCAGCACTGAAAGTAAATGGAATCGATACCAATTTTTTTTTTTTTTATAATGATGCTTGATTTACTGTATAAATGCAGGTTTATGTAGTCTTAAAGAAACAAAACCTAAACTACACATGTTTATTATGGTACCATATATATAATATATATATATATATATATATATATTATATATATATATATATATATATATATATATATATATATATATATATATATATATATATATATATATATATATATATATATATATATATACCGGGTATATATAAAACCACTGCTGTTGTTATTCAATACTTCATAAGTTTATACAGATGTAAAAGGAAGTGTATATATAAACTTTTTGTCAGATTTTTATGAAATAGGTTATCCAATTTCAATACTACTTTGCAATTCGGTTCAAGTATGTAATCGGCTATAGTCAACAAAAAGACAAGTATAAATATTCCACCTTTCCATGATTTGCCTTTATGAAAATCCACATCCTGTTTGCATAGTTAGTTATTTAGACCTCGAAATATACAGTGAAGTCGTGCTTTATTCATTGTTAATTTAATATTTGTTATTGCTTAAATGTGTTCAGTGTACTGTTTAGGTGAAGTATGTGACCTGTTTGTTCTGTAAACGGTCACCACTTTTTATTCATTTAGCCGTAATAGCTTATAATATGCCTTCCTCTATTTACTTTAAAAGTGCTCTTAAGGGCTGTAGTCGTAGTTTCAAGTTTTTCATGTGATGTTAATACAGTATATGTACATACACATGCATAGGAGATTTTGGAAAGAAATTTCAAGGTTTTTGAGCTATAATAAATTTTGTATATATGAAAATCAGCATTTTGTAGCAGGTAGGCTCATCTATCTTGATTACATTGAATATTAACAGTGTAAGTGCATTACTATAAGCATTTTATTATTTCAGTATCTAATGATATTTAAGTCCTAGATTGTGCCAAAGTTTTCTTTCAAATGTACAGTAGTGTTAACAGATTGTACAAAGTTTTTAATATATTCAGTAACTATTGCTTTTAAAGTTGAATATTAATATGTATATTAAGAGTATGAGATTTTTTCTAACTTGGGTATATGTGCATTACTGACTGAATCATTAAGATATATTTTATTGCAGACAACAAATTGTATACTTAATATAGGATTGTTTTGAAATGATAGAACTGTATATTCATTAAATTTGAGCAGCATGAAGAATTATATTGGAATATCTCTCTCTGGAGGATTATGCATTTTGATATGAGATAAAGGACCAGCATTGTAACAACAAACTTTGTTGTTAGGTATTGATGTGGCCCCCCATACAGTCTTAAGCTTCATAGATTAATTATCACAATCATTCGACTTGCATTAATGTCGGGTAATCCCTGATATAATAAGTTTCACCTCATACTGGTAGTGTGTTGGTTGTTTTAGACTGTATCACCTTCACGCAGGCTAGATATCAGTAGTCTTGTTCTACGAGTATTTATGATTGTGCATTAAACAGGAAAGGAAAGGCACATCTTTATTATCTGGTTTTATAGCATGCTGTCTATATACACTGATATATAGTCCTGAAGGTTGTACAGCTAGCTTGATCAAACTGTAAATACTCAGTGTGGGATATGTACACTCAATAATGGAAACACTGCCACTGTTTATTTATAATGGGCCTGAAGTATATAATACCATACAACTTATTATTATCGCTGTAAAGAAAGCAGTTACTAGTTTTTACTATATGTTTTTGATACCTGGTAGATTGTAGATTAGTTTCAAACTATTGACTAGATACCAAATACAGTCACTTTGCTCTACTGTACTGTATAACACAGATGTAGATGAGTTACTGCTGCAGACATGAAGTACTAGCATTTACATATTCCTGCTTTAGTGGTAATTTAAATAATGAAAGTTTTTCAGTATAACACTACAGTATAAGTGGGTAGTAGAATGTATCTCTTTATTAGGCTGTCTTATGAGTATATTCCCCAATTTTTTTAATACTGCAACAGTTGGTTTAAATATATTAGATCTTCATTTTACTCTTCAGGTATTGTAAGATACCCGTTATAATTCTGGACACTTTTGGTATGGTAGTTTGTGAAGTGCAATCTCTTCTTTTTTTCACACGAGGATAGGTTCACAGAAGGCACGTGTAATTCAAACTGTATATTTTCTTAAGGAGTAATATTAATAGGTGTGGTTACGTTTCACAAGTGTGTAGAAACACACAATACCAAAGAAATAAACTAGTTAAACACATATTACAAGTACATAAGGAAGCTGAAATATATATGTAAGCACCCTAAAAATAAACAAATAGATATAAAATAAACAGATTAACTCACTATGTACGGTGGACAACAGACATACTGGGATAGGTGTGTGGTTGCGGTGAGCAGTTGACTTAAGTGATAGGGGATGGAGAAGCAGGGGAGGCGGAGTGGGAGAGCTGATCCGTGTTCGTGGTTGGGAATGTGGATACGAGGCACATTAATAAACACACCACACCCGGCATACATAAAGATAACCACGAGCACATACGTTTTTTTGCATGCTATTCTTGTAATTTGAATGTTTTTATCATTATTGATGACACGCGATTTCCCAATTTCGCGTATTCTAAACACATGTAAAAAAGAAGAGACTGTACTGTATACTGTGGTTTAATTTGATAAACAATAAGTTACACCTCACTTTTTCCCGTACTGTTTTTTTGGTTACCGAACTGCCTCAGTCCCTAAGGAAGCCTAGTCCTGGGCTTTCCCACAGAGCTCTTAGGAAGTGTATGTTGTATTGTGGTTGTAAGCAGTGCGATCTTCCATAATGAGTTCGATTGTATGCTATGATGTGTGCATCTTTGACAGTCTTGCAGCCCTTCATATAGTTCAAAATGTGTGAGTGGTGCCCCGCAACCTGGCCAGGAGGATTTTGTCTTTATATGGAAGAGGAGAGTCAAAAAGATGGATGTCGGGAGGTTGTGCATGCTGCTGTGTCTTGTTATAAGTTCACTGGGTATGGATATGTTTGCAGAGGCTGGTTTGGAGTGGACAAGGGGGAAGAAATGACAGTATTTGACTGATATCATGTGCTAAGTGTTGTTTTAATCTTCCTTGGTGTGACTGAGTTCTGCCATGTATTATATTGGTTGGATTTGGACTGTGAAGGTTCCTGTGAGTATTTGTGTTCCTTTCATGACCAGATGATCTTCTGGTGTTGTGCCTGCGCAGCCTGTGGTTATTTTTAGTGTTTTGATTTATATAGTGTATAGCATGCTATGATTAGTTCTAATGAAGTTAGAAGTAGGGCTTGCAGATTCCATCACCCCACAGACTAAAAACATAGCATTAAACAAACAAACACACACTCACAAGGATCCTTAAAACACACGATCACTTACGTGGAGATTTCTTCCAACAGTCTTGCTCTGTCATCTCTTCCCCCCTGCTCACCCCAAATATTCCTCTGCAAACCTATAGATACCCAGTTAAATTGCCATTCCATTCAGTCACTCAATGATAATGCAGTTGTATGCACAACTTCCTTACATCATCCTTCTGAATGCTCCCTTCCTTGTCTAGACAGGTCCTTCTTGTCATACTGCAATATGGGCAACACCTAGCCCTTCTGAGGTATTCCGAGAGGTTGAACAAGTCCATCAATGATGCCTCTTCAGGATGTTACACATTACCATACACAATCAAACACATTATGGAAGATTGCTCTGCTTTTAACCACATATGCTAAAAACACAACAGACATGTCCTGAGAGCTCTGTTGGAAAGTCCAGGATTGGCAGTGGCCTTCCATAGGAGATTGGGGGTATTCAGCCAGGTAGCTCAGGGAACAACAACAATGACGACTATACCATACATTCACAATATGTCATAAATACTTCAAACATTATTCTGGATAGTGACTTCAGTGCTAGTACGTTCTTTTTTTTCGTTGAAAACCCAAGCATGAACAGAAGGCTGGTAATACAAAACCATACAGAAAACCTTATCATTCCAAATGACATTCATCAACATATGCATACACCCCACCAAGCCGACTTCCTACCATCTTCTCCAGACATCACTTTTATTCACTGAATAGTGCCCCTATGACATCACGGAGGATGACAAAAATCCGAAGTTCTGACCACCTTCCCATCATCACCACCAAATCAATAAGTCACCTAGTAGGCCACAGGCACACATACACCAGTTACTAAAAAGACAACTGGAAAGCTCTCACTAATGACACAGAACGATTCAAAACTAAACAGTACTTTAATTACAAAAGTAAACAGTGCTGTACACCTTTTTTGACATAATAATTGTAAAAGCAGACAAAAGACGTATCCTTAGAGGTAAGAGAAAATGGCAACCTAATTTCACACCAGAATTGCAAGCCCTCATCAGACAGTGTGATCCACTAAATTATTCTCCATCACCCCACACAGGATACTACACAACAGATACTAGTACTAAGCACTCACTAGAACACCAAATATATTGGAATAATTACCTCCAAATGCTTGACTAAATAACATTTCACTCTCCTCCAGTTACACAAGAAAATCATAAGCTGTCATCACAAGAAGTAGGCAAATACTCTCACCCTTAACAACTATATCTCTCGTGTCAATCATATCCCCCCAATGTGATAACCACATATCATCAGACATACCAGGCAGGTCCCTTTAGACTCAGAATATGAACGCTACAAACTTTCCAAAATAGCACAGTAGCAATCTCAAGCACTTACCTGCCTGTGACCCTGGCAATATAAGAAAAATATACCTTTGACACCTGGGATCTCAAGACATTGAAGCACTCACAAACATATCAAAATATTGTTATTTCTACAATGCAGTACACAACATCTGGAAGCATGGTTTCATTATCATAATCCTCATACCCAACAAAACTCCACACTACTTTCTTCATACTGTACCATTACACTTCTCTGCACTTAATGACTGATACTGCAACAAACTACTCTTCACATCTCATTAGCCTCGTCACAACATGGTTTCAGACCTCTGCACACCACTAACCCTTCTTACAGACCTGACAAAGAAATTTTAATAGCATCAATTCAGCTAGGCCAGCACCTAGGACACTTCTTACCTCATTAGAACACATTAACCTTTGATGCCATTGTGCGTCATAACTGAACATAAAATTTTCAGTACAAACATGTATAATGAATAAAAAAGATGGCTGGCCAACTACATTGCTGTTCACATATATGTAGGTTAGTCATCACACATTCGAAACTAACAAATGGAGTCCTTACAGGATCCATCTTATCAACCTTACTCTTTAAAATACATGCATGATCTACTCACACCACACACCCCAAGCATACATACTTCCTAAGCAGATGACAAATCTCACAAGTACACATCAAAATGCAATCACAACTGCAGACTCCCTCCGGCCATACCTCTACACAATTAGCCCCAGCCAAATCCTCAGTAACTCCTCACAAACTGGATAACTGAACACTGTCACATTCCACAGCTCACCACAAGCAACATCCATGTAATACACAAACCCTAAAATTCTTGGTATATTATATGATACAAAAGTGTCTTTTAAACATGTCACAAACATCAAAAACAAACTGACACAAAGACTAAATGCCACCAGGTCACATGCCCATACAAGTTTGAACACAACAAAGAAACCATCACAACAGAATACAAATATTATATATGCTTAGTGATGGAATATACAAGTCCTGCTTGAAATTCTAACCTCACTAAAACACCACAACCTCCTACAAACTGTACAAAAGAAAGCAATATAAATAGTCACTTGCTACACAGCTATGGCATCTACAAACTACTTACACCAAGAAACCAAAGTCAAAGACCATTTTGACTGGAAAGGCACCGAAATACTTGCTGCAGCCTCCACATACTACCCTGCATGACAGAACACCCAGACACCAAAGAACATCGAAAACACATCAGACACACCTCACCCATCCTAAACCAGCCTCTGCAAACATATCCATACCCATCCTATCACTTAATGACAACACATCCTGACATCTATCTTTCTAAATTCTCCCTTTCCCATGAAGACAGCGTCCACATGGCCAAGCTGCATTGTGGACATCAGCCTGCCTCTCTGAGCCAAGAGAAGAGGCTGGATGACTTCATCAGTGATGTTACCCATGATGTTGTTACATCACCACCTACAATAAAACACTTCACGGAAGACTACACCACACACTTTCACATATAACAACATACACATGGCCCCCATTCCCCTTGTAAAAAGGGTGGTCAAGCCAAAAAACGTGCATTCACCATGATCCGCACATACTTCATCTACTACTCATAGCTACTTGGCGATAAAGGGTTGCCACATTTCCCCACTTACCACCCTGCTTGGGTCACTCACAAGGTAGGCGGGCAAGAATATTCTACAGTGAGGCCCGACAGCTGCAGCTGGCTTACCCCCATAGCTTCATAACATGGCAACTCCCCTCACACCTGTCCATCACATTTCGCTGAGCTAGCAGGTGAGATAAATCCCTTTGGGCAATGTCACCTATATGCAATCTTCCTCCACTCATTCTTATCTCCTGCATGCTCTCTTCCCTGCTACACTGACATTACACATGCATCCAGTGCCCTTTTTGTGCCATCCATCCATCGCCTTCTAGGTCTTCCTCTTGGCCTAGCTCCAGCCACTTCTCCACTTCGCTATTCATTCATTACTCATCCTTTCCATGTGTCCAAACCAACTGAACAGCTTTCTTTCAACACCTGCTTTCTGCCTGATATCCTCATTTCTTACTGTATCTAGTTTAGATACACCAATCATATATCTCAAACACCTCATCTTCAGTACATTTAATTTCTTTTCATCCTCTCTTGAATTCCAAGTCTCTGCTCCATACAATCCTTCTCTTTGCTCTAATTCCCAATACCTATTTCTCATCTCACTTTTCAACCCACCTAGACATTTACTCACTTCATTCATTCTATGACTTACCCCACATCTACTTGTCCATTCTCTTGATGCATGTAACCATAAATTCTTAAAACTCTCAACTTCAAGCAACTTCCCATGCACTCCTACATTCTTATTTGCCAACATTAACACTAATCATACATCTCATGACTTTACTTTTACCAATAGTCACCCCCAACTTCCTTCTCTCACACACCCTAACAAACTCAGGTACCAAATGATTCAGTTCATTCTCAGTATCATCCGCCAGTGCTGCATCATCTACAAATAGCAATTGATTAGATTTCCACAACCTTCCATACCCACTAATTCCAAGCCTCTGTCTAATACTCTTTCATTTACTTCTCTCACCACTCTATCCATATACACATTAAACAACCACGGCAACATTATACAACCTTGACATAGGCCTACATTCACCTTATACCATTCCCGAATCACACATGCTCTACTATTCATGTAAATCTCTTGACTGCATTCAACAAACACTTATTTCATACAATCACAACACACTCCACAATGCCTCCATCAACCCGGTCATGTGCTTTCTTTAAATCCATAGTCCCAAAAAGTGTCCTACTGATCTCCAAGAACTTCTTACACACCTGTCTTACCACCAACACCTGATCCACATATCCTATTCCTCTCCTGATCCCACACTATCCTTCCCCAATCAGTCTCGGTACATTTCCTATTTCTCTCTAATAGCACACTTACATATACCTTACCAGCTACACTTAACAAACTAATTCCTCTAAAACTACTACACTCATACTTATCTCCTCTCCCTTTATTATGTGGAACTACACATGCATTCCTCGAATCAACTGGGACCCTACCTTTCCTAAAACATTCATTCAACAACCTAACCCTCCATTCTACTAATGCCTCCCCTCTCACTTTACTTTCTACCAAATAGAGATCAGATATTTCACAACTAGCTCCTTTCAGTACATTCACTTTCAATACTCTTCCAATTACCCTCCTCTCCACCACAACTTAATCCATTAATGCTCTGTCCACTACTCTTCCATTATCTACTCTGCCCCACATATACTTGTGCACATCCAGTTTATGCAATAAACAACTCTTTCTCAGTACACATTTATATCATTATCTCTCCACTCATTTCTACTACTACCCAATTACACCATTCACTGGCTCATTATCTACTCTAGCATTCATATATCCCATCAACACCACATTCGCCTTCATTACTAAGTCTTCCACACACTCGTTCAATTTTATCCAAAATTCTTCTCTTTCCTCCTCACTTCTTTCACTGCCAGGGACATGTGCTCACAATTGCCCAACCTCGCATCCCAGTCTCATTTTAGCCACTATTATTGAAGATGATAATTCTTTCAATCCACCACACTTATTTATCTCTTCACTTACGAACAGAGCCACTCCCTTTCTTCCTCTCCCTCTGTAAACTCCAGACACCCTACATACCACAACTCCAAAATGTCACCTCACCACTCCCTTTTATCTTAGTTTTGCTCAGTGCAAGCACATCCCTCTTTCTCTTTACAAACATACTTCCTATCACCTCCTTCTTACTTTCACTTACACCACAACCACGCACATTCAGACCCCCAATGACTTGGGTTGTAGCTGAATATCTCCTGCCAGAATTACAGAGGGGATTCCCAGTCCCCATTTAGTTGACTTTTACATGCAGGGGAGCACGGAGGACATGTTCTACCTCCCTCACTATACACTCCATGGAAAAGCCCGTGATCGGCAGTGGCCTCGTTAAAGCTTTTAGGTTAACTTAGGGAATAACAATGATGTGTTAATCAAGAAATATTATCTTGAAAGTTTTTTCATTCTTTGGCTTGTAGATAAATAGATAAACATCTTTAATTCCAAAGGCTTTCAATAATTATGGTGTTCCATATATACTTTTTTTTTATTTATAATGATTTTGTTTGTTGTAACATAAGATTATACCATGACTGCTGTTGATTTTAATAAATCAGGCTCATCATACTTTTATTATTATCACATTACAGTTGTAGTAATTCGTTCGCAAAATGTGTGTGGCCAGGTTGCTTACTTTACACTCTAGGTATTATTCCTATATAAAATAATGCTGAATATGTTGATCTCGGATTTCAAATGATGAAGCTCTTCTTATACGTACAAGAAAATAAAAGTGCACGTTTTTCTCATATTAAAAAAAGTATATATTGATGCGCAACACATATCACTTGTATTACTAGAATTAATAATGTGTTTAATATACAAAGGTCCTTGCTTACGTCATTTTCTTTTCATTAAAAATATGAAATATTGATCTAAGGAATCTTCATGTGTTTGGATTTGTTGGTATTTTGTCCTAATTTTATGAAGCTTTCACACACAAATATATATTATTATTGTGCAGTGTATTTTATAAAATGTGATAACATGTTGATATCAACATAATGTTCTCGGCTCTCAAGTTTAATGTATAAGGACTTGAAGTCAGTGAAAAACCTCTTAAAACTGTAAGCCTCTACATGTCCAATTTCTCTAACAGTTTAAGATTCAACTTGAATATCTGTAATGAGTTGGAATCCCCTGAGAAAGGAGGAGGCCAAGTCAGAGCACAAACCCATTCACTTTTATGTCACTCAGTGCCAACATGTCCAGCTTTCTTCTTATAGGCATACTACTAATCTCCGCTATCTTATTCTCGATTGTTCCACAACTACGCATATTCAGTTTTCTTACTGGATTCCTTTGGTATGCTTTAGTCAACTTTAAAAAAAGAAGGAAAACACAGTGGTGGTGCTTGTTCCCTGATCTGCCTTGCCAAAAAGCCCCAGGTCATGAGGGTCACTGCTGATCCCGGGCCTTTCCACAGAGCTCTCCGGGAATGTAAGTTGTGTTGTTGGTATATGTGTTGTAGGTACTACAGTTTTCCATGAAGTGATGTGCTACATCCTGGGCAGTCATCCAGGTTTTTCTGATAGCTCAGAAGGTCTGGGTGGTGCCTAAATCGCACCCAGGTCAAGTGGACTCTGTCTTCACAGGGAAGGGAGGATTCGGAAATATTGATATCAGGAGGTTGTGGATTCAGCTGTGTTGTCATTGAGTGACTGAATGGAATAGTGAGTTACCTGGGCATGGATGTATTTGAGGAGGCTGGTTTGGGGTGGGTGAGGGGCTAAAGATGACAGATTTTGTAATATCGTGTGTTAGGTATTGTTTTGATGTGTGGGTGTTTTGCCATGTGGTGTAGAGGTTAGAATTGGTTTGTGGAGGCTGCTGCGAGTATTGTGTGCTTTTTAAGTTCAGATGATATCTGACTTTTAGAAGTTTTGTGTGTGTGTGTGTAAGTGGTCTGTAGATGTAATTGTGCAGCCTGTGATTATTTTCAGTGCTTTGTTATTTATTGTCTACAAGGACTCATGGTGAGGTTAAAACCCCAATCAGGGCTTGCCTATTCCATCACTGAGTGTATATACTATATAGTTGTAGTAGTTTCTTTATTGTATCCGAATGATGTATGGTCAAGTGACCTGAAGGTATTAAGTATTGTTGTCAGTTTTTTTTGATGCTTGTGACATGTTTAAAAGATACTGATGAATCGTATGATATACAAAGGAATTTAGGTGTGTATGTGTGTTTCAAGGGATGTTGATGGTAAAGTGTGGAATGTGATGGTGTTCTGCTGTCCAGTTTGTGAGGAAAGTAACTGGGTATTTGGCTGGGCATAATTTAAGTCTGTGGTGACCCATACTGGAGATATGATGAGACAGAACTGGAGAATTCTGCGGCTGTGTTAAGTGATTACCTGATTGTGTTTACGGGAAAGAGCCCAAAGCTCGTATCTTCCCGTCTCCTGATCGGTTCCACTTTAGACTTAGTGATACTTATCATACCTGTCCTTAAAACTATGGATTGAGATAGCATTAACTACCTCCTCGCTTAGCGAATTCCAATTATCAACTACTCCTACACTGAAAAAGTATTTCCTTACATCCTGCAAAGAAGTTTTCTTACGAAGCTTCAAACTATGACCTCTAGTTCTAGAGCCAGCCATATCAAAAATCGATCCCTATCCACTCTATCATAACCATGAAGGAATTTAAAGACTGTCACCATATCCCCCCTCACTCTTCTAGCTTCGAGTGATGGCAAGTCTAATTCCCTCAGCCTCTCATCATAACTGAGATTGCGTATTTCTGGCACCAGTTTCGTGGCATGTCTTTGAACTTTTTCAAGCTTAGCTATGTGCTTTTTCAAGTGCGGATTCCAAAAGGGGGCTGCATATTCGAGTTTTGGCCTCACATAGGTTACATAAATATTTCTGAACATTTCCTTGTCCATGTGCCTGAAGGCTACCCTTACATTTGATAAGAATGCATATGCTGCCCTTACTATGCCATTTATATGTATTTCTGGAGACAAATCTGCCAGTATGTTTACTCCTAGATCTCTCTCATTTTCTGTCTCTTCAAGTTGTACTCCAGCCACCGAGTAGTCAAGCTTGGGCCTTCTTGCACTTGTACCCATTCTCATTACCTTACATTTTGAAGTATTGAATTTCATTAGCCACTTTTCTGACCACTCATGCAGATTATTTAGATCCTCCTGAAGTTCTCTACCATTGTTCTCGTTTTTTACTTTCTTCACAATCTTTGCATCATCTGCAAACATATTCATGAATGAATTTACAGACTCTGGTAGGTCATTTACATATACAAGGAACAAAAGTGGCCCTAAAACTGAACCCTGTGGAACTCCACTACTAACTCTTCTCCATTCAGACACTGAGTGTCTTACTCTAACCCTCTGTTCCCTTCCTTCTAAGTAAGTTTTTATCCATTCCAAAACATTTCCACCTATTCTAGCCATTGATTACAGCTTCCTAATTAGTCTCCCATGTGGAACAGTGTCAAACGCTTTCTGGAAGTCTAGGAATATGCAATCTGCCCAGCCCTCTCTTTCCTGTAAGATTTGGCTTACATCATCATAAAATTCTAATAAGTTTGTTACTGTTGATCTACCTTCTCTGACGCCATGTTGCCTCACTGACAAAAAGTTGAAGGATTCCAAGTGAAGAGAGATATGTTTCCTTAGTAGTTTCTCCATAACTTTGCAAACTATGCTGGTCAAGGAAACTGGTCTATAGTTCAGAGCCGTATCCCTCCTTCCCTTTTTGAAGATAGGTATCACATTTGCTTGTTTCCAGCATCTTGGAATCTCCCCCGACTCCAGTGACTCCTTAAATATGATACTTAGTGCCACTGATATTGTGTTTGCACATTTTTTAAGCACATGAGGGGATATGTCATCAGGACCTGTAGCTTTATGAAC
This sequence comes from Halocaridina rubra, assembly GCA_037179515.1. Classification (NCBI taxonomy): domain Eukaryota; kingdom Metazoa; phylum Arthropoda; class Malacostraca; order Decapoda; family Atyidae; genus Halocaridina; species Halocaridina rubra. The sequence goes on from JAXCGZ010013208.1 coordinate 160,394, forward strand.
ATCTAAATCCATCAGCGCTTTGCATACCTCTGTGGCTGTAAGGTTGATGTTCTCTAATACCGGCCCTTGAGCTTCTATCACTGCAATCTGAGGGGGTGGGGTATTTTCTACTGTAAATACTGACTGAAACTCCTTGTTCAATTCTTTGCAGATCTCTTCATCCGTCTCAGTGATGCTTCCATCCGCTCTCTTTAGCCTTAAAACCTGTTCATTTACCGTCAGTTTTCCTCTGATAAGGCTGTGGAAAAGCTTGGGATTTTCTTTAGCCTTCCTGGTGATGTCCCTCTCATAGTCTCTCTCTGCCTCTCTCCTTTTACTTAGGTAGTTATTTCTTGCTCTTTTGTAGGTTTGCCAGGCATTTATGTTTTTTCTCCTCCTATACCTTTTCCAGCATTTGTCTCTCCACTCCTTAGCTCTTTTACACCCATTATCGAACCATTTCTCTCTGGCATGAATTACACCTACTTTGGTGACAGGTATGCAGCAATCTACAATCCTCCCATATTTCTCACAAAAGATGTCATACATTTCTTGTACAGATTTGTTGTAAAATAAGGTTCTCCAGTCAATAACTGCAAAAAGCTCATTCATTTTGATGTAATCTCCTTTCGGATAGTTCCTCCTCATGTCCTCAGTGCCTCTACTCTCAGGAAGAATATCTTCAATGATATACTCCATCAACAACACACAGTGGTCACTCTTTCCAATTGGTGGTTCATACTCAATTTATTCAATATCCAACACATTATCTGTGAACACTAGATCAAGTGTACTTGTGTGTGTGATGTTGACTGCATAGGAAGCTATATGTACTTAGTGTGAGTGTAGAGTAGATAGCTTGTGCATGTATATCTTAATGATTGTGTGATAAAGAGGCATCCATAAGGGACTTTGTAGTTTCAGTTGCTTGATATCTAACCAGCAAATGATATGTGTGCACACCTGTCTGCAAGGTAGTTGGCCAGCCACCTCTTTGTGTTATTTTGAATGTTTGTGTTGTAAATTTTATTTGTGAAGATATGGTGCAGGATAGCATCGAAGTCTTTACTTATGTCTAATGCGAAGAATTGTCCTTTGTGCTAACAAAGCTGAACAGATGCCATCAACATTTGTTGACAATTCAGTAAGAAGGGTGTTTGTGGAGTGTAAGTCTGAAACCATATTGTAATGGGGCTAATAGAATGCTGTTCAAGTTGTTTGATGAATTTGTAGGGGAGTACAGAGTAGTGTAATGAGACGATAAGAATAAGATAGCTCAGGGGCTGATAGGATTGTGATAATGACAGCGTTCTTTTATGTGTTGGGTGTTGTGTTGTGTTAATAGCTGTAGTTTGATAAGCTAATGAATGCTTGTAAGCCTTGGAGTCTCAGGTATCTAAGATAGATGTGATTATATAGTTAATGCCAGATGAATTCTTGAGATTTGTGTAATGGTTGGTGAAAAATCTATGGAAACCTGTCATACATCTGATGATGTGTCAGTTTTCACAGTGGGGGTTGAAGATGACTGGTATGAGAAAAATCGTTGATGTGGGTATTTGCTTGTTTGTTTAAGGGTATAGTCTTGTAGCGATGGCAACATGTAGTTTTGTTGCATTACTAGTGGATTTGTAGACATTGTTAGCAAGTATTCGTAGTATTTCATGTTAACAAGTGTTTTACTGGTGTAATGGGTCCAGTTTGTGCATGAGTTGCAGAAAAATTAACCTTCCCTGTGAAGGCTCGAAGTGACAGGTAAGAAGTATGTTGAATATTGTTTTTTAGTCAGATACTATCTGGGTTGCTGTCAGTGTGTCTAGCTTGAAGGTCTTTGAGAAATTATCTTCAGGGATGCATTTCTCAGCGTAGTAAAAACAGGCCTGTAGTCCCCTAAAAGGGGAGGAGGCCATGAAAAACATGTAGTCAGTACACAGACAATCTTAATATAGAAATATGTGAAAACAAAGGTATGTACATAATTTTAGTAAAGTATGACTCATGTTATGTTTAACCATAAAAAGAAATATAAAAGGTAAAGATTTATGCATAAATTAGTCTTAAAAATAAAAATAAGAGAAACGTTACTTAAAACACTAAAAAATAATACAAATATATATTTGATAATATTTCAGGAAACTAAGCTATACAGATTATAAAAGAAATAACTTTACTGCTGTCTTATTTTACTTAACACTTATGACTGCTGTTGAAGGGTTAGCTATATAAAGAACTCTCAGCACTTTCTCATTTAATTTATCTCACTCATATATTGCATATGCTACTCAAATAATTATCTTATACTTTTAGCTAATATAGTCATAAAAGTCTTGAATATCAAGTAACTGATACAATATTCTTTCCTGAAAGAATAAAAAAAAATGTAGATATCTATCTTGTACATTCATCAAGAAACAAAGACATACACTACAGTAAAGAGCAAAATGCACGAAAGATCTTAGATAGCAAACCAGTAAAACTAGCCTCTTCCTCTTAACATAAGATCCCTTCTTGAACACTTAGGTTCAGAATTTATTTTCATACTCGGTGGGCGCAAAGAGCAAGACTCTCTTATGCACATATTACTATTCGACATTACTTCGTCCTCCTTTCCTGCTTATTTAGCATCTCTTGCTTCTCCCTAACTCTAGCCTCTATTTTTGTATTTTCTTGTCTCCCACATTTATACTCACTGCCCAACGCCAGTAATAGTTATCATTCCTTCTCATGCGCTTTCCTTCATACTTTGAATTACCATCTTTTCACTATTCGAGCTGACTTATTACAACAGCCACCTTCTTGTGTATGTATACATTCCTCAAATGGGTCTTAAGAGCAATTTTTTTTTAAATTTAGCAATACAGTGCTCCCTCATTTATCGCGGAGGTTCGGTTCTGGGACCTGCCGCGATAGGTGAAAAACCGCAAAGTAGGAGCACCATATTTATTATAGGTATTTTAATTTATTCTTACCTTTACTGTATAAACTCTCCCTACACTGTTAACAAACCACCCTTTACTTTATTAATAACAGCGTGCAAGCATAACTTTAAATGAACGTGATATTATAAAGATTGAAAACAAGCATTAAGAACAAAATTATATATTTATATATAATATCGTCAGGGAAATTGCGCGTAGAGAATATATATACAATATTTCATTTAAGTTTCCCATGTACAGTACGATATACATTTTCTTAGAACGAATTGTATACATTTTCTTTTTCTCTCAGCTGACACTTTACGTTAAGATTTCGTGCGGCATGGTCGATAGATAGAATAATGTTTACAACTAAGGAATATTAATAATACTATAATCATGAAAATTAGATAAACCCCAAATAGGGTGAGTAAATAAATATTTTATGAGTAGGATATTGTGCCTGAATAAGCATCAGCTGATACGTAGGCAAACAAACAAACATTTCCATTTTTGTACAATGACTATTCTTCTAAGATTAAAAGTGACTTATAAGTATACATTATTATTATTATTATTATTATTATTATTATAATACAGAAAATTAGAGAGGTACACTAAAAAAAATGGTTTCATTTTTTTATAGAGATAATAGAGTACTAAGCAACGGATACTATATAATAAACTAAGACAGCTAGATAGATAGAAAGATAATTATACAGAGATGAACAAAGGAAGATATAAAAAAATAAAAGAAGCAAGTTATTGTATAAAGGAAGCCACAGAGCTGAGATGGGAAATGAGGAGTCAACAAAGCGAGAGAGAGAGAGAGAAATCTAATAATAAACTTCCCTCCGTTTTAAATTCACTCTCTCTCTTCATTTCCTGATGGAACTTTAAAACGATGCATCCATTTGCCATCAAAGTAGAGAAGAAAGAAACAGGGGAAGAAGAAATAAAATGAGATAGAGGAAATGAAAGATGACAATAAATGGGGAAAGACGTTAACAGAGAGAGAGAAACATCTTTAATTAACTCTTGTTCATTCACCCAAAAAAATAATGGTTTAATGACAAATTCGTAATAATAATCATAATAATCTCCACAATCATCATCAAAGGAAAATTATTGTCGCCAATAATAATAATAATCATAATAAGATCTAAGGAGAATTTTTGGAATAGACATCATGAAAGTAATGCAGAGGTATATTAAAACCCAGCAGAGAATTGGATATTCATTACACATCTTTCATAATCCCTTCACATCTGACAGGTCATTACACTCTCCATCTCTGTTTCTTTTTACTTTATGTATTCCTCGTGCCCAGGCCCGATAAAGGTTGTTTTATTTTATTATTTTTTGGCCTGTCCTGGTGTCAATCATTTAAATTGTTTTTTTTTTTTTGTTTGCTCGCCAAAAAAATCTGTGATGCACTGAATTTGCGATAGGTGAATCACGATATGGCGAGGGATTACTGTACTAATATTAATTAGTTCAATAGAGACACCCCTACTGATGAGCAACTGTGTTACTAACATTCTCAGATACAAACAAAAACCTACCCATTATCTCCCCATATATTAATGTCTGTATTACTGTTCTATACTGTATTAATATTCATTAATACTTTATACTTTGTTTTATGTAGTAAAGTGTCTGTAACCTAAGTACTGTACAGTAATACATATGCATGTACTGTACAGTACTGTACTGTTTTTTTTTTTACCAAAACACACTATATGAACTATTCTACTTATGAACGGACTTCTGGAACCTAACTCGTTCGTAAGTAGGGGAGTGTCTGTACTGGCATTATACTGATGTATTCCAGTCACAGTTTCATTATTATATTCCCTTACTCATCAAAAAGAATTACAAGTACTTAACAGTAATAACTGAAACTTCCATTGGTCTCAAAACTTTACCATTGCTAGAATGAACTTCTTGCTATCTATATTTGCTCTTATCACCTCAATTTCTTTTCTTCTTGAAGTTGTAATTTATTGTCAGTTCTTCCCTCTAGTAAAGACACTATGTTCCAGATTCCTGCATTTGAAACAGTGTTCTTCTGTAATTCTTTCACGTAGTTGTGTCAATGATCAGGATATTTCTTGAGCACTGCATCCATATTAGTCGTGCATGGGGCATTCTTCTTTTTTAAGCAACTCATTTTTGTTGCTCTTTCAATTCTTATGTAAATTTCTTTTTGTAACTCATCTCTCTTTTTCGAATCTTTTAAATACTTGTACTAGCCTTTTTTTTTTTTTTTTTTTTTTTTTGCAGTGGATCCCATCTTTAACTACCAACAATGAGGTTTAACTGTTTCTTTGTAGAGGAGAGTAGGATACATATACAGTATATTATTATGGATGGTAGCATAGCTTGAATAAACCTGACTAGTTTTAACTAATATTGCCCCAAGACTAAGCTAACTGTCTTGTGGACTGTTTAACAGAGTTACTGACTGACTGGTCTACTCATCTGGCCTGACGAATTAATCTCACTGAGCTTCCAAGATGGCATGAGCTATCTGGGCTTCTAAAATAGAATTGAGTCAAATTAGATCTTACATAAAGGGTGAGGGTATATTTACGAACACAGACATCACAGGGAATCAGTTTGACATAAGGTTGCTGAGGTCGATGATGCAATGCTTTTGGTTTTGAGTGAGGTCAACAGATTGACCTCCTATCTCATAAAAACATACATAGTAAATAACATCATTTACAGCCATCAAAACTCAATAAGGGTAATAATGTCAACCTCTGACAAAGGTAGTAGAATATACGACAACCTAATAAAGTATACTATAAAAAAAATTAAAAAGTATTAAAATAAAATTATAAATCATGTTTTTAGAAATAAAGGACTAACAAAAGTTTGTTAAACTATGTACTAAAGAAAGTCTCAGAGAGAAAGTGAAGGATAGTCTGAGAGTTCTAAAGTTAGTCAAAGCAACATAGTAGGTCTATGAAGCTATTGCCTGATGGGCATTTTCTTTTCTAGGAAGACATGGCTTGAAATGATCACTCAATTTTGCAGAATACGGGGGGTCCTTGACTTTCGTCAGAGTTCCGTTCCTGAAAAGTGATGTAACTCAAATTTCGGTGTAAGTCGGAACACCTATATAAACACCTATGTTAATGCAGTAGTAAAGTTTCTCCCATTTCCATGCATTTTACCATTTCAAATTTCAATTTCATAGAGATGGCTTTCCTTTTCTTGCCATCTAAAGAATTTTCTTTACACTTGGGAGACGTAATACATACCAAAATTATAAAAAAAGGAGTAAAATAATTTATGGGATATGTGGTGTAACCACAAAACAATTGTAAACCGACGACCCCCTGTACCATCCAAATTAATACCAGTAGAACAAGTAAAAAAACGTGACAACTTTGGCAAAATAGGTCGTGTGAGTTGTGTTAATCAGGCAAATTGCCCTAGGGTGAACTCTTTCCTGAATATAAGTTGAAAATGAAGCACTTCCAATAAAAGAGCAATGTTTCATGCATTGATGTACATGGACCCTGTACAACCATCAGAGCTATTCAAGATAAAAATACGAACATCTGACTAGAACTCCAATTTCCTTAAAGTAGCTTAGCTATTTTGAGTATGTGATGTTTCCAAGAGAGATTAGCATTTGATACACTACCTCTCCTTTACTAAGGATGGCTGAAGAACACTATTCCTAGAAACAATAATTCTGTAGCAACTTTACATGAGAAATTGAGTTTCACTAGCATTGATTTCAAGCTCTAGAGTTCGAGAGTAATAATAATCTTGAGACTAAGAAAAAATAACTGAAGAAGGCTGAGGTACATAATAAAAGCAATGAAAGGTGGGTCACATAAAAATATTACATACTTATGAATTTGTAAAGTATCATTAGTTAGAAAAAACAATGGGTGTGATACTGCCTTTGACCTAAAAAGGCATATAGGTAGGTCCGTCGAAAAGAAAGAAAGAAAAAAAAAAATGCTAGAGGATTAGAAGCAAGATAATAATTTTGAGAGCTACAGTAAAGCCAATGGAGGGCAGCATGGTCAACATAGGCTCATTTCATACACTATCAAAGGCTACTGAAATGTTATGGGCATTCTCAAAGAACTCTCCAAAGTCCATGCTAAATGTAATCAAATGTGAATTAAGGCAAAGAATAGCACTAGTTCAAATCTTCCAGATCACATATTGGTGATCAGAAATTACAGTACAAAATTGGTTTCCAGATGTTTGATAAAATTAATGCCAAGGATAGCTTAAAAACTTTAAAGAACTAGTTTGAAGCAATAGTCCTACCCACGATTATTGTCAGATTTACTGTTTAATGTGTTGCTCTGAAATATTTATTAATGTTACATCCATCATTGTTAGATTTGTTTAAGGGTTAAGAAGGATTGCTTTGTAATTCCTAATACCATGTAGTTAGTTGGCTTATGGAATCATCCGCCCATTGCAATGCTAGAGCTGAGGGTCTACTGAACCTAAATAGGGCTGTCCAGGGCAGTTTAGAGTTAAATCTTCCATCATTTACAGTTTATTTTCTATGCCTACATCAACACCGAATTATCTTTGATATTCGTTACACATCTCTTATTATCCCTTCACATCTGACAAGTCACAGCACTCCCATCTGTTTCTCTTTACTTTGTTTTCTTAATGTCCGGGCTTGATGAGGGCAGTTTTCATTGCCTGTTCTGGTGTGTGTGTGAGCTTAAAAAAACAGGGCGCATGAAGAATCAAAAGTCATTAGTCTTTGGAACTAACTCAACAACCGCAGGTTGCAAAATGAAGGATATGTTTGGGTTTTTAAGCAGAAGAAAAAAAATTGACATAATAAGGAGTCAGTTCTGAGGCACTCTGCTTCAAAATCATTCTTTGGGACTACCTGAACAACCGCAAGTTTGTAAGAATAAGGATATATTCTGGTTTTTAAGCAGAAGAAAAAAAGGTGGCATAATTAAGGAGTCAGTTTTGAGGCATCCTGCTTTAAAATAATTACAAGCTTTTAATGTTCAAGCTATAAGTCACTTGTGGACCCACTGTGTGAAGAATACAAGGAAAGAAATAGAATGGCAATGTGGGAAAGATGTTGCAATGGATCTGATATGATGATGATATGGTGGAAATCAGGGAACTATAGAAATGGCTCTGTTTAACAGAAAAATTTTATTTTAGTTCCATAAAGTCAAAATGGAGAGGAATATTTTAATCATAATAGCTGATGGAGATATCATCATCTAGACACTCTTGATAGCTAATAGTTGGATATGAAGTAAGGCCTTCTATTGATGAGGTGCTTGGTCTCGCATAAAAGAGGTTTACAGTAATTTCAAGCAAAAAAAAGTAGCTCCAGTGATAGCAAAAGGAAGGATTTTCCATGCCTAGCTCACGGAGTTTATTACATGTACCCCACAAGAGCATCAACAATGAACTTCATTTAGTAGGAAAGAGAGTTTTGGAGTAAAAAAAAAAGGGTAATATGGCATCATTGCCCATATGAATACCTCTGTAATGCAATCTGCACTGAAATGCATCAAAGGAAAGAGCAGCTTAGCTCACCAGGAGAGGTAAAGATAGCAACTGCATATATGATCACTCATCTTTTATTGTGCCGAACAGGTAAGGGTACCAAAAGAGATGATCCTAAAGGAGAATTATTCAGTTATTTTTAGCTTAAGGATTCTAATGTAAACAAATGATCAACTGGGTCGGCTTAATAGTCATAAAAATCTCGAAGATGCATAGAAAATATTATCAATTGTTCAAAGCTGCTAATGAAGAAATGGTGGGCCTATTTACATAAGTAAAATTAATGGTTAGGTCTCATCGTGACATGAATTTGTCAAGTAGGATTATAAAAAGCATATATATGCCCAATGCAACAAGTAACAAATAAATTATTGAAAGTACAGTATAGCAAGACACGTGACTTTAGCATAGATAGGATCAGATTTGGGACTTCAAAATTTTTCTGAAACCAAATTATCCAGTACAAGTAAAAGCTACGGAAACAAAAGACATTAAAAGGGAAAAAGTGTAAATTGAAACTAGTGAGATTTCAGTTTTTAAAATAAAACGTAGAATTTGCTTGTCCCTTTGCACACACACACACAGACTATATATATATATATATATATATTATATATATATATATATATATATATATATATATATATATATATTATATATATATATATATATATATATATATATATATATATATATATATATATATATATATAAGCTGAATTAAATTGATTATGATTCGGCTAACCTGAAGCTTAAGATATTTAAAGTTATGGCAGTTCATCGTGGTTTAAGTTAGTCTTTACGTAAATGGCAAAAAAATGTCTCTTTTCTTCTTTAAGAACCAAGTCATCAATCTTGCAAACAAGTGCAGTTTGTTTGTTTGCCGTTTTAAGTGGGGAATCAAGTATGAAGGATAATATTGAAACGTAACAGAGAAAACACAATAGTCTTTTAAATCAAGAGAGAAATCACAAAATCTATAGCACTGAGTATCTTTACTGAAAAGAATACATGGAGATTAACAGCTATGAACACTGCAATGAAGAGAGGACCAAAAACCCTCTGAGCATATGGAACAAATGTCCAATAAAAATTAATTCTCCTCTCAAGATAAAATGCACAAAACATAAAAAACATTAATAATTCTTAATACTAGTCATGGAGTATCTCTCAAGCTTATGTGGGAAATATGTTCATACAGTTATATGTATAGTGACAATATAAATGAAAAATATACAATTTGATGTACTAACAACTTACAAAGATAGTGGACGTCCTATACAGTCATGATATTAAAATTTTCCTTTAAAAATATGGTTCTCTAAGAGATGTTTTTCAGTTACTATAAACGTCTCTTTCGTCTGCTGTCAGTCTCCTCATCTGGAAAAAAAAAGAGACACAGATCCAATAGGATACTGATTATTTTTTCTAATGCTGTGCTAATCGTAAAGTACGGTGGATAATATGGAATGTCAGTAAATAAGATCTAATAATTCATTATGAGATAGTAAATGTCCTGACACTATGGTTTGTTTCTCTATTTGTGATATGAGAATTATAAGTCTACATTTAGGTACATCCACCTCTAGCTCCAAAGTTTCCTCCAATTAAGGTTGAATACTGACGAGTACAGACAAGGAGGAAGTTTTCTGAAAGAGAAGACTTCAACTGTAATCTATTTTTTTTTTTTTTATGAAGGTAGAGAGCTGTTATAGGACCATATAACTTCCAAAAACTAAGCATTACTCACAGCAGCTTCAATTCACAAGCTCAATACTACAACTGCAGTTTCTTTGTGTAAAAATTTGCACTGTAACCCTCTTCACTCATATTCTTTGATTTTAATGCTAGTGAGTGTTTCAGCAATGCTCATGTGATGATTATTCTACCTGCAGTTATGCCTCATTACATTATCCTTTCGGTCCATTATTTTTATCATAGGTTTCATATTGTACTGAGTTGCCTTCCAGCTTCTTACCTTTTTTATCTTAGTATACATATAGGGTTAATAGTGATTTTACCACTCTCTCTTATGCCACTCATTATTAGGCAAAGTTTGAAACAGTTCCTTAAATGCTTTGGGCTAGCTTTGGGATCACTGTATGTAAACCTAATGAAAGATAGCTTATTGCTAAGAGGTCAACATGCACTTACACTCAATATGTAATCAATTAGGAGTGTCTCCATAAAACACTACAATATCAAACCAATCAGATGTCAAAGCACATTATGGTATCATTTGCACCTACAACAACAGAAGGCATTTAAAAAGTGGCCTGTGCTATTTCATTAGCAAAGTTAAGTTTTCCTCTAATATACGACTTCTTTGACAAAGGTAAGAGGAGAACTACTTATCTATTATTATTACTGCAGTTATCATGAAGTGATATAAAATCCTAATCATTTAAAAAGTGTAAATATGAACCCATTTAGTGTCAACACAAAAAAGTAAAGTGCTGTAGTGTCTATTTTCAAAAGATACTGACTACTATGCTGTCCTACATTTAAAAATATTCAGGTATTAATATATGACAAACTCATGACTTCAGTTGCTATATTTTATGATTTACATTTGCAATAATTATTAACGTGAAAAATTTTGCAAAAAATTTTTGAGGAACTCTTGATATCCATAAATATCTGCAAGAAAGTCAAAAGCAAACTATTCTCTCAAGGTATTATGAACATTATAATCTTGAAAATATTAATCAAGAATATCTGTCTCTGGAAAACGATTATCAAAACTCTTACCCAGAAGTGATTATGAATACATAAGAAGCCAGAGCAATGATAAAATAATATTCTCATAACCAATGCATCTATGAAGGTGATAAAACTTTCTCAAGATGCACCATAGATATGTGCCACATCCAATTGCAAATGAAAGACTCATAAGCATATTCATTTCATAAGATTTGAGAAACTACCTTAATATCAGGAAAAATGATAAGTACAGCAAGGCAATCACTTGGAAACTTGCCGTCTGAAAAAATTAGGGATGCGAAGCAATGTTTCCTGTAATGACACTTATAGATTAATCATCCAGTAACATCACTATGATAAACTATGAGCCACAAATAACAATATGACAAAATGATAGTGAACACGTATCATACTTCAAATTAATGACAAACAAAAAGTTATAATGAAACAGAAAAAAAAAAATTAAAAGGTCAGATAACACTGGCAAGAAGCCCCAAAGCAAGCAGTCAGTCACTCACTTTCTGATAACCACCACATGCGTTTGCATTTCTCTCCTGTTTCCTCTGATCCCCGTTGCTTCACGACCCTGGAAATGACGCACGCAGTCAAGTCACAGAAGAGAATGTTAGTGTGTTATGAAGGGTGTTGGATATTCAATAACTCCTATTTCTGTTAAGGATCTTATGAGATTGATGCAAAGTATTTATGAAAGAATAACAAGGCACTTAAACTGGCATCACACGCACAGCCTCTTCTGGCACAAGGTTTGCCAGTCATAATAACTCCATTGCAAGCTACTTTATGACTAAGAGGTCTCAAGGCTCTGGGGCCTGTGCTGCTCCAGCAAGCACTCTTAAAAGGTTAAATGCCATGTTAAGGTTGCTGCTATCCAGAAGACCAATATGCCCACCCAGATGCCAGACAAAGCTTTCAATATTAAAAAAAAAAAAATTGTGGCAGTTGCTTTTGAAAGGTAAAGATTATAAGCATTCATGAAACTTATCTGAAAAAAAATTGTGCCTAAATATATTTTAAAAATTAGGCAGCAATTTTATTTTTCCTAAAAGAATGAAAGTAGTTTCACTTTATAATTATAGAATATTCTCATAAAATATTCAAAAATAGGAGCTTAAAAATGTCACCCACAAACTATGTTAAAAAACTGTAATAATAATAATACATTCACAATAATTATGATAAACATTTAGTGTTAGGACATGTAACAACTCTGAAAGATACTTGCATAAAAAACACACACTGCACAACACTTCTAATCTAGTTACCTAGAATACATCTTGTAAACAAAGTTATTGTGCCAAAGAAATTCTAACCACATGCTAAACTATATAATGAAGGGACTGTGTATATGTAGTAATGATTATCCCTACTATTATTCAAGCAATTATGCACATAAAATGTTTTTCTTCAACAGGACTGTGTAATATTTATGTATAAATATGCAAAGGCATCTGAGAATAAAGAAACCCTGAATTTAGTTTTATATAGCATAGTTTGCCAGGAACGGAAATTTTACTAGGATACACCAACAAAACTGATGCTGAAGCAGTGTACTATTCTAATGTAATATAACTGCAGCTAAGAAATACAAAATATCTTCCAGTGAGAGCAACACATAATGTGTAAGAGAAGAATTGTAGTTTTAGGACTGTGGGAGAAAGAATTCCAATCTCGTAAGCTTTGAACTTGTAAAAGGCAAGTATTTCCTGCATATTACAAAACAACTAATGGGATGTTGGAGAGTTGTGATAAGCTATCTCTCAAAGAATTTTTTTTTTCAGAGAACAGCATATAAAAGAGAAGAACATATGCAAGGTATAATGAAGAAGTGCTACTTCAAATAATGTTGCCATTGTGGGCATCCTCTTATCCCTGGTAGAATATAGCGCCATATTGCAAAAACATGCGAAAGTGGTTCCTCCTTATCTTCAATCTTGCTTTCCGTATTATCAGTTATCCATTGATGACCGCAAGACAAAAATAGTCAATTTAAATTCCAGATATGCATGAGTCTTATTACAATATATACTTATAACCATTCTATTATATAGTTAGTTAATTTTCATAACTTTTTACTGTGTATACTTAATGAAGTGAACACTTCAACTTCTTACTGTGTATACTTAATGAAGTGAACACTTCCATGTCTATAAAATAAGACAATTTATATAGTTCCATACTATCTGCAGTTTCAGGTATCTTCAGGAGGTTATGGAAAAATAATATATATATATATATATATATATATATATATATATATATATATATATATATATATATATATATATATATATATATATATATATATATATATATATATATATATATATATATATATATATATATATATATATATATTATAAGAAGAAGCATCCCAGATGCGTGAGCAGTATTCTAAGCAGGGATGGATAAGACCTTTATAAATTTTAAGTAACTGTAAAAAGGAAAAGTAATGACGAAAACAAAACAAAACCCCAATTTTTTGGAAGAAGATTTAGAAATTTGGATTATGTGATTCCTCCAAGACAAGTTAGAGTCTATATGGATTCCTAATATGTTGATGGAATTAAGAGGGTAAATTTCGTTAGTTTTGAACACAATAGGGTTATCAGGAGGAGAAGAAGATTAAGAGATAGCCAGATACTGTGTCTTGGAGGCATTGAATTTAACTAAATTTTGAGTGCCCCACTCATATACTCTCTGCAAATCGGAGTTAAGAGTAGAAGAAAAAGTGATATGAGACTGATTACGAGTAGCAGATGAAGGGTGAGAAGAATAGGCAGAGGAAAAGTGAAGGATAGAATCATCAGCAAAGGCAGAGAAGAGAGGAAGATGGGGATTGACGAAGAGAAGGAACAGAGTAGGTGAAAGAACAGAGCCCTGTGGAACACCACTGGTAAAAGAGAAAGGACTAGATGTCACATCATCAACAACTACAGATATAAAACGGTCAGTAAGAAAACAGGGAAATCAGAGAACCGAAAGAAGGGGTAAGACCATAGGCAAGGAGTTTGGCCAACAGAGCCTTGTGCCAGACTCTGTCAAAAACCTCAGAGATATCAAGGGTGACAACAAAGGATTCCCCATAGTTCCACAGAGAAGATGACCATACATGAGTAAGATAGGACAGGAGATCACTAGTGGATCTTGCCTTGCGGAAGCCGTACTGGTGATTGGATATAAGTGACTTAGATTCAAGGCATTTCAAAAAGTGAGCATTGAGCAAAGTTTTGAAAACTTTAGCGATAGAGGATGTTAGGACAATAGATCGGTAGTTTGAAGGAATAGAGCGGTCACCCTTCTTAGGAACAGGTGGAACTAGAGCATGTTTCCAAGATGAAGGATAGATACTGGTTGACAGAATCAGGCAAAAAAACTCCTTAAGGAACCTTGCAGGGATACCATCAGGTATTGCACCATGTAAAATACGATACTGGTATCAGCGTTTTGG
>JAXCGZ010013208.1:180000-210000 GCA_037179515.1 Halocaridina rubra
AAATTGCCGCTTAGGCTCACTACAAGAAGCCTTAGAAGATGAAGGATGCTTGGGAGGCATTGCAAAGGTTAAAATATGCGAGTAAAAAAATCACAAGCAAAACGTATTAATAAGCACAACGTGAACGGCGCACACGTTAGTTAGACTGAACGAGCCTTTGTCCGAAACGCTGATAGCGGTATCGTATTTTACATGTTGCAATACTGTTAGTATTTATGTTTTTTACTATTTTTAATGTTTTATTATTCTTAGGCTAAGAAATACCCTTTTTTATCAATGAAATCATGAAACTACTGGAAATATAAATATATATGCTAGCTCACGTAGCTGCGACCCCAATACATTGTACGCTATTGGACACTATTTAGCATGATGCAATACTGTGAGTTACACTGTACGTACGTATATCTAAATTTATGTTTTTTACTATTTTTTACTGTTTTATTATTTGTAGGCTGGGAAATAAATTTTTTTTGTCAATTAGATAATAAAATATGTTTTTTTCAATTAAAAAAAATGAAAATACAGTACTGAGAATTTTCATTTTTTTGATATTTTAATATTTTTGAATATACCCCCCAAAAAAATTATAATTTTCCAAAAAAAACCGTGGTACAGTGAAAATGCGAGCCAAGAAACGCGATCCAGCGAAGGATCACTGTATATATATATACAGTGTTGCCTCACTTATCGCGGTAGTTCGGTTCCGGGACCCGGCGCAAACCAGGAAATCCGCGAAGTAGGATCCGCCTATATGTACATAGATATTTTAATATATTTTTACGTTTACACTGTATAAACCCTACCTGCACTGTTAAAAAACACCCTTTACATTATAAATAACAGCAAGCAACGTAAATTTTTATGAAAGTGATAGATAAAATTACGGTGAATGAAGTGATAATGACGTGACATACATACTCATTTACAATTATTTTTTCATTTACGTACTGTATAAACCCTCCCTGCACTGATAAAAAAGCACCCTTTACATTATAAATAACAGCAAGCAACGTAAATATTTAAGAAAGTGATAGATAAAATTACAGTGAATGAAGTGATAATGACGTGACATACATACTCATTTACAATTATTTTTTTCGTTTATGTACTGTATAAACCCTCCCTGCACTGTTAAAAAAACACCCTTTACATTATAAATAACAGCAAGCAACGTAAATTTTTATGAAAGTGATAGATAAAATTACGGTGAATGAAGTGATAATGACGTGACATACATACTTATTTACAATTATTTTTTCGTTTACGTACTGCATAAACCCTCCCTGCACTGTTAAAAAAACACCCTTTACATTATAAATAACAGCAAGCAACGTAAATTTTTATGAAAGTGATAGATAAACTTACGGTGAATGAGGTGATAATGACGTGACATACATACTCATTTACAATTATTTTTTCGTTTACGTACTGTATAAACCCTCCCTGCACTGTTAAAAAATCACCCTTTACATTATAAATAACAACAAGCAACGTAAATTTTTATGAAAGTGATAGATAAAATTACGGTGAATGAGGTGATAATGACGTGACATACATACTGATTTACAATTATTTTTTCGTTTACATACTGTATAAACCCTCCCTGCACTGTTAAAAAAACACCCTTTACATTATAAATAACAGCAAGCAACGTAAATTTTTATGAAAGTGATAGATAAAATTACGATGAATGAGGTGATGATGACGTGACACACATACTCATTTACAATTATTTTTTCGTTTACGAACTGTATAAACCCTCCCTGCACTGTTAAAAAAAACACCATTTACATTATAAATAACAGCATGCAACGTAAATTTCAATAAAAAATGAAAATACTGAAAAATATTTTTTCAATATTTTAATATTTTTGCGTACACCCATAAAATAAAATAATAAATTATAAAAAAAAAAAAACGCGATAGAGTGAGAACGCGAACCAAGAAGCGCGAATAACCGAGGTAACACTGTGTATATATATATATATATATATATGTTTAAGTATTTGAATGAATTAGGATTAATTTCTCTACAAAATTACCAGATATATAGCCATAAATACGATCTTTAAGTAAAAAAATTTTTGGAGGGTGGCGAAAGAAGTCACACAGCATTGTTGTAGACACATATACTGTACTATCAAGTTAATGGTTTTACTTATTTATCTGTTTATGTATAGTCACCTCGCTTTTTACGCGAGTTTAAACTACACGAAACTGGAATAACGCGTCTTGAAAATAAAAGTAAAAAAAATTGAAATGCGCGAGTAACGCACACGAGAATAAGCGGAAAAAAATGCTTCAGTTTAGTAACTAAGCGACCGCCTTGGAAGCAGTTTCCCCCCATGTGGTTCAGTATCTCTTCACCCAGTATGAACTCCAACTACAACCAGGGATTAGCTCTCCCCCTTCCTCCTCCTCTTCTCCTCCCTCTCCTACCGCTTAAGTCACTCCTCACCGCTACCCCCCTTGTCCCAGTACGCCTGTTGCCCATCGAACATAGAGTGAGTACACCTGTGTAATATTTTACGTTGTTTTTAGGTTATATCTTTAATATTGTACTACATTATTATATTCAGGCTTTGCATAATAAAAAAAAAAGTGAGTTTTCTAGTCTTGCTTTTGTTTTTTTTTTACTTTATCTTTGTTTACGTTTGCAGCTAGGGGTTCGTTCTACTGATTCCCCACCTTTTCTCCTACCGCTAAAGTCACGAGCTCACCGCCACCACGCTCGTCCCATGCCTGTTGCTCACCGTATATAGAGTGAGTAGAATGTGTTTTATATTTGTTTTAACAGTAATTCAGGCATTGCATAATAAAAAAAAATTTACTTTTCCTGTCTTGCTTTTGTTAATTTTTTAAATTATTTATCTTTGTTTACGTTTGCAGGTAGGGGATAGTTCTCCCACTTCCCCCCCTCTTCTACCACTTAAGTCACGTGCTCACCACCACCACGCACGTCCCAGTATGCCCGTTGCCTACCACATAATAGAGTGCGTTAATATGTTTACTGTATAGTATTTATTTGTATATCTGTATATTTTTAATACTGTACACGATTTGTATTTTAATATACATAACTACAGGTATTTCAGCTTTGTTGTGTGCTTGTATAATATGTTTTACTTTTCTTATTTCTTTGGCATATTGTGTTTAAGTATGGTTGTGGAACATATCTATGCCTATTACCATTATTCCTTATGGAAATTGACTATTTAAATTATGCGTAATTTATATTACATGAGCCTTTTGAAAACCTATCCTCGCATTATTTCGAGAGGTGAGTGTATTTGGTTATCTGAAGGAATTATATTTAATTTATTTACAAAATTACCAAATACCGTATTTCCTGCCATATTACAAGCAATTTAAAAAAAATAAAAATAAAATCACCCTGTGTGTTTTACCCTAATGGCTGGGATTTTGTAGGCCTTGAGGTAGAGGGTACTGGTACTAGACTAGCACTTAACACCCCTGTTTGACACACTACACCCCTGATGACCCCAGAATGAAATCTATATTATGATGAATGATTAAATTATGATTAAGTTGTTTTGGTCGATGGTTCGGAAGCTTTGTCTTTATAACTGCCCCTACAGAACACTGACTACTTATGGAATTAAATTTTCACTGAAAAACAGTAATGTTAATAAAGCCTTGCTAAACTACTTAAAATGTCCAATTAAAAAATACTGTACTTGTTCTTTTTGGCATATTTGTTAAAGTAATGAATATTTTTATGCTGAAGCTGTAGCCATTATCGTTATCAAGAAATGAGTGAAATTTTCCTTACTTAGTTTTCCCTTTTCCTAACTGTGTTTACCGTATTAAAATATTTTTAGTTTCAATAACCTATTAATTCCATTTCACAGTATTTATGGTATTTTATTGGAAAATAGGCACAATGTGATATGTGTAATAAATTTATTTTGTATTTTAATTGGAAATAATGGCAATGTGATATGCACAATAAATTGATATTGTTTTAAAATAATTTTGAAAGGAATAAAATAGGGTTTTTATTTTTTCCTAGATATTCCTTGTCAAATATAGGAGAGTGTTATATGGCAGGATATATTGCACATAGCCCTGAATATGATCTTTATGCAAAAAAGTATGTTGTGGTTGGCGAAAGAATAGTCACACAGCAATGTTGTATAAGTATATATCAAGTTCATGGTGCTATTTATTTGTTTATATATTTGGTAATGAAGAAATTAGATTTATTTACAAAATTACCAAATACATAGACGTAAATGCGATCTCTGTGCAAAAAAGTTTGTTGAGGTTGGCGAACGAATAGTCACATGGTATTGTTGTACTGTATATGTATACACTGCATCAAGTTATTGGTTTTATTTATTTATTTGTTTATGTATTTGGTTAGTTGAAAGAATTGGACTTAACTTATATACAAAATTACCAAATACATAACCGTAAATACCATCTTTATGCGAAAAAGTTTGTTGAGGTTGGCGGAAGAATAGTCACACGGCATTGTTGTATACGCATATATCAAGTAAATGGTTTATTTATTTATGTATTTGGTTATTTGAAGGAAATTTATTTAATTTATTTACAAAATTACCAAACATAAATTTTGGAGAAAGGGAAAAACCAAAAGGACAGCACAAAAAGAATGCATTATTAAGAGAAGCGCCATAGTAAAGGCATTGCCTCTCAACCTCTCGTCCGCCATATTGTATATTATGTTCATTCGCTGTGATTACACACTTTCAACATGATTAATAATACAATGTTATTAGTGCTTTGGCTAGATGACCAGCATCAATGGCACATCACAGTGAGGCTTCTGTTAATTCAAGAGAAAGCAAATAGATTGTTTAATGCTGTGAAAATTGGGAGGGGGGGAAGAGATGTAGTCCACTCTTTCCTACACTCATTCATAAGGTGTTAAGCCGGTCAACCCTAAACTGGATATGGGGGCTGAGGTTATCCAGTTATCCAGATACAAGCCAACCACAGTAGTAAAGGTAAGCAATAATGTATAGGGAACTTTTAATATTTTTATGTATTTGATTAAGAACTTTGATTACTTTACAATGTTTTAGAGTATTTATTTTTAGCATTAGTGGGGGAGGTAGGTTCAAATTTAGGAGTTTTCCACCTTGCGTCAAAATCTGGTTTTAGTCAGCTGTCAACAGGACTGTTCTGAACATACGTGTTGTTATGAAAAATTAATATTAAAAAAAAATGCAGATAATATTTCCATGAGAAAATATATTGACACTAACTGTACTCCTCTTGCACAAATTTAAATTTTATCAAAAAATGCTCAAGTTTAGTACTGTAATCAAGGTACATTTAATGCATACGAGAAGTTGATAACAGACACGTAAGAATAGACAATTTTATACAAGGATATAGAGCATCTGCAATTTTTTACTTACATTAAAGTCGTAATATTAATTAAGCACTTATGATACGGGATAATTTAACACAGTACGCAATTTCCCTCATCTTACTTGGTTCTTGGAAGAAATTATTACAAGTATTGTACTGTTTTTACATAAATTTAAATTGTACAATGTATGGTAATGTTTAAGTATAGTACAGTAATTTTGGTATAATTTAAAAAACAGTAGCTACATTGGAGTTTGGGAATAAATTATATGCAAAGTATGGACACAATTATATAAGGGTCTTGAACACAGGCGATTTTTTTACTTACAAGGGGATTGATGTAACCAACTGACAGTGTAAGATGAGGGCCTACTGTATACAGTCATCTCGCCACTTACACAACCTAAACTATAGCAGTTTACAATATTGGAAATGAAAAAAAATCAGAACTAAAGTGGAAACACGCAGCTTGAATTTGGCACACAATGAGGCAGCCTGGAGAGTGATTATGTGAGGAAAAGAGAATGTTGGAATGCCACTAGCATATATACACTGGAGGAGGAAATAAGTGAGTCAGTCTTTGTCTTGCACCCATCAGTGTAACATCTACTTTCAGTAGCATGTTGACTTCATCGTATTAATGAAATGCTTCAAATTTTCTTTTGTGAATGTGAAAAATGATGAAAAAAGTCCTAAGTCCTAAAGGGAAGATGACAAAAATAAAAAGGTCAGAGATGTGTTATGTCTCCAACCAATAATCGTTATAGCAGAGCAGTTGAAAATAATGTCTACATCCGAACTGGCATGAAAATGGGGGAAAATATGTCTAGTATTCCCTCTAAAAAGCAAAGAGGAAATGAAATTTGTGGTAATACTAATTATTCAGAGGCAATTGTAAAAGTGGTTTCTAAAATTCGTGATCAAGAGCTTGTGAGAACTGAAATTCCAGATGGTCAGCATGAGAAACACTCTGCTGGAAATTATTAGCACTAAAAGCTGGTCTATAAATAATTCTGGAAGATGAGATAAAACATTGTAATTCAAAGCAGCTCGCTAAGGCAAAGGGTATACGGGAAACTCTCAGCACTTGGGAATTTTTAGTTGTTCTTGCATTGTGAAGTAAAGTTCTTGACAAAGCTTTCAAGTTATCCACATATTTACAGAAAAGTAGTCTGGTTTGGTAACGGCTTCTCATTTGATGCAGTTTATGGAAAAAAGGTATGAAAGATATGAGAGATGAGCATGAATCTCACTTCAAATAAATGAAAATGAAGAAACTGAACTGGCTCGAATATGAAATATTAATACAGAATACAGGCACCAAAAACAATTTAAAAAAAAAAATAAAAAAAGATTCTATGATAAAATTTCAGGATATGAGAGAATATTTGATCCTAGACAGAAATTCATGACAAAAACATATTCAGTGTCCTTAAATTTAATTGTAATAGCACATGTAAAAAACTGAGCAGTTTAAAAATGTAACTTCCGAATAGATCCAAAGAAATTCAACAATGCAAATAATGTTGAGAAATAAGAATTCTTACCAGGAACGTATCCAGTCATCACTGACGATCAAACTTTAATCATCTAAAAGATTCTTTCATTCAATGACACGTACATTTTAATAATAAGTGCTAGGAGTAAGGGATATCAAAGTCAAGAATCTGACAATCAACACTGCTTAAATTTATGATCTCCAGTGACCTGTGTTCCATTTACTCTAACCAGTCCATAGTGCACCACATTTTTGTTCCACAATGGGGAAGCACAGATGCTCTAAGTCAGTTTTGCTCTTCATCGAGTTGGATACTACTGAGATGGGTTATGATAAAATAAAATGTAACTTTGCTAGCATGAAGCCTAGACGAAATGCATAGTGTAATATTCTCATAAATTTTTCAAAATGCTTTGTTTCCTTTGCAGTTAACATTTACCATTAATATACAGTAATTAAATAACAATCAGGATTTCATTGTTTAGAGATTTATAAGCTTCAATTATGCATTTCCCTTAAAGCTATATCTTCCTGGTAAATATACTATTTGGACAGAGCCAGGGGGTCTGGGAAACCCCATTTCTTATTTACTTTCTGAGTTGAGGCAAACTAGGGGGTTCAGGTGGGAAAACTCCAATTGAAATACTAGTGAGGGATTCTGAATGTGCGTGGTTGTGAAATGGATGACAGTATAGGGGAAAAGAAAGGTAACATGTTAATGAGATGGAAGGTGGATGTGTTTGCAAAGAATAAAATAAAGTTAAGAACTTTGTATTAATGGGTGTGTGTCTCGCCTTAGCCACCCCTAAACACTGAGATTGTGGCCTCTGTATAAAGTTAAAATCTTACGGCTAAGCAGTAAGCCAAAAGAGAAGTTTTAACAAGATTTCAGTTAAGAATGACTCGATATAAAAAAGAATATGCGATAACAATCTGAGAAAGAACATATCAGAGCCTCCATACAGCAAGGGTCATATAATATATCACTGATGCACACATAAATCAAGCTTTCAAGTTTGATTGAATTCCTAATAAAAATATTCAAATAAATCTTCACCTAAAGAATAGTGTAATAACGAAAATAAGCCAATGGGCATTATTAGAATATTTTAGAAATGATTATGGGCATAAACAATATTTCAGGCAAAATACCATAAAGTACCAAATTCAGCGTCGAGTTCCTTAGAGATTATCCTCGTCAAATGCTTCAAAACAAATTATAAATAATACATCCCATAAATAACAAATGCTGTACAACAAAAAATATTAGTATATTAAATACTACTTGATGTATTCTATTTTATGTGAGGAGGTACTTGTGTGTTTAAGAAAATGCTATGAAGTTGTACCTGTTAAGAAATATAATGAAAGCCTCTTAAGCTCAATACATGGGAACACTCCAACCTCATACCACTCACACTGCAGGAAAACAATAATAATTCTAACAAAGAGTACTAATTTATGACTGAGAAGAAAAAGAATATAATAATGTGGTACCTACCAAACGGTTTTGTATTGAATGGTGAATTCATGGCGAAGGGACTACTACTCTGTTGAATACCACTGCTAGTATTTGAGCCAAAATTCAAGCTAGTTCCTAAGCCAGTGGAAGGTGTGCTACCAAATAAGGGCTTTGAGCCAAATGAACTGCTTCCAACAGTCCCCATATTGAATGCGTTTGTACCAAAAGATGAGGAACCGGTAAATAAACTTGATCCAGTGTTACTCCTGGAATAACATAAATGTAATATTATTGAAAATAAGGAAAAATATTTTATTAAACTTTAATATTGTCAAATTCTAAATTTTACTTTCAATCTTATTTTTTTCAATATCAACATTCATGAAGTTTTTTAATGCATTCACTGAGGTCGTTTTTAAATGACAGGCCTAACAGAAGAATGAAATGAATAAAATTGCAAACAACAGCCAAATACTAGACTAAAATTAGTTTCAAAGGCTTAGTCTACCGAATTAAGTAGGAACTAATAACTATTCAAAAGGGTTGAACTAAGAAAAATTAATTCCCTGGTAGATTCCACCAAACAACAGAAAATTACCTCTACCAAGAGATAATGAATTTTTATCCTGCCTTCAATCCTCAAAAATGATATGAAATTTATCATGCCCTCAATCCCCAGAAAAATAAATATGAAATTTAGCCTGCCTTCAATCCCCAGAAATAAAATGAAATTTATCTGGACATCAATCCCAGAAATGAAATAAAATTAATCCTATATTCAATCCCCAGAAATACAATACAGGATACATTTAATGGAACTTGACATTCGTTATGTTGTACAGCAATCCATCGTATACAAATAACTAAAGTTTATTAACAACAGTCAACCTTGTCCAAATTGAATTTCGCCTAACACTGGACAAAATATGACCCAAACAGATTTTCATAAATAGTTGACAGGATAAATATTAAAGATTTTCAAGGTGTAGAGGAAAAAAGTAATCTTATGTGCATTATCATAAGATTTTCTAATAATGCACCTCCAGATGTGAATGACTGTATCTAATGGCCAATAGTAGGTTGAATGTTTTGCAGTAAGGCCACTATTCCTTATTAGGATCAAGGGTTAAATCTAGTCTGCCTTTACTTAGCAAAACTGACTGATGTAATGAGAGGTAGGGACTCTTCTCAATTAAATCAATCATTTTCAAAAATAGTGACATTCATTCTATTTTTTGAGGATGGACTTGGAAGGGTTACTACTTCTGACAGTTCTTCATATAGTGCCGTATTTACATATCCCTCTTCAAGGATATTGTAATTGAAGGACATTGATTTCCATTTGCACTTGGACTTACTCAAAGCCAAAAAAATATCTTTAGACTTCGCCTTATTTGAGGCATATCTTCTACTGGTTTGCTTTTTTAAACGTGGTTTTGTAGAGAGATATTTCTCTAGTATTATCTAAAGAAATTAAAGCAAGTGACACTATCTTAACCTTTAAAGTGCAAGCAAATATTTCCACTTGACCAACACGAGTAGGCAACTATGAAAATATTTGAGGGATATGAAAGGTTATAACTGCTACTCAAAGTGAACTGGAATAAGTTTTATTAAATGCTACATTTACTGCGACTGCCCTATAGAGAAAATCCATTTTTGAGACATTGGCATACTTCCCAAGAATCTGATACGGTATTATAGTCTGTAATTTACAATATCTTGATGGTTGTCATAAGCAGAATTATTATAAAGAGATATCTCTTGGTCTACAAAATTATCCCTATATATGCTATTTCATTTAAGTTATTTCCATCTCCTTTCTCATATTACACTGCAGTATTTCACTCAAATCCTGTCTGGGTGGATGATTAATAATGGATACAGTCATACTTCACATTACAATAGAGTATGTAATGTAAAAGTGCAAATAGAAGTATCTTGATAAATGATGCTAAATGCAGCAAAAGAAACTTTATATACAGTAAATCAGAGTAACAAAATAATTAAGAGGTGGTCCTGATATGACTAAGGAAGCTGCTTTCAGAATCTTTTAACATTTATCATGCATGATGTAAAGGGCAGCTGCTAACAGAGTAAGTTACATCCTTCCCCCCCCCAAAAAAAAATATGTAAAACCAAGTGGTGAAAATGCTATAGTACTTTACCCAAACAAAGATGGTGTTGTCGTTTGTGCTAGAGGCATGGTGGGAGGAGCAGCACCCAGTGTAACTGCTTTGGCTCTTTGCTGCTGTTCTTGGAAGGCTTGAAGGCCACTACTGCTTCCTAATCAAATAAGGGATATTTCACACAGGCATTCATAAAAAGTAGATAAATAAAACGAGAGAGGAAGATATATTAGAACAAACTTTATAAAATGGACATGTAAAATCTTCGCTTAGTTGACTTAATGAATAATGGTTACTCGTTAAAATGACTGTATAGTGAACATCTCCAAGACTATCATCACAAAGCATGATAATATTAGCATACACAGAGTCTATTATCTTCCAAATTCAACATTGATAATTAAGTTTTTAAATACTAATACTTTACATAGAAGTCACCGACTATACAAAACAAAGGATGTTGTAGCTCAAGTGATAGTGCGTGCGAGTTAGGTGATAAATGCAGGTTCGATCCCTCTGCAGGGCATTAGGAAGGGTATTCAGCCTTAATCCCTCAGCTCCAACATGTCTGTATCCACCCTAATTTGATTAGGGAATAACTTATCACCGGTACGGCTTCTGCAAGGCAAGATCCACTGGTTACCTCCTGTCCAATCTTACTTAGGCATTGTCATCTTTTCTAAGGAATTATGGGAAATACTTGTGCCAGACTCAAGGCTCTGCTGGCCAAACTCCCGGCCTATGACTTTACCCCTTCTCTCTGTTCTCTAATTTTCATTTTTTTTTTTCTGACTGAGGTTGTTGACGGTGCAACATCTAGTCCATTCCCTATTACCAGTGGTGTTCCACAGGGCACTGTTCTTTCACCTACTCTGTTTCTTCTCTTCATCAATGATCTTCTTCAGACCCCATCTTCCTCTCTTCTTCATGCCTTTGCCGACGATTCTACCCTTCCTTTTTCCTCTGCCTTTTCTTCACAACCTTCATCTGTTACTTGTAATTTCTCTCGTATCACTCTTTCTTCAACTCTCAACTCCGGTTTGTAGAGGGTATCTGAGTGGGGCACCTAAAATTTAGTTAAATTTAATGCATCCAAGACAATTTCTGGCTATCTCTTTATCTTCTTTTCCTCCTGATAGCCCTATTGTTTTCAAAACTAACGAAAATTAGCCTCTTAATTCAATCAACATATTGGGAATCCATACACCCTCTACCTTATCTTGGAGGAAACACATAATCCAAATTTCTAAATCTGTATTCAAGAACTTGGGGGTTCTGTTTTGTTTTCGTTATTACTAAAAATTTAAAGTTACTTAAAATCTATAATGGTCTTATCCGTCCCTACTTAGAAAACTGCTCACACATCTGGGGTGCTTCTTATATTTATCTCCTTGATAGGGTTGAATCTAAGGCAGTCAGACTCATTAAAGACCCTTCTCTCACTTCTAATCTGGATTCTCTTTCTCTTCGCCGTATCATTCCTTTCTCTTTTCTATCGCTACTACTTCCATCGCTGCTCTAATGAGTAGGTGTGTTGCATTCGTCCCCCAGTGCCAAGGCCGCATAACACTTGCCAAGCAGCTTTTACTCAGAAGTACTATGTGGAGATTTGTAGCTCGCAGATTGGTTGGCACAGCGACTTCTTCTTCCCATCTACCTCCAGACTCTGGAACTCTCTCCCTCCTTCTGTTTTTCCTAATTCTTATAACCTATCTTCCTTCAAAAAGCAGATCTATTGTAACCTCAGGGCCCAATCCTGCCATATTTCTAGGTCATCAGTAGTTTTGACTATTCTTACAGTCTGTACTTTCCCTTTGTGTATCATTACCTCATATCTGCCTTGTCCATAACCTTTTTCTTTTCCTTCGTCTTGATGTTTACTTTGAGAATGAGCCTTTATTGATAAGGGCGGTTTATTTTTGCCTGTCACTCATCATATATATATATATATATATATATATATATATATATATATATATATATATATATATATATATATATATATATATATATATATATATATATATATATATATATATATATATATATATATATATATATATATTATATATTATATATATATTATATATATATTATATATATATATATATATATATATATATATATATATATATATATATATATATATATATATATATATATATATATATATATATATATATTATATATATATATATATATATATATATATATATATATATATATATATATATATATATATATATATATATATATATATATATATATATATATATATGTTTTACCTTTGGCATAGATTAAAACGTACCTCCTAGGACTGGTCTAACAACAGCAGAAGCAGGAATTTTGGCATCTTCTTTAGACAGTGGCCGAAAAAAAGCTTCATCATTGACTACGATTTTGGTGTTAAGTCGCTGGCTTAACTCCACCAGTTGTGCATGCTTCATGTACACTTTAGCAGCCATTTCTTTCAATGTTTCATGTTCTCTCTGAAGAACTTCAGCAATATCTGAGAAATCAACATTAAATTATGAACATAAAATATTGGCAGTTCCACAGTAAATTCTTTACATGCTGCTGCAATTTTTTCCAGAACACAATGAGATGCACCACTATAAGAAAAGCTTAAACTCCCCCAATAAATCAAGGTTTACAAGAGGGTTCTGTTAGGAAGACTGCAATGAGAAAATTACTTAACTAGCCAATGAATGTGGGTAAATGTGGAATGAAGGAGAGTAAATGGGAGAATACTGGTTGCATGTTTATGAAAAGAAAGATGGATGCATTAGCACTAAGTGGAAAGGAAGGTACTGACTACTAGTGTGGTAGGTAGTGGGGTGTCTAAAGAAGAGAGAGGGTGAGGAAAAGAAGAAGCAGCCCTACTGAGTAAAAAGGTGTGCGATTACCTAATTGTTTTTACGGGAAAGAGCTCAAAGCTCGTATCTTCCCGTCTCCTGATCGGTTCCATTTTATACTTAGTGATACTTATCATACCTGTCCTTAAAACTATGGATTGAGATAGCATTAACTACCTCCTCGCTTAGCCAATTCCAATTATCAACTACTCTTACACTGAAAAAGTATTTCCTTACATCCTGCAAAGAAGTTTTCTTACCAAGCTTCAAACTACGACCTCTAGTCCTAGAGCCAGCCATATCAAAATATCGATCCCTATCCACTCTATCATAACCATGAAGGAATTTAAAGACTGTCACCATATCCCCCTCAATCTTCTAGCTTCGAGTGATGGTAAGTCTAATTCCCTCAGCCTCTCATCATAACTGAGATTGCGTATTTCTGGCACCAGTTTCGTGGCATGTCTTTGAACTTTTTCAAGCTTAGCTATGTGCTTT
Organism: Halocaridina rubra; assembly: GCA_037179515.1. Taxonomy (NCBI): domain Eukaryota; kingdom Metazoa; phylum Arthropoda; class Malacostraca; order Decapoda; family Atyidae; genus Halocaridina; species Halocaridina rubra. The sequence goes on from JAXCGZ010013208.1 coordinate 193,810, forward strand.
TTCAAGTGTGGATTCCAAAAGGGGGCTGCATATTCGAGTTTTGGCCTCACATAGGTTACATAAATATTTCTGAACATTTCCTTGTCCATGTGCCTGAAGGCTACCCTTACATTTGATAAGAATGCATATGCTGCCCTTACTATGCCATTTATATGTATTTCTGGAGACAAATCTGCCAGTATGTTTACTCCTAGATCTCTCATTTTCTGTCTCTTCAAGTTGTACTCCAGCCACCGAGTAGTCAAGCTTGGGCCTTCTTGCACTTGTGCCCATTCTCATTACCTTACATTTTGAAGTATTGAATTTCATTAGCCACTTTTCTGACCACTCATGCAGATTATTTAGATCCTCCTGAAGTTCTCTACCATTGTTCTCGTTTTTTACTTTCTTCAATCTTTGCATCATCTGCAAACATATTCATGAATGAATTTACAGACTCTGGTAGGTCATTTACATATACAAGGAACAAATGTGGCCCTAAAACTGAACCCTGTGGAACTCCACTACTAACTCTTCTCCATTCAGACACTGAGTGTCTTACTCTAACCCTCGGTTCCCTTCCTTCTAAGTAAGTTTTTATCCATTCCAAAACATTTTCACCTATTCTAACCATTGCTTGCAGCTTCCTAATAAGTCTCCCATGTTGAACAGTGTCAAACGCTTTCTGGAAGTCTAGGAATATGCAATCTGCCCAGCCCTCTCTTTCCTGTAAGATTCGGCTTACCTCATCATAAAATTCTAATAAGTTTGTTACTGTTGATCTACCTTCTCTGAAGCCATGTTGCCTCACTGACAAAACGTTGAAGGATTCCAAGTGAAGAGAGATATGTTTCCTTAGTAGTTTCTCCATAACTTTGCAAACTGTGCTGGTCAAGGAAACTGGTCTATAGTTCAGAGCCGTATCCCTCCTTCCCTTTTTGAAGATAGGTATCACATATGCTTGTTTCCAGCATCTTGGAATCTCCCCTGACTCCAGTGACTTTTTAAATATGATATTTAGTGCCGCTGATATTGAGTTTGCGCATTTTTTAAGCACATGAGGGGATATGTCATCAGGACCTGTAGCTTTATGAACATCTAAATCCATCAGCGCTTTGCATACCTCTGTGGCTGTAAGGTTGATGTTCTCTAATACCGGCCCTTGACCTTCTATCTCTGCAATCTGAGGGGGTGGGGTATTTTCTACTGTAAATATTGACTGAAACTCCTTGTTCAATTCTTTGCAGATCTCTTCATCCGTCTCAGTGATGCTTCCATCCGCTCTCTTTAGCCTTAAAACCTGTTATTTTACCTTCAGTTTTCCTCTGATAAAGCTGTGGAAAAGCTTGGGATTTTCTTTAGCCTTCCTGGTGATGTCCCTCTCATAGTCTGTCTCTGCCTCTCTCCTTTTACTTAGGTAGTCATTTCTTGCTCTTTTGTAGGTTTGCCAGGCATTTATGTTTTTTCTCCTCCTATACCTTTTCCAGCATTTGTCTCTCCACTCCTTAGCTCTTTTACACCCATTGTCGAACCATTTTTCTCTGGCATGAATTACACCTACTTTGGTGACAGGTATGCAGCAATCTACTATCTTCCCATATTTCTCACAAAAGATGTCATACATTTCTTGTACAGATTTGTTGTAAAATAAGGTTCTCCAGTCAATAACTGCAAAAAGCTCATTCATTTTGATGTAATCTCCTTTCGGATAGTTCCTCCTCATGTCCTCAGTGCCTCTACTCTCAGGCAGAATATCTTCAATGATATACTCCATCAACAACACACAGTGGTCACTCTTTCCAATTGGTGGTTCATACTAAATTATTTCAATATCCAACACATTATCTGTGAATACTAGATCAAATAGTGATGGCTCATCCCCACCCCTGGCCCTCGTTGGTTCCATTACATGTTGGTGTAGGAAATTCCCTTGCACGCAATCTAGGAATCTTGCCCCAAATGAGTCCTCACCACTGTGTGGGTCAAGATTTATCCAATCTACCTCTTTATGATTAAAATCTCCCATAATCAAAATATTACATTTTTTCCCCGTGCCATGTTAACAACTGAGTTTATGACTTCAATAGTACCTATATGACTTTCCTCATAAACTTCAAGCCTATTCTGGTTCCTTGGTGGGTTATATACAACAGTTATTATAATGCTCTCTGACCCAGTATTTATGCGAGCAACAAGAAATTCCTTGAACTCACTTTCTATAGCCAAGTTTATTTCTTCAACTTGAATCCTTTCACTTATGAGCAGTGCTATCCCTCCACCAGTCCTCTCAGATCTTTCAACCCTTAGTATTCTGAAGCCCTTAGGAAAACCTGTGACACTGTTTATGTCCTCATTCAACTTAAGTCTCTGTAATTGCTACTATATCTGCCTTACTGTTGTGAATCCTATTTTTTAATTCTACTGCCTTACCAGCTAATCCATCAGCATTTGTGTATAACAATCTTAATGAGGCCCCATCCCCTGATCTTCTGTCATTATCTTCTTTATCTCCCCTCTGTCTGGAAGAACTCTGAAATGAAAATTTTTCTTCTCTTCTTCATTTCTTTCCTCATTTAACCTTCTTGCCTCTTGCAACAAGTTTTTGATCTTTCCCATCTCTTCCTGTGTTCTGTATCGTCTAATGAACACTTCTTTGAATTCTTGAAGGTCTTTTAGACTTTTTTTTCTTAACAATATTTCCCTACATGTTTCCCCTCTCTCAAGGGTTACTTTTGTTGGTCTCGGCTTTCCTTCCCTCGAATTTTTACCTAGTTGGTGTATGTTTACAATATCCTCAGGACCACAAACTACTCCAAGCTTTCTTATCAGGTCTACAGCCCTAGCTTTATTTTCTTCAAGTCTTCCCTGCCATGTTGGCTCCTGGGATTCGCTTATGCCTGAGATTACCACTGTCTTCTCCTTATCAAGTGCCTGTTTGATGAGTGGGTTTGCCCTTTCCATCACAACGTCTTTCATTTTTTCGATTACTGTCTCTTTATAGTCAACTGTTTGTATGTTTTCCAGTGCCACCACCTTTACAGCCTCTTTTACTGCCACATTCCCCTTTAGTGCATCAGCAAAGGAAGTTTTCATGGCATCATTTTCCATATTCAGCTCCTGGAACTCTTTTCTGAACTGTTCAATGTTTTCCTTAATCTGGACATTCCAAGCAGCAATCTCGTCTCTCTCAGAAGAGAGCAGTGAACTAGCATCTAATTCCTTTAGGTTGTCATTCAGCTGTTTGTTTTTATCTTCTTGATTAGAAATTCTAGTTTCTAGTTGACTCTTTTCCCCTTCCAGCTTCTTCATTCTTTTTTCTAGTTCCTTTCTCTCCTGCCCTTGTGCTTTATTTGCTTCCTCCAAAGATCTTATTTCCTCTCTGAGTGTTTCATTCTCTTTCATTTCTCCATCCATATTCCGAATTTTTTCATCAAGGCTTATAACCATTGCCTCTAAATTCTTGATTTTCTGTTTAAGTCTCCCAATGGCTACCCCTCCTCCCGACCCATGGGTGGGAGAGGTTTGGGACAGAGATGGCCTCATTTTTGTGTTCTCCCTCTCACAGAATATAGAAAGAAGAAGAGAAAGAGAAAAAAAAGAAAAAACTATTATTTAAGCTTCACACAGAATTTTTATATCTCCATATGTGCTATTTAGTGACTCAATTTATCTCTTTTCTGGTAACACACATCTTAACTTAAAAATCTGACTATGGTAATTTAAGGATAAAAAGAAAAAGAAAAAACAAATGCAACAAAACAAAAGTCAAACCTGAAGGAAAATTCAAATTTGTGTCTGAGGAGGCACCCACCTGTTTCTGCTATATATTCTTCCTAACTGATAAACTCACTTGCTAACCAAGATATGTTATCACAGGATTAGACTTTACATTTAACTCAGTATATATACAAAATAAAAAAATAGTAAAAGAGAAAGCTAAAAGAAAAGAAAAAAAATGAAGAAAATAAGACAGCTGTACTACTTGGCAACTTAACTCAGTACTGATGACAGGTGTATATTTGGTGTTTATTTAATTATTCAATTATTAAGAGTATCAAACTAACTAACAAGTTAATATAAACGGGAAGGATACTGATTTTAACAATATATGGAACCACAGGATCAGGTAAACGGCTTAAGAGCTTTCCCCAGTTTACAGAAAAAATTAGGTAATGTGATGTGATGGCTTCACCTCTGGCAACTTTTCTAAATTTCCTTCAAGGCAGAACAGGACAGCAGCTTCTCTCTACCCTCACGAAAATGTTCTCAATTTTTTCCTTTAATATTTTGGACAGTCTCGTCATACAACAAATATAAGTTTTGTACTCACAATACTCTGCAGGATTTCATATTTAGGGAAATTATGGTAAAGTTTTCCACTAAGCACTTAGTCACTCAAAAACACAAGGAAAAATTTAAGAGATACAGGGATGTGTGTACTGTGTGTGTGCGTGCGTGTGTGTATAGTGTAATTGTGTAGTTAAGCGAAAGTAAGTTTTGTTTCTTGTAAGATGGTAATGTGCAAGTTATGTTACTTAATGAAAAGTGTGAGTACTTGTAGCTTGGTGTTTATCCTATCTATATTAAATTGCAGAAAATTCATGTTGTCTGTTACAAATCCTGTTGCTTTAACTGCAGGTGGGGTTTGGTATATATGAACAGATCCCATCAAAATTTAGGTCAAGTAAAGTCCTCAGCAGATAAGAGCCATGATATCTTATTGTCTATTATATATATATATATATATATATATATATATATATATATATATATATATATATATATATATATATATATATATATATATATATATATTATATATTATATATTATATATTATATTATATATATATATATATATATATATATATATATATATATATATATATATATATATATATATATATATATATATATATATATATATATATATATATATATATATATATATATATATATATATATATATATATATATATATATATATATATATATAGGACTTATAATTACTAGGACTTATAATTACTAAGTCAAGGCTCTACCAACTACACACCACAGAAGGTATAAAAGGAATCCAACCTTATAGCTTATATCTGCTATACTCAGGAATGAACGCATTCGAATGCGTTCATTCCTAAGTATAGCAGATATAAGCTATAAGGTTGGATTCCTTTTATATCTTCTGTGGTGTGAAGTTGGTAGCACTTTGACTTAGTAATTATAAGTCCTAGGTTCGAGTCCCGGTCGGGATGAAAAATTATTCATGTTTTCACATATGTAATGTGCTTAATTGATTATATATATATATATATATATATATATATATATATATATATATATATATATATATATATATATATATATATATATATATATATATATATATATATATACTGTGCCAAGGTGCTACCAACTATACCATAGAAGGTCTAAAAGGGAGACCAGTCTTACAGCTATATATGCTATAGTAGGAATGAATGCACTCTATCTGAATGCCACTATGTTCATATTACAGTTTCCCCCAACCTCACTTGTGGCTTTGTTTTTGCATTTAATTAAAATCTCATTCTTATTTGGGACCAACAATAATCAAATAAGCACATTACCATATGTGAAAACATGAATGAATTTTACCCCAACCGGGACTTGAACCTAGTATAGCAGATATAGCTGTAAGCTTTGTTTCCCTTTTAGACCAACTGTGGTGTAGGTGGCAGGGCCTTGGCACAGTAATTATTTGTCCTAGGTTCAAGTCCAGGTCAGGGTAAAAATTATTCATGTTTTCACATATGGCAATATGCTTATTTGATTATTGTTGGTCCCAAATGAGATTGAGCTTTGAATTAAATACGAAAACAAAGCCACGAGTGAGGTTGGGGGAACTATAATATGAACAGAGAGGCATTCAGATAGGGTGCATTCATTCCTAGTATAGCAGATATACCAGTAAGGTTTGTTTCCCTTTTAGACCTTCTGTGGTTTAGTTGGTAGCACCTTGGCACAATAATTATGTGTCCTAGGTTCAAGTGCCGGTCGGGGGAAAATATATATATATATATATATATATATATATATATATATATATATATATATATATATATATATATATATATATATATATATATATATATATATATATATATATATATATATATATATATATATATAGTGATCCCTCCATCATCGCGGGGATTCGGTTCCGGGACCCGGCGCAAAACAGGAAAATCACGGAGTAGGAGCAGCCTATATGTACATAGATATTTTAATTTATTTTTACGTTTTACACCGTATAAACCCTCCCTGTACTGTTAACAAACCACCCTTTACTTCATAAATAACAGCATGCAAGCGTAAATTTATATGACATACTCATGTCCATAGGTATTTTACAATTATTTTTACATTTACTGTATAAACTCTCCCTGCACTGTTAAAAAACCACCCTTTATTTTATAAATAACAGAATGCAACGTAAATTTATATGTACGTGATAGGTAAACTTACCTCATCTGTTATGGTTAACATTTTCCTTTGCCGCTCAGGCTCACTACAAGAAGCCTTAGAAGATGAAGGATGCTTGGGAGGCATTGCAAAGGTTAAAATATGCGAGTAAAAAAATCACAAGCAAAACATATTAATAATAATAAGCACAACGTGAACGGCGCACACGACTGAGGCGAGACAATGGAAGATGGTGGAAGCCTTTGTCCAAAACGCTGATAGCGGTATCGTATTTTACATGTTGCAATATTGTTAGTATTTACGTTTTTTACTATTTTTCATTGTTTTATTATTCTTACTAGAAATACGTTTTTTTTTATAAAAAAAATCATGAAACTACTGGAAAAATAAATATGTATGCTAGCTCACGTAGCTGCGACCCCAATACATTGTACGCTATCGGACACAAGCAAAACGTTTAATAAGCACAACGTGAACGGCGCACACGTGAGTTAGACTGAACGAGCCTTTGTCCGAAACGCTGATAGCGGTATCGGATTTTACATGCTGCAATACTGTTAGTATTTATGTTTTATACTATTTTTTACTGTTTTATTATTCTTAGGCTAAGAAATACGTTTTTTTATCAATAAAATCATGAAACTACTGGAAATAAAAATATATATGCTAGCTCACGTAGCTGCGACCCCAATACATTGTACGCTATCGGACACTATTTCGCATGATGCAATACTGTGAGTTATACTGTACGTACGTATATCTAAATTTATGTTTTTTACTATTTTTTACTGTTTTATTATTCTTAGGCTGGGAAATTTTTTTTATTTATCAATTAGATAATGAAATATGTTTTTTTCAATAAAAAAAAGAAAATACTGAGAATTTTTATTTTTTTAATATTTTTGCATATACCCAAAAAATAAAATAATAATTTGCCAAAAATAAAACCAAGGTACAGTGAAAACGCGAACCAAGAAACGCGATCCTGCTGGGGATCACTGTATATATATATACAGTGTTCCCCCCCTGTATCGCTTTTCTTGGTTCGCGTTCTCACTCTATCGCGGTTTTTTTTGGATAAATTATTATTTTATTTTATGGGTATATGCAAAAATATTAAAATATTAAAAAAATAAAAATTCTCAGTATTTTCATTTTTTTATTGAAATAAACATATTTCATTATCTAATTGATAAAAAAAATTTATTTCCAAGCCTACGAATAATAAAACAGTAAAAAATAGTAAAAAACATAAATTTAGATAGATAGATAGATAGATACATTTATTGACCACCTCTTTTGAAAAGTATAATCTTTACAAAAGGAATATTTGGTCCAAATTACAATGAATAAATACAATAGATTTTGTACAATCATCAAATAAGTAAATGAATTTTAAATTAATATACATTGTACTAATAACTGAATGATATACGTACGTACAGTATAACTCACAGTATTGCATCATGCGAAATAGTGTTCGATAGCGTACAATGTATTGGGGTCGCAGCTATGTGAGCTAGCATATATATTTATATTTCCGGTAGTTTCATGATTTTATTAATAAAAAAAAAACGTATTTCTTAGCCTAAGAATAATAAAACAGTAAAAAAATAGTAAAAAAACATAAATACTATCAGTATTGCAACATGTAAAATACGATACCGCTATCAGTGTTTCGGACAAAGGCTCGTTCAGTCTAACTCACGTGTGCGCCGTTCACGTTGTGCTTATTAATACCTTTTGCTTGTGAATTTTTTACTCGCATATTTTAACCTTTGCAATGCCTCCCAAGCATCCTTCATCTTCTAAGGCTTCTTGTAGTGAGCCTAAGCGGTAATTTGGATATACGTACGTACAGTATAACTCACAGTATTGCATCATGCGAAATAGTGTCCGATAGCGTACAATGTATTGGGGTCGCAGCTACGTGAGCTAGCATATATATTTTTATTTCCAGTAGTTTCATGATTTTATTGATAAAAAAACGTATTTCTTAGCCTAAGAATAATAAAACAGTAAAAAATAGTAAAAAACATAAATACTAACAGTATTGCAACATGTAAAATACGATACCGCTATCAGCGTTTCGGACAAAGGCTCGTTCAGTCTAACTCACGTGTGCGCCGTTCATGTTGTGCTTATTAAACGTTTTGCTTGTGTTCGATAGCGTACAATGTATTGGGGTCGCAGCTACGTGAGCTGGCATATATATATATATTTCCAGTAGTTTCATGATTTTATTGATAAAAAAAACGTATTTCTTAGCCTAAGAATAATAAAACAATAAAAATAGTAAAAAACATAAATACTAACAATATTGCAAAATGTAAAATACGATACCGCTATCAGCGTTTCGGACAAAGGCTTCCACCATCTTCCAATGTCTCGCCTCACTCGTGTGCGCCATTCACGTTGTGTTTATTATTATTAATATGTTTTGCTTGTGATTTTTTTACTCGCATATATTAACCTTTGCAATGCCTCCCAAGCATCCTTCATCTTCTAAGGCTTCTTGTAGTGAGCCTAAGCAGCAAAGGAATATGTTTAACCATAACAGATAAGGTAAGTTTACCTATCACGTACATATAAATTTACGTTGTATGCTGTTATTTATAAAATAAAGGGTGGTTTTTTAACAGTGCAGGGAGGGTTTATACAGTAAATGTAAAAATAATTGTAAAATACCTATGGACATGAGTATGTCATATAAATTTACGCTTGCATGCTGTTATTTATGAAGTAAAGGGTGGTTGCTTAACAGTACAGGGAGGGTTTATACAGTTTATACGGTGTAAAAGTAAAAATAAATTAAAATATATATGTACATATAGGCTGATCCTACTCCCCAATTTTCCTGGTTTGCGCCAGGTCCCAGAACCGAACCCCTGCAATAAGGGGGGGAACACTGTGTGTATATATATATATATATATATATATATATATATAAATATATATATATATATATATATATATATATATATATATATATATATATTTTTTTTACTGTTTTATTATTCTTGGGCTAAGAAATACGTTTTCTTATTAATAAAATCATGAAACTACTGGCAATTTTAATATATATGCTAGTTCACGTAGGTGCAACCCCAATACATTGTACGCTATCGGACAGTATTTCACATGATGCAATACTGTGAGTTATATATCTAAATTTATGTTTTTTACTATTTTTCAGTTTTATTACTCTTAGGCTAGGAAATACTTGTTTTATCAATAAAATAATGAAAATTTCAATATGTACTAGCTTACGTAGGTGCGACCCTTTTCATTTTCCGAAACGCTGATACCGGTATTGTATTTTACATGGTGCTATACTGTTAGTACTTATGTTTTTTTACAATTTTTTACTGTTTTATTATTCTTAGGCTAAGAAATGCGTTTTTTTTATCAATAAAATCATGAAACTACTGGAAATTTTAATATATGCTAGCTCATGTAGTGCAACCCTTTGCGTTTTCCGAAACGCTGATACCGGTATCGTACTTTCTATGGTGCAGAGTTAATTGTTCAAATTTATGTTTTTTTACTATTTCTTACTGTTTTGTTATTCGTAGGCTGGGAAATAAATTTTTTTATCAATTAAATAATGAAATTTTTTTTCAATAAAAAAATTAAAATACTGAAAATTTTTATTTTTTTAGGATTTTAATATTTTTTCATATACTCCCAAAATAAAAAAAAAAGGCAAAAAAAATCGCGGTACAGTGATTTCGTGAGGGAAGAAACACGATAGAGCGAAGGATCACTGCATATATATATATATATATATATATATATATATATATATATATATATATATATATATATATATATATATAAAATATGATTTTTCACATTTAATACGAATCTCAGTTATATAGGCACTGAAGCCATGAGTGAGGTTAGGAGAAACTGTAAATTGAAGAAAAAGGCATTCAGATAGAATACTTTTATTCCTACTACAGCAGATAAGCTTTAAGGCAATTTCGCGGCTCTGCTATCGCGAATTCAGTGCATCGCGGATTTTTTTTTGGGAAAAAAAAAAAAAAAAACAAGATTATTGTGACACCAGGATGGTCCAAATATGATAAATTAAAACAGCCTTTTTCAGGTTGTAAAGAGAAACAGAGATGGAGAGTGTAATGACCTGTCAGATGTGAAGGGATTATAAAAGATGTGTAATGAATATCCACTTCTCTGCTGGGTTTTACTATACTCTGCATTACTTTCATGATGTCTTTTCCAATCATTCTCCTTAGATATTATTATTATTATTATTATTATTATTATTATTATTATTATTGGCGACAATAATTTTCCTATGATGATGATTGTGGAGTTTATTATTATTATTATTATTATTATTATTATTATTATTATTATTATTATTATTAAGGGTTCATCATTGTTTGTACATCTGTTGGTTTATTTACTTTAATAACTGTGTACAGTGCCCCTCCCTAGTTGGCTGGGACAAAGAGAGTGTGGGGGGTTGGGTAGAATAGAATGTTGAGAGAGAGAGAGAGAGAGAGAGAGAGAGAGAGAGAGAGAGAGAGAGAGAGAGAGAGAGAGAGAGAGAGAGAGCGAGAGCGAGAGCGAGAGCGAGAGAGAGAGAGAGAGAGAGAGAGAGAGAGAGAGAGAGAGTCTTTAATTAACACTTGTTCATTCAACCAAAATACATTTATTGTAAAATAATGGTTTAATTACAAATTCATAATAACAATAATAATAATAATAATAATAATAATAATAATCTCCACAATCATCATCAAAGGAAAAATATTGTTGCCAATAACAATAATAATAATAATAATAATATCTAAGGAGAATTTTTGGTATAGATATAATGAAAGTAATGCAGAGGTATATGAAAACCAGCAGAGAATTGGATATTCATTACACATCTTTTATAATCCCTTCACATCTGACAGGTTATTACACTCTCCATCTCTGTTTCTCTTTACAGCCTGATAAAGGCTGTTTTAATTTATAATTTTTTGACCCGTCCTGGTGTCACAATAACCTCTGATTTTTTTTTTTTTTTTTTTTAAAGGTGTTCCTACTTCGTGCAAATTCACCTATCGCGGCCGGTCCCGGGCCCGAACCCCCGCGATAAACGAGGGGTTACTGTATATATATATATATATATATATATATATATATATATATATATATATATATATATATATATATTATATATATATATATAATATATATATAATATATATATATATATATATATATATATATATATATATATATATATATATATATATATATATATATATATATATATATATATATATATATATATATGCAATAATAATCATAATTAAGCAAACCTTTTAATATGAACTAACCTTCAGGAGTCTCACAAGGATTATTAGCAGCTTGCATACATACTGCAACCTCATCAATTTTATTTCGACAATAGATCATATCCGATTCAAAGGAACGCACCAGATTTATGAAATACATCTCAGGTGCCTTATTCTCTCCCTGTAAGGCCATAGGAGTATCTTTGGTTCTTCTTGCCATTTCTACGTGCTCTGCTTCCTGAAACAGCAGAATGAGTTACAGAAAAATTCAACTCAATTCATCAATGAAGTAACTTTAGAACCACATTTCATTTTTTTTTTGTAAAACATTTTTTTTCAAAATTAAATCTATTTATCTATAGAAAGGACTCACTCACTCTTATAAAAGGGGTGGTCAAATTAAAGGACACCCCCAAAGACCCTATTTTCACTGTATGCTAGCACCTCGTATCTTTCCTCTCACAAACATATGACCGAAATCCTCTTTTTCCTCTCACTTGTTTGAAACCATACACATACATAGCCCCAATGACAAGGTTCTGGTTGAATGTTTCCTATTAGAACTCTATCAATTGAAACTTGGAGAGAACAACATACAAATGGGGACTTCCCCTCATTTTGATCCATTTAATTTACATTTAAGAAATGCAAGGAAAAGGTAATATTATATGACCCCTGCAAGAAGAAGGTGAAGAGAATATTACCAGTAAAATGTATATAAAATTATAGGAGGAAGCTTAACTATTCACCTAACATACATAAAAAACTATAACCAATTTGCAATACTTCTTAAAGGGCAAAAAAGCAATTTATGTACATTTATATAAAACTGTAAAGAAGAAATTTTTCTCAGATTGTAAATGAATGTGTCAATATATGCTCTGGATATAGTGCAAGACCAAATTTTCAATCTTCTTACAACCTTTTCTTACCACTTTTAGTAATTCCTTATTGTAATGTATACATTTCCTTATTGTAATGTATACATATTGATATGAATGATTTTGTTCAAAAATATATAATTAAAATTAATTAAATATAACAATATAAATACCTATAATTAAGTTCAAGATAGTAAGTTCTGCAGCTTTTAACATCTCTTAACTAATGGCTGGTGCAAAATATTGATATGAGCATGTACTTCCATATTTCCTAGACTTAGACAAAGCTCTATTTTAAACTGAAAACGTCCTTCCTCAATCTGAAGACTGACTTTCAAGAATTTACCTTCATTACTTCAGCTTTCAAGCTGACTGCATTTCCATGAAGTTGTAGGTATTCACTGGCTAATTCAGCTAAATGCTGCTGAATCTCTTCAGCCTTTTTACCCACTTTATGAAAAGGAGCAGCTGTCTGTCGAATATTTTCCTCTGATGCAGAATTTTCTGCATTTCTCCAAGACCTAGATGTAATAATACACATCAATAAGCGACTAAAGCATTTAATTTACCGTGATTGTTCTTTGGTATATATCACGAATCTACGAGGGGTTTTGATTTAATTTGTAAAACAGAGTATACTGGTATAAGCATAAGTTATATGACCTAACTTTAAGCTTATTTTGCAAGCATATTTTGAGAGGTGTACAAAAAATATAAATTTTGAAGATGATACTACAGATGAGCCATTCAATCATTTACATGTCAATATGGTCTTTTCAATGTGTTGATATCCCTTCCACTCCATACACATCACAAGAAATTATGTTGTTCCAGTTTTAAGTCACGGACTCCCTTTTCTACCAAGGGCTAGGACGGTTGCCTTCATGCGAAGGACTTGTTTTGGCAGATGTAATCGTTACTCTGAGTGCATGCCCTTGCTAACCTCAGACCGTGACGGGGTGCGAACCCTCGACCTGACGCCTCAGAGTCGCGGACGCTACCGCTTGAGCCACAGTGACTACCCATCACAAGAAATTATAAACTCTTCATACCAGAGTTTTGGAAAATTTAGACATCAATATTTGTTAGCAAGACTTAATACAACATCTGGCAATTACTGGAGAAGGAAATATGTAATAAGTGATAATATTTCATAATAGGAACAAAAAGCATCATGCTGAGGAATGAAACACTAAAAGACTGCTATGGGATGTGTAGAACACATCATGCTCTCTGTATACAGTATATAGATGAGACAGCCACTAAAATGAACATCTTATTTTGAAAAATGAACAAATGTGATATGTGCATAAATGTTCATTCTCACGCCAGTTATGTTTCATACTCTCCTCAGACAACTGTTCTTAGGGTCTGAAGAGACTGGACTTATTTTCAAGAAAACGTGGTTAAAAAGAGCAGAATAAAGACTTATTAGTCACAGAGGAGAGGTTTATAGAAAACAATATGTCTTCGATACCCCTTAACTGAGAACTGTGCGAGGTCTGGTAAACTACCTCAAAACAATTAATGCTTTACATCTATACTGACCATTTATCTAGCAGATACTTGTACTTATAATATCCACAGAAAGAGGGCAATAGATGTAGGGCACAAGAGCAAATGGGGTTGTCAAGCACTGGCCTAAGAGCAGGTATAAGCCCTTCAGTACTCACATAAAAAGAATATATTGCTGGAATTATGCAGCAAACAGTTTAAAGATTGGAATGTACAGATCAATTTCAGGGTCTTATCTTGACCTAACAAATGCAAAAGGTTTTTTGCTAAAAGCAACAGTATAGTAAAAGAGAAGTAGCCGAGTGATGCTTTAAAACAATATCAGTGTACCCTATCCTGCTTAACGTATTTCAGAGAGGACGTTTTCAAAAAGGCGTGTCCTCAGGCACTTCAACCATTAGAATATAATTTTGCAGGAAACAGTAAGCCATACACGCATAGTAGACACTGTGCAGGAAACAACAATGTTGCTGCTCAATTAAAAATCCATTTGCAACAGGTACTGACTACTTTCAACCATGCATACACAAAATTTGGATTTATCATGAACTCCAAGAAGGCTCATATTTATTAACAATCATCAACCGAGGCAAGGTAGATAGTACCAAACCATCAATTTAACTAGGCCACATAACACTGGAAAACGCATACCACTCTCTATATATTTGGAGTCATTTTTCCTCCTATGCCGACCTTGATGACAGGATACAAAATCATCCTAAATACGTCCGAACAGCTTTTGGATGTCTCCAAACAAGTCATGTAAGATCATGACATCCAAAAAGACAATATATGTTAGTGCACAAAGCAGTGGTAATCCCAATGCTCCCAGAAGCACCATAGACATGGACGACATACCAATATTTGAAGGCACTTGAAGAGTTACATCAATGTTCTTAGATATATATTAAACATCATATGGAAGGCAAGAAGAACCAATATCAGGATGCTAAGTAACCAAACAAAGCAAATATTGAAGCCTTCATAATCAAGTTCCACTAAAAAGAAGTCACATTGTTCGGACACATGAAAACTAGAAAAACAAATATCAACATTCTACCTTACTGAGAGCAACTGTAAAAGAGGCAACAACAAAAAAGATACAAAGATGTCCTTAAAACTTATATGACAGTGACATAAAATACTGGGAAACCACTGCCTGGAATAGGGAGCTCTGGTGAACTATCAACCGTGAAGGAGCAGCAATTTTTGAAAAACTTATGCCCAGAATTGAAAGAGAAAGGGTAATCATGACCCATTCTGCCATCTGGTACTTTTTGTCCTGACTGCAGGAGAGCTTTTGTATCCAAAATTGGAATCCTAAGCCACCTAACAGATCATAGCATACGCAACAAAGGCCATTACCCTTGACCTCGGGAAATTGCCATGAAGGGGCAACTTATTAGTTGCCTATATTAGTATTGGGGGAATAAATATAAAAATCTGTAACTGGAATTACAGCTTCAATAATGGACATAATATTACATCACTTTCCATCACAGTTTACGATATTGATAAGGGAGGATGATATGCTACTCCAGTGATTCCCAACCTTTACACCTTGGATGAACCCTTGTAATAATTTTTCATATTCTAAGGAAACCCTATATATAGTATACTAATATAAATATTATTTTTTTAAGATAAGTTCTTGAGCAATGTAATTTATATGAAATCTACAATTACATCACATGAGAGTTCACACTAATAAGTCAATAATGTTATGACTTACTGTCATTTTGTAATAGCACATAATTATATTACAGTTTCACACTAATAAGTCAATAATGTTATGACTTACTGTCATTTTGTAATAGCACATAATTATATTACAGTTTCTTGCAGAACCCCTGGTGATGGTAGGCGGAACCCCAGGGTCCCGCAGAACCCTGGTGATGGATGGCGGAACCCCAGGGTTATTGAATTGACACAATCTAAGTACTTTTCATTTTGAAAGCCTTTGTAGTATCAACACTAAAATCTTAATAGTCAAAAAGTATAAAATATCAAGTAAAAGTAGCAAGAAAAATTTATGAA
>JAXCGZ010013208.1:215000-325000 GCA_037179515.1 Halocaridina rubra
GGAAGAGAGGGGAACAGGAAAGATGAAAAACTGAGCTTCCACAATTAATATAAAAATTCTGCTTATCATTTTTACATAGTGAGGCATTTCTAACGTCTCTTCTCTTCATTCAAAATTATACTAAATATTTATATTACTATAATACTACCAAAAACTATATATATATATATATATATATATATATATATATATATATATATATATATATATATATATATATATATATATATATATATATATATATATATATATATATATATATATAATTTTTTTTTTTTTTTTTTTTTTTATATATATATAATTAAATCACAATAAATCGTTGACATCTTACTAAATATCATTCCCTTGTAGTGCTGTTTTATGGATAATGACATATTAGATAGCTTACCCTTATGTTCCCATACTAGTAGTTCACATGTAAGGAAGCAGATCCTCATACATTATACTTTTTGTAAAGAAGCTAACCCTCGTTTATAGGCAAGAGTAAATATACAAACATGATGACTCACATGCATTTGCTGAAGGTGGCTGTGCTCCACCAAGACCCAATCCCGTTCCACCTAAGCCACCTCCTAAACACACACTGGATACAGGAGCTGCTGTCGTTTGCGGTGTTGTAGTGGTCATACCTGAGAGAAAAATCAAGTGTACTTAAATAAGAATGTTACCAAAAAAAAAAAAAAAAAAAAAAAAATTTCTTTTTACAGTTAAGTAACCCTTCGTTTATCGTGGAGGTTTGGTTCCGGGACCGGCCGCGATAGGTGAATTTCCGCGAAGTAGGAACACCTAAAAAAAAAAAAAAAAAAAATTTTTAAGATGATTATGACACCAGGACGGGCCAAAAAATTATAAAATAAAACAGCCTTTATCAGGTTGTAAAGAGAAACAGAGATGGAGTGTAATGACCTGTCAGATGTGAAGGGATTATAAAAGATGTGTAATGAATATCCCATTCTCTGCCAGGTTTTAATATACCTCTGCATTACTTTCATGATGTCTATTCCAAAAATTCTCCTTAGATCTTATTATAATTATTATTATTATTATTATTGGCAACAATAATTTTCCTTTGATGATTATTGTGGAGGTTATTATTATTATTACGAATTTGTAATTAAACCATTATTTTTACAATAAATAATGTAGTTTTGGTTGAATGAACAAAAGTTAATTAAAGATGTTTCTCTCTTTCTCTCTCTCCAACATTCTATTCTACCCAACCCCCCTCACTCTCTTTGTCCCAGCCAACTAGGGAGGGGCACTGTACACAATTATTAAAGTAAATAAACCAACAGATGTACAAACAATGATGAGCCCTTAATAATAATAATAATAATAATAATAACAATACACCTAGTTCTCAGAATAACGCCTAGATAGGTTCTCAGAAGTGTCGTATAAATGGAAAATTGCATGAAAAAACGAGTCATTTTCCATATGAAACAATGATAAAGGGCATAGATACGTTCCAAACCTTACATAGACACACCAATGCAAAGATATAAGATAAGTAAAAAACATATATTATTACTACATAGCAAAGCAGAAAGCCCTGTATCTATTTTTAAGAGTATACAAAAGATATTCATATTCACTTTACAGCTAGAAATTAACATACATTACTGTACTGTACTCTATTATGCAGTGGGCAACAGTCATACAGTACACTGGGAAATGCATGGTGGCCGTGAGCAAGTAACTTATGCGGTAGAAGAGGAGGAGGAGGCAGGAGAACGAACCTCTATCTGCAAATGTAAACAAAGATAAAATAAAAATTATAAATAACCAAAGGAAGACTAAAAACCGAAAAAAAAAATTAATTATGCAATGCCTAAATCTACCATATGACAGATTAAAAAAACTTAATCTCCATTCTCTCGAGAGGCGCAGAGTTAGGGGGGATATGACTGAGGTGCATAAATGCTTTAAAGGGATTAACAAGGGAGATATTAATAAAGTTTTAAAAATTCATGATCAAACCAGAACTTGTAATGGGTAATGGATTTAAGCTTGATAAATTTAGGTTCAGAAGGGAAATTGGTGAAAATTGGTTTGGTAATACCGTAGAATAGCTGATGCATGGAACAGGATTCCTAGTAGGATAATAAATGCCAATACCTTAGACACCTTCAAATGTAGATTAGATAGACATATGACAGAGGTAGGGTGGGTGGTTTAAGGGGATTAACAAGGGTGATATTAATAAAGTTTTAAAAATTCATGATCAATCCAGAACTCGTAATGGGTAATGGATTTAAGCTTGATAAATTTAGGTTCAGAAGGGAAATTGGTGAAAATTGGCTTGGTAATACCGTAGAGTAGCTGATGCATGGAACAGGGTTCCTAGTGGGATAATAAATGCCAATACCTTAGACACCTTCTAATGTAGATTATATAGATATATGACAGAGGTAGGGTGGGTGTATATATAATGTATAATGATGATGATCTCTTCTTATCGTAATCCTCTTTGTACTCGTGGAAGAAGCGTCCGCGGGCGCTTATTTAAAAAAAAAAAAATTAAAAAAATGGGGGGGGGCATTATTCGCGAAATTCGAATTTTGTTTTACTATTATTTTTGGAGGCGTTATTACAATTTCGCGGATAAAAAAATCGCACATAAAAGGAACAAGGTGTAATAACAATAATAATAATGATAATAATCTCCACAATCATCATCAAAGGAAAATTATTGTCGCAAATAATAATATAATAATAATAATAAGATCTATTGGAATAGACATCATGAAAGTAATGCAGAGGTATATTAAAACCCAGCAGAGAACTGGATATTCATTACACATCTTTTATAATCCATTCACATCTGACAGGTCATTACACTCTCCATCTCTATTTCTCTTTACAGCCTGATAAAGGCTGCTTTATTTTATCATTTTTTGGCCCATCCTGGTGTCACAATAATCTTTTTTCTTTTTTTTTAAATCCGTGATTCACTGAATTCGCGATAGGTGAACCGCGAAATAGTGAGGGATTACTGTATTATGGACCTGGCGTGTAAATACGATTTACATGGAAACTTAAGACTGGTTAAGGTTTACACAGATTTACCAGTACAGAAGCTAATGCAGTTGGCATAAAGCAAACATAATCAACTATTTTCATTATGCAGGTGTACAGATAGGATTACAAATATAATTTTTTTTTATTTTACACTCCCTAACCAAATTAAAACTTGATAAAAGATACAAAAATATGTTTCCTTAATTATTTGCCATGCAGCACATTAAACTAGAAATACACTTTAGATATCAAGCTCCCAAAATAACACATCAAAGATTTTGCTGTATTGCTATAATAATTATACTGGAAGTAATGAAAGCTGGGAAGGCACCAGTTAGATAAGTATCATGTGAACTCGAGTCAAAAGGTGGAAAAGAAATACTGGAATGGATGGCAGGGACACTGTAAGCATTTCAATAAACAAATATGAAAGTAGAAGTTTTGGAGAAATTGGTTTGCTGAGTGCATGGGAGTGTTCATTGAGAAGTTAAGAGCTTGACTAAAAGAAATCAGTGGAGAACGGAATAGGTTCAGGAGAGGTAGACACTATATGGATCAAGTATTTGAGTGAAGCTGGGAGTGTGTGTACCTAGAAGGAAGCAAGGCCATTTTTGGGTTTTCTTGAACTTGGAGATAGCATAGGATAGGGTTGCTAGAAAGGCATTAGGGAGCATTTTGTTACAGTAGAGAATATAAGAATGTCGATTAGAGCAGTCATTAGTAGAAAATGTGTCATCAATAAGGTGACTGCAGGGCAATATCAAGGGGGAGTGATATTCCCATGGTTGTTCAAAGTGTATATGAATGGAGATGTAAATAAAAGAGCACTAAGCAGACAGTATGGAATTAGATAGTGGAAATGGAAGGGTACAGGAAGTGAATCCATTACTATTTGTAAAGGACACTGCTAGTGGCTGATTCTGAGGGGAAACTGAAGCAGTTGGAAACTGAGTTTTCAAGGAAGTCAGAGAGAAGTTATGGTCGAATGAGGGTAAAGGAATGTTGATGGTGGCATGCTAAACGTGAGTAAATACTGAATTACAAGAGGAAGTTGAGAATTCTAATTATCTAGGGTCAAACGTAGCTGTGAAAGGAGGAGTAGAAGCAAACATGAGTTACAAAATGAAGGAGGCCCATATATACCTATGTACCACAAAAGCTCATGAGAAAGAGGTAGTTAGAAGAGTGAACAAAGTTATGTGAAGGTGAGACAGAAAATGGGCATTTGTAATATTCCTGATGAGTGGAGATTGCTGAGGTGGTTAGGGCATATGGAATGAGTTAATGAGGGTCAAATAATAGTGCATGGGGCAGAGGTCATTGCAATAAAGCTAAGTGGAAGACCAAGAATGAAAGGGATGGATAAGATGGATGGAAAATTGGACAAACTTGGCATGTAAGTGTTCCAGAGAAGAGAAAGGGATGTGCAGATTGTGACTGTAAAAAGATGATGAGAGTTAAAGGGAATTTCCCACATCTGCTCAGTTATGAACTGGGATGGGCATAAGTGCATGGTCCCAGAGTAGATCTTTGTTGAAATGTGATGGACCATGTCCAGCAGGGGTCATAATGACAACCCTTTATGCCAAAGAAAATAAGAGGCAAGATATGTGGTAAGTGGGTCTTTTGGTGAATGTGTATACACTTTGACTAGGCAACCCCCTTTTACTAAGAGGATTACAGTCAATGCTTATGCATGCACCAACAAGAATGAGAAGTACACAAAACATTTTTCGGGTAGTTTACAGTTCAGCGGGCCATGCCGCTCAACGACCTCATCCCTCCACTCAGGTAAGTAGTTCGACTGAAGGTTAGGTAAGTATTTTTAGTTAGGATAGTAAGATGGGGGTTCACCCCCCCTGACTAAGAGGTTAGGTAAGTATATTTAGTTAGGATAGTAAAAAATTGTTTTGTATGCCTATTGTCACCAATTTTTGTTGTGGGTTCATCCGTCAGTTCTCTAGTCAGAACCTATCGCCATCTATTGGTAGGTTTTGAACATTGGTATGGCCTGCTAAACTGTAGGTGTTCCCATTTTTCTTTACACCAGAAGGATGGTTTACTTCTGTAGCAAGCAAATGACCAAATACATTTTAGAAATTTCCAGTTGCACTGAAATAGAGGGATTTGATGATAAAACAAATGACTTTAAAAATAGTATTGGAAATTATAAGAAGTAATTTTCACTACGTAACTTTTGTCTGTGAATGTTTCAGTCCAGTCATCAGAGTATATCGTAAGAATTACTTTCACACAGATAAATTAGATGTATACTAAACAGCTAGAGAATATATTCCTGTTTTACATTATCTACAGGTACTGGACAGGGCAATATGTTCTATTAATTTTTTGTATACAGTGGAAACTACACCTACGAATGCCCCAAACCACGAACAAATCGACCAACAAACACAATTTTTTAACAAATATTGAATCGACTAGCAAACAATCTTCGAGGTACAAACATACATACGCCCAGGCAATCGCGTTTTTTATCTCAGTTCTGAATTGGTGCCTGCAACGTGTAATTTCCAGATTTTTTTGTTTTTTTGCTTTAAATTAGCCCTCAATATGGCTCCTATGAAAGAAAAAAGTGTAAGTGATAGCGGGATTAAAAAGTCTAAATGTACGGAGAAACGAAAAAAAAATAATAGCTAAAGATGAGATCGGTGTTCATGTTTCTGATCTCGCCACGCAGTATGACATGGCGAAACCAATCATCTGTACTATTTTAAAGAATAAAGAGGCCTTAAAGGCAGCTGACGTGGCTAAAGGAGTCACTATTTTAACAAAGAATAGGTCTCAGATTATAGAAGAGGTAGAAAAATTATTGTTAGTTTGGCTAAATGAACAAGAGCTTGCTGGAGATAGTGCTAGTGAGGTTATAATATGCACGAAGGCTCTACAGTTACACCATGATTTAGTACTAAACACTCCGAGTGCTAGTGACACTCAAATTGACGGATTATAAGAAAGTAGAGGCTGGTTGAGAAAATTATGTCATCGAACTGTAATTCACTGTTGTTAGGCATGGAGAGGCAGCTAGCTCAGACCAAAAGGCAGCAGATGCCTAAGTGCTAGAAGTCACTAAATTTATCGAAAGTGAAGGTTATGTCTCACAGCAAGCTTTTAATTGTGATGAAACAGGACCGTTTTAGAAAAAAAATGCCTAAAAGGACCAACATAACCCAAGAGGAAAAGTCACTGCCTGGCCACAAACCTATGAAGGACAGGCTTACACTTTTACTGCACGCTAATGAAATTGGGGATTGCAAGCTTAAGTCTCTTTTAGTCTATCACTCTGAAAATCCACACATCTCCAAGTAAAATGAAGTGTTGTAAGCTAGACTTCCCATAATGTGGAGGTCGAATAGCAAGGCTTGAGTAACACATATCCTATTCACAGCATGGTTGACTGAAGTTTTTGCGCCAGCTGTTAAGAAATATCTTGAGGAGAGAGGCTTGTCTCTTAAGAGTCTTCTGGTAATGGACAATGCTCCTGCCCATCCTCCAGATTTGGAAGAAGACCTTGATATTGAATACGACCTCATAAAAGTCAAATTTCTGCCTCCAAACACCACTTCTCTCCTCCAGCCCACGGACCAGCAAGTCATTTTGAATGTTAAAAAACTGAATACAAAGGGTCTTTTTGCCAGGTGCTTGCAGGTCACCAACGACAGGGATGTGACCCTGCATGAATTCTTGAAAGACTACTTCAATATCCTCCATTGCATAGGCCTTATTGACAAGGCATGGAAGAAGGTCTCTTACTGCATGTTACAGTCCACCTGGAGGAAACTTTGGCCAGGTTGTGTGGCTGATAGAGACTTCCGAGGGTTTCAAGGAGGAGGCAGCTGTTAATAAACTGAACGAGATTATGGCCACAGGCTAAAGTTTGGGCTTGGAGGTCAACGAGGAGGATGTGAAGGAGCTGATGGAGGACCACACACAAGAATTTACCACCGAAAAATTGATTGAGTTGCAATGCGTACAGTTGAAGACTATCCAAGAGGAGCAAACACTGGAGGGGGGGATGATAGGGTAAAGGTTTAAAGGAATTTTTATTAATTGGAGTGATGTGCAGGATTTCATTGAGTCATCAACTGGACAAAACTGCGAGTAACAGAGCAGTGAACATTTTAAATGACAATGTGATGTCCAATTTCAGAAAAATATATCAACAAAGAAAGACAAATTTCTCTGAATCGTTTTCTTGTTCCAATACCCGCCAGAGAACCACCTTCCATGAGTACATGTAAAGAGAAATCACCAGAAATACAGCTTGTACTTGAACAGTTGCATGACGTTTTTATGGAAGGGAACCCTCCTCCCCCTTCTCCATCCATGTGTGCCAGCAACAATGATAAATACAGTACTGTGCCATGTTTTATTTTAAAACAATAAAATATACTGTACAGTATTTTTCTATAATTAAGGTTATTTTCCATTCATTTAAAATTTTTTGCAACATATAAACCCATGAATAAAACTAAAAAAGTATATTTCTGGGGCTAGAGCTTAACAAGCATTTCAGTGGGAAAAATTTTTTCCAGTTACAAATATTTTGACTCACTAAAGGGGTTAAGGAATGAATTAAGTTCATGACTAGAGGTACCAATGTATAAAATTTATCTAGCATTTACATGATTTTTATCTATCATACCCCTATCAACTAATTTAGGAATAAAGTTTTTGTGTAATACCCTATATCAAATAAATGCTATCTAAAGAGTCAAAAGCTTGTTAACATTATGCTCCAATAACAGGAGGGAGCAGGAACAAACCACGAGTACAGCATATCTTGTAGTTGATCATCAAAACGAAGCTATTACAGGGGGTCTTCAGTTTATGAGGTTCTCGACCTGCGACGTTTCTTGGCTACGATACATTTCGCATAAATTAAGAAATCCTTGCTTCAACCCACGTGGCTTGCATTGTAAATACAAACTTCGCGCGGGAACATACTGTTGAGTGTGGTAGAAAAATACATCGTCTTGCAGCATTGTACTGAGGAAGACACATCGCTCAGTTCATGCTCGTATGCCATAGTTTTTTTTTTTTTTCTTTGTATAAAGTTTGGCCTGTATAATGTCTCTCATGCATAAAGCAGATTCTTCTGATGGCAAATCTTTCACGAAAAGGAAAACCATCACCATGGCGGTGAAGTTTGGGATAGTGAAACGCTCAGAAAAGGGAGGAACTGCTACCAACATTGGACGATTACTGAGGTTAAGCCTTTAGATCGTGGCGACGATTATCAAGGTTAAAGATCGCATCCTTGAACATATGAACGGTTCTGCTTCTATAAAGTCCACTGTGATTACTAAGCAGCATAGTGACCTAATGATTAATATGGCAAGGTTATAAGTGCTTTGGCTGGATGATCAGCATCAACGGCATATCCCTCCCTTGCAATGCCCCTTCCAGTATGCAAGCCAACCATGAGAGTAGAGGCAAGGTATATTTTTCTCTTTTTTTTTTCTTTAGTTTCATTTCATTATTTAATATTTATGTCCTTCATATATATTTTAAGTCCTAGTTATGTTTTCATATGTAAAAAAAATTTGTGTTGTTATGTCTTAGACTGTGAACTTTACTACTAAAATAGAATAGGTGGGTGAAGTAAGTGCTTATAGAGGTGTGTTCCAATTTAATCGGAAAATCGGGTTACGAAGCCTCTTGAGGAACGGAACTGCATCGTTGGTCAAGGACCCCTTGTATATAACGACAAACTTATAATTTCAATACTTATTAGATTTTTTTAGATAATTATATATGTTCTGGAACATATCTGAGTCAAAGTTCTTATACAACTAAGTAAATATACATATGTATGTATATACAGTATATACTGAAGGGCTACAAACCTTTCCCCATAGGGAATGAAGGACTGGCCGGTCTAAAAGTCTACAGGCCATAAGCTTCGTTAGTCAAACTTTTATAGCAAATCACTACCTTAATTCTAATAGACAGGTGATTGTTTCTTTACAATAGCTTATACATACCATTCTCATGTTTATTAGGAAAATGCAGAATACAACAGGATTTTCTTTCCTGAAATTTAGAGAGCTATTCAAGAGCCTATCATCTCACAGGTACTGTGTAAATATTTATAGCCCGCAGATTGGTCGGTGCAGCAACTGCTTCTTCCCATCTACTTCCAGACACTGGAACTCTCTTCCTCCTTCTGTCTTTCCTAATTCTTATAACCTATCTTCCTTCAATAAAAGGATATAACATCATTTCGGGGATTAATACTGCATCGATACAATATTCTGTCTTGAACTAAATTTGAATGACCAAAAGAAACCAATAAGAAAATGATGTGCTAAAAAATTTTCTATATCATTAAATGTGGGATTGTTCTCATGCTCTGCATATCTTGTGTATAAGAATTTGGTCATACATAGACTCTGGAAATAATTTAGGTTATTTTCTAAATATCGTATGAGAGAGAATCATTAGATGGGACTTGGTATATTTCAGATAATATAGACAACTAATCTAATAGTAAAAATGCCATAAAGAACAAATAACTAACCAAAACCAAATCCTCCAGGTTTAGTTGCAGGTGTCTGCAAAGCATTAGAAAATGAAAATCCAGTTGATGCTGGTGATGGGGCAGAACTGCCAAGAGACGCACCACCTAACCCTCCTGCAAATGAGAAGCCAGAGGAAGATGCTGGTGTTGTGCCCAAACTGGAGGCACCAGAAGAAAATCCAGTACTTGTGGTCAATGCTGGTGTGAAAGTCCCTCCTCCAAAACTCCCAAAGCCTGCGCCTGTATTTATACCTGTAGCAGGAGTTGTAATAGGGGCTGTACCAAAAGTAAACCCAGTTGAACTTGCTGAAAAAAAAAAAAAATTTATGTAAAAAAGAAGCATACAATAAAAGAACGATATTGGCCTCAGAAAAATTTTCTGCTAGAAACACATACAACACTAGTCAACTATATAAATGCTTCACACCTCTTCCTTACACTAAAACTTTTTAATAACACTGGGAAATGGAGTTTAATCATCAAAATGTTAATATTTTGGATCACTGTATATGTAAAAACATCTTTCACTACAACAAAACTTAAAACATGACGTAAATAGGATGTCGTTGGGTAGGACTTGTATTTGGTTAATATAATAAAAAAAAAAAGAATTTTGCAGACATATTATTAGGCAAGGAATAGTTACAGTATATTCCTGCAAAAATTCACTTACTAAGGGTGTAAGGGTTCAAGAATTTAAAGCAGTGTTTTTGGAATCCAAATACAAAAATGCATAAATAATAAGCAATACATAGAAATCTGTATAATGGAGACTGATGATACATATAATCTTTGATAGGGTAAATTATCCCATATTCTGTGCTCAAAGGCAGCGCTTTTTGTACTTTCCTATTGCATCACGGTTCACCTTAATAACTTACACGCATCTGAGGAGTTATTGGATAGGACACAGCTACATACATGAAGACTGAAAATAATGAGCGACACGCTTAGACAGAAAGAGATATCATACTAGAATATTCACAACATAGGAGCTTGACCAGATTCGAAGTAGTTTTGACTTTGGTTACAGGATGACACAACAAAACATACCTGTTGTTTGGGTGCCAAAGCTGAAACCACCTGACGATGGAGTAGTTGTTGCTTGGCCAGAGAATGATGGAGTGGAAGATGTACCAAATGAGAAACCACTAGAGGCACTGGTGGTGGCTACAATGATGAAAAAGAAATTGGATACCTTAACAGGAGCTTTTCATTTTCTTTACAAACTTTAATTTATCACTTTGTTTACATACGAGTGAAGTACATAATAGCAGGTTATAATAATGATTTCATTATGAAAGATATATATGAATGCACACACACACATAAACATACATAATAATGATTTCAATATGAAAGAGACATCTGAGTAAACACACATACACGCACACACACACTTACATAATAATGATTGCAATATGAAAGAGACATCTAAGTAAACACACACACATCCATGCATGAATGCACACATACACACATATATATATATATATATATATATATATATATATATATATATATATATATATATATATATATATATATATATATATATATATATATATATATATATATATATATATATATATATATATATTTTCTCTCTCTCTCTCTCTCTCTCTCTCTCTCTCTCTCTCTCTCTCTCTCTCTCTCTCTCTCTCTCTCTCTCTCTATATATATATATATATATATATATATATATATATATATATATATATATATATATATATATATATATATATATATATATATATATATAAAATCGCTAATAATGACTAAGAAAATATATTTTATAATCCACTAAACTCCAATACAAACAACTAACTTATCCCCGTGCCAGTTGTAGTTCCAAGACCCCCAAAGCTAAATCCACCACCAGATACAGAAGAAGGTGCCATGGTTGGAGTAGCCAATAGTCCACGTCCAGCAACTGGTGCTGTTTGTGTTTGGCCAAAAGTGAACCCAGATCCTGGGAAGAAATGAGTTATAGAAATTTTAAGGTGTCAGTCAGAAAATTAAATAGATTACATCTATCTCGTCATGCATGAACATGGGGAAAAAGTAACATTTGCAAGTAATATTTGCATATTCAGTTAATTTATGTGACTGTAACGAGTTAAGCATAGAAAAACTTTTTTTCAACAAAATTAACCAAACTCAAGTTCTGGTATTAAAATACATAAATAAGAAAATTTGAGAGCTTATTCAATTTTCATACTGAAAGTGTGACATATTTTTACAAATCTGTGAGACATGAGCATTTTCAAGAAACTTTATTAGGGAAATCCTTGTTAGATGAAGTAACCCAGCCAACCACAATAAATCCCAAAACAAAAGTACAATTTCAAAATTCTAAATGAAAAGATATGAACAGTATTTTGTGGTAATAGTAAAAACTGAATATATGTCCTGAAGGCATTTATATGAACAACAAAAGCTTGAAGGATGAAGCAAAGTTACCCTGTGCAATAGTATATATGCAAACGCTATATATACAGCAAAGGGAAATAATAGAAAAAAGTCATCCAGAACAACATGTTTCTTTCTAATATGAAAAGATATCATTATTATTTTTGTTCAGTGCAATGCACACATCCAGACAAGTCTACCTAGGCAGAAACAGCTAAGCAAAAAATAAAGGATTCCGTAGAGATTCCTTGCATTCGGTGCAGTATCAGCTTTTTAATTAGAGGTATGATGGTAGAAACAGAAAAATTATTTTACTTCACTGTAAAAATTTAAATGGATATGAGACCTATCTGGGTGACTTTTTATCAGTCTTCTAGGAAGTTTTGCAATAAATTCTTGTAATAATATTTTCTGTGTTGCATATCAACAAAGAGTACACAACTATTGAGACAAAAAGGAATGCTAAAAATAGCTACTTAGCAACATACACAATTGTAGATACTTTATATGGATACCCAAAAACTCACGGAAAATTCTGAAATCAATTAAATTTGCTCTAGTTTCATTGAAACTGATATTTTTAGATGGCATGTCTATCTGTCACCCTGTCCATCTGTCACTAGACTGAACAATATCTGTGAAGTCTCCAATTAGCATATACAGGGAGTCCTTGCTTAACGTTGTTCCGAGTTATGTCAGAGGCCAATAAATAATTAATGTATTACTCTTTTAACCCATCTGGCAGGTGCGGTAAATTCAAACCGCGCGTGCTGAACAGTTTGTAAGCGCAGCAGACGAATACACAGCTAGCAGCAAAGCTGTATTCATATTTATCAAGTTAATGGCTGTAATTATTTATTTGCTTATATACACTCACCTCTTGAAACAATGCGAGGATAGGTTCTCAAAAGGCAAGTGTAATATTCCCATAAGGAATAATGATAATAGGCATAAATACGATCCACAACCGTACATAAACACACTATGCCAAAGAAATTAGATATGTAAAACATATTTTACAAGTACATAACAAAGCTGAAATACCTGTAGTTATGTACAGTGTTCCTTCCATTATCGCGATGGTTCAGTTCCGGGACCCGGCGCGAGACAGGAAAATCGCGAAGTAGGATCAGCCTATATGTACATAGATATTTTAATTTATTTTTAAGTTTACACTGTATAAACCCTCCCTGTACTGTTAACAAACCACCCTTTATTTCATAAATAACAGCATGCAACGTAAATTTATATGAAAGTGATAGATAAAATTACGGTGAATGAAGTGGTAATTACATGACACACATGTACATAGGTATGTTACAATTATCTTTATGGTTACGTACTCTATAAACCCTCCCTGCACTGTTAAAAAAACACCCTTTACTTTATAAATAACAGCAAGCAACGTAAACTTTTATGAAAGTGATAGGAAAACTTACCGTGAATGAGGTGATGATGACGTGACATACTCATATACATAGGTATTTTACAAGTATTTTTACGTGTACGTCTAGCATAAACCCTCCCAGCACTGTTAAAAAAACACCCTTTACTTTATAAATAACAGCATGCAACGTAAATTTATATGAAAGTGATAGGAAAACTTACCGTGAATGAGGTGATGATGACGTGACATACTCATGTACAATACATAGGTATTTTACAATTATTTTTACGTTTACGTACTGCATAAACCCTCCCTGCACTGTTAAAAAAACACCCTTTACTTTATAAAGAACAGCATGCATCGTAAATGTATATGAAAGTGATAGATAAACTTACGGAGAATGAAGTGATAATTACATGACATACTCATGTACATAGGTATTTTACAATTATTTTTACGTTTACGTACTGTATAAACCCTCCCTGCACTGTTAAAAAAACACCCTTTACATTTTTTATCAATTAAATAATGAATTTTTTTTTTCAATAAAAAAATGAAAATACTGAACATTTTTATTTTTTCAATATTTTAATATTTTTGCGTATACCCAAAAAATAAAATAATAATTTGTCAAAAAAAAAAAAAAAACGTGGTAGTGAAAACGCGGACCAAGAAACGCGATCCAGCGAGGGATCACTGTATATTAAACTATAAATAGTGTACAGTATAAAAGATATACAGATTTACAAATAAATACTGTACAGCAAAAAAACATTAACGCACCCTTATATGGCGGGCAACAGGCATACTGGGACGTGCGTGGTGGCGGTGAGCACACAACTTTAGCGGTAGGAGAAGATTAAGAGGATACGGGAGAACGAGCCCCTATCTGCAAACGTAAACAAAGATGACATAGGCAGTATGAGGAGATATAGAGGAGGAAGTGGGAGAGCCAACCCCTAGCTACAAAAATAAACAATGATAACATTAAAAAAATGAAAAAAAAAACCCTAGAAAACTAATTATTTTTATTATGCAATGCCTGAATATAATACTGTAGTACAGTATTAAAAATATAATATAAAATAACAAGTAAAATATTACATAAGTGTACTCACTCTATATACGATGGGCAACAGGCATACTGGGACGAGCGGGGTGGCGGTGAGGAGGTGACTTAAGCGGTAGGGGAGGGAGGAAAAGAGGAGGAGGAAAGGGAAGAGTTAACCCCTGGTTATTGTTGGGGTTTATACTGGCTGAAGAGAGACTGAAGAACATAGCAGCATGGTGGGAAACTGCCTCAGAGGCGATCGCTTAGTTACTAAACTGAACCATTTTTTTCGCTTTTTCTTGCGCATTTTGTATTTTATTACTATTATTTTCAAGACGTGCTATTCCAATTTTGAGTAGTATAAACACGCGTCAAAAGCGAGGTGACTGTATTTGCTTATAGTGAAGGATTATATTGAAATTAAAAAATAAAAACACATATAGCCGTAAATATAGTAACCCCTTGTTTATCGCAAGGGTTCGGTTCCGGGACCGGCCGCAATAGGTGAATTTCTGAGAAGTAGGATCACCCTATATACATAGGTATTTTACATATTTTTACCTTTACTGTATAAACCCTCCATGCACTGTTAAAAACCCACCCTTTACTTCATTAATAACAGCGTGCAAGCGTAAGTTTATATGAAAGTGATAGGTAAACTTACCGTGAATGAGGTGATAACGTGACATACTCATATACATAGCTATTTTACATTTATTTTTACCTTTACTGTATAAACCCTCCCTGCACTGTTAAAAAACCACCCTTTACTTTATAAATAACAGCATGCAAGCATAAATTTATATGAACGTGATAGGTAAACTTACCGTGAATGAGGTGCTAATGACGTGTATAGACTCCAGAGGAAATTATTTCGCAGCCAATGACAGTTTTATGGCTGGGCTACTTTTTGTGAGAGAAGAACATGGTAATGGGGAGTTGCTGTCGCTGTTTCTTCTTTTGTTGGAAGATGGTCTTATAAGGAATCATGGCATCGTCCAGAAGATTGCAGAAGATCACCGAACGAACCATATTATCGTCATGTTCTTGCGAGAGTTGTTGGACTGCTTTTACATATTCATACAAGGCTGCCAGACGTTCGAGTGTAAGGCCAGTTCTTCTATTTCTTTGTGCGTTTCCTCTGGTTGTTCTTCTTCCTCTTCTTCGCTCGCTGATTTTGTCATTTCCTCCAAGTCTTCATCAGTCAAAGGCTGAAAGTGGCAGTCGATCAGTTCATTCATGTCTTCGTGTCATATCATTAAAGCCCTCTCCTCCTAGCAATGCAGCCAACTTCACAGCTTTCGCAACTGCCGAGTTATGGACTTGTCAGGAGCTAATCCATTGTAGTCTTAGATGACTTCAGGCCACAAGTTCTTCCAGCTGGCATTGATTGTGGCCGGCTTCATCTCTTAGCTTGTATTCTGAATATTTTGAAAGCATATAGCAATCGTGTAGTTAGGCCAGTAAGTCTTCATTGAAAATTCTTTGTCTGAACCCAAGAATGCAACCAGATTCGACAGGGCATTTCGTGTGTAGAGGGCCTTGAACGCACGAGTAATGCCTTGATCCATAGGCTGAATCAGTAATGTCGTATTCAGTGGCAGGAACTCTACTTAAACACCGTCATATTCGAGATTAGTTGCATGGCCACCAGCATTATCCATCAGAAAAAGGACTTTAAATTCAAGTCCCTTTTCCACAAGATAAATTTTGACCTAAGGGTTAAAGCATTTTTGAAACCAGTCCGATGTGAGGCTCTTTGTGATCCAGGCCTTAGGGTTATGCATTCAATACACTGGCAGCAGATTCTTATTCTTATTCTTCAAAGCCCTAGGGTTCTTTGACTTGTAGATAAGCCCGGGCTTTAACATGAAGCCCGCAGCATTCCCGTACATGATGAGGGTAACGCAGTCTTTGTGCGCTTTTAATCCCAGGGCTTTATTCTTTCTTGAAGAGAAAAGTGGGAGAAGGCATTCTCTTCCAAAATAACCCAGTCTCATCCATGTTAAACACTTGCTCAGAAGCATATTCCCCTTCAGCGATAATTTTCTTAAATTCGTTGTTCACATAATCTACAGCTGCAGCTGTATCTGCAGAGGCATCTTTGCCATAAACCGAAGCGCTCTTTAGGCCAGAGTTTTGAAATTTGGCGAACCATCCCTTGCTTGCCACGAAAGATTGTTTCCTTGGTGGAGAATCGCTGCAGGGTCATGGCTGTGGGTCATCGATATCTTCTTCTCTCTCCTCCTCTCAACGGTCGCCACAGTTGTTATCGGGTTCGTTTGCAGTGAATGTATCGTACAGATTCTTCGCCTTTGTTTGTATGATATTGGTGTCAATACTGATATTCTTCTTTTTGCAATCAGCAAATCACAGGGCCAAAGCAGATTCCATCGGCACTATTATCTTATTGCAGGGTGTTACGACCCTTTTCGCTGTTTTACTAAATGAAATAGTCGCAGTTTTCCTGATATTTGCCTCTTCTTTTTTTATGTAGCAAACAGTAGATTCGTTGAAGCCAAAATGGCAGCCGACATCCGCAATACTTCTTCCTTCTTTCAGCATATCTAACAGTTTTACCTTATCTGTTATGGTTAGCATCTTCCTTTGCCATTTAGGCTCACTACCAGAAGCCTTAGAAGATGATGGACACTTGGGAGGCATAGCAGAGGTTGAAATACGTGAGTAAAAAAAATCACAAGCACAACGTATTAAGAAGCACAACGCGAATGGCGCACATGTGAGTTAGAATGAACAGGTGAGGTGAGACAATGGAAGATGGTGAGAGAACCAAGCTTCAAACAAAAAGCTAATCAGACCCCATGATACAGAACAAAAAGAAAAACAATCATGTGAATTGTTGTCTCCCACCCTTTCAGCCAATAGCATCCCATGACCAATCTTACGTAGGTGCGAGCCATTGCGTTTTCCAAGACACCAATACAGTGTACACTGTCATACTGTATTTCACATGGTGCAATAGTGTAGGTTATATGTTTAAATTTATGTTTTTTACTATTTTTTACTGTTTTATTATTCTTAGGCTAGAAAATACTTTTTTTATCACTACAATAATGAAAATACACCTTGTACCTTTTATACGCGATTTTTTTATATACGAAATTGCAATAACGACCCCAAAAATTAATAGTAAAAAAATTATAATTTTGCGAATGATGCCCTCCAAAAAAAGAAAATTTTTTTTTTTTACACTTCTTCCATGGGTACAAAGAGGATTATGATAAGAAAAGATCATCATCATCATTATATACATATATATATATATATATATATATATATATATATATATATATATATATATATATATATATATATATATATATATATATATAGTAAGGAAGCCCATCAGTGAAACAAAACTTACAAAACAATGCTATATTTCGGATCCTAACTGGATCCCTTCTCAGTTGTGCTTGAGAAGGGATCCAGTTAGGATCCGAAATATAGCATTGTTTTATAAGTTTTGTTTCACTGATGGGCTTCCTTACTATTTAGTGCTGTATGCTAACACTTTGTACTTATTTATATATATATATATATATATATATATATATATATATATATATATATATATATATATATATATATATATATATATATATATATATATATATATATATATATATACACACAGTAATCCCCCCCTTATAGCGGTAGTTCGGTTCCGGGACCCGGCACGAGACAGGAAAACCGCGAAGTAGGATCAGCCTATATGTACATAGATATCTTAATTTATTTTTACGTTTACACTGTATAAACCCTCCCTGTACTGTTAACAAACCACCCTTTACTTCATAAATAACAGCATGCAACGTAAATTTATATGAAAGTGATAGATAAAATTACGGTGAATGAAGTGGTAATTGCATGACATACTCATGTACATAGGTATTTTACAATTATTTTTACATTCACGTACTGCATAAACCCTCCCTGCACTGTTAAAAAAACACCCTTTACATTATATATAACAGCAAGCAATGTAAATTTTTATGAAAGTGATAGATAAAATTACGGTGAATGAAGTGGTACTTACATGACATACTCATGTACATAAGTATTTTACAATTATTTTACGTTTACTTACTGTATAAACCCTCCCTGCACTGTTAAAACAACACCCTTTACATTATAAATAACAGCAAGCAACGTAAATTTTTATGAAAGTGATAGGAAAACTTACCGTGAATGAGGTGATGATGACGTGACATACATAGGTATTTTACAATTATTTTTACGCTTACGTACTGCATAAACCCTCCCTGCACTGTTAAAAAAACACCCTTTACATTATAAATAACAGCAAGCAACGTAAATTTTTATGAAAGTGATAGGAAAACTTACCGTGAATGAGGTGAGGATGACGTGACATACATAGGTATTTTACAATTATTTTTACGTTTAAGTACTGTATAAACCCTCCCTGCACTGTTAAAAAAACACTCTTTACATTATAAATAACAGCATGCAACGTAAATTTATATGAAAGTGATAGATAAAATTACGGTGAATGAAGTGGTAATTTCATGACATACTCATGTACATAGGTATTTTACAATTATATTTACGTTTACGTACTGTATAAACCCTCCCTGCACTGTTAAAAAACATCCTTTACATTATAAATAACAGCAAGCAACGTAAATTTACATGAAAGTGATAGATAAAATTACGATGAATGAAGTGGTAATTACATGACATACTCATGTACATAGGTATTTTACAATTATTATAAATAACAGCATGCAACGTAAATTTATATGTACGTGATAGGTAAACTTACCGTGAATGAGGTGATGATCATCTTTCTTGACCCCGGAGGAAATTATTTCGCAGCCAATAAAAGCTTTACGGCTGCTTTTTGGGGGAGAAGAACATGGTAATTGGGAGTTGCTGTCGCTGTTTCTTCATTTGTTGGAAGATGGTATGGTAAGGAATCATGGCATCGTCTAAAAAATTACAGAAGGTCACCGAACGAACCATATTATCGTCATATTCCTGCGAGAGTTGTTGGAGTGCTTTAAAATGTTCATACATGGCTGCCAAACGTTCGAGTGTAAGGCCAGGTTCTTCAATTTCTTCGTGCGTTTCCTCAAGTTCTTCCTCTTCTTCGCTCGCTGATTTCGTCATTTCTTCCAAGTCTTCATCACTCAAAGGCTGCGACTGGCAGTCAATCAGTTCATTCACATCTCCGGGAATCATATCTTTAAAGCCTTCTCCTCCTAGCAATGCAGCCAACTTCACACCTTTCGCAACTGCCGACTTCTGCACTTCGTCAGGAGCAAATCCCTTGTAGTCGTGGATGACTTCGGGCAACAATTTCTTCCAGCTGGCATTGATTGTGGCCGACTTCATCTCTTTGATTGCTTTCTGAATATTTTGTAGGCATGTGGCAATCGTGTAATTACGCCAGTATGTCTTCATTGAGAAGTCTTTGTCCGAATCCATGGCTTCAACAAGGTTTGCCAGGGCATTTCGTGTGTAGAGGGCCTTGAACGCACGAATAACGCCTTGATCCATAGGCTGAATCAGTGACGTCGTATTCAGTGGCAGGAAGTCAACTTGAACACCGTCATATTGGAGATTGGTTGCGTGGCCACCAGCATTATCCATCAAAAAAAGGACTTTAAATTCAAGGCCTTTTTCCACAAGATAAAGTCTTACCTGAGGGATAAAGCATTGGTGAAACCAGTCCGATGAGAGGCTTTTTGTGATCCATGCCTTAAGGTTATGCATCCAATACCCTGGCAGCAGATTTTTATTCTTGTTCTTCAAAGCCCTAGGGTTCTTTGACTTGTAGATAAGCCCGGGCTTTAACAAGAAGCCCTCAGCATTCCCACACATGATGAGGGTAACGCGTTCTTTGTGCGCTTTAAATCCCGGGGCTTTAGCTTCGTCCTTGAACAGAAAAGTGCGAGATGGCATTCTCTTCCAAAATAAGCCAGTCTCATTCATGTTGAAGACTTGCTCAGGAACATATTCCCCTTCGGTGATAATTTTCTTGAAGTCATTCGTGACGTAATATTTTGCGGCAGCTGTACCTGCACAGGCAGCTTTGCAATGCACTGAAACGCATTTTTGGCCATAGCATTTTTGAAATTTGAAGAACCATCCCTTGCTAGCAACGAACGGTTGTATCCTCGATGGAGAATTGCTGGAGGGTCCTGGTTGTGGGTCGTCAATATCTTCTCTCTCCTCCTCTCCACGGTCGCCACTGTCGTCATTGGGTTCATTTGCAGCGAATGTCTCGTACAGCTTTTTCGCCTTTGTTTGTATGATATTGGTGTCTAAGCTGATGTTTTTCTTTCTGCAATCAGCAATCCACAGGGCCAAAGCAGCTTCCATCTGCACTACTGCCTCATTGCGGGATGTTACGACCCTCTTCGCTGATTTATCAAAAGAAATGCTCGCTGTTTTCCAGATCTTTGCCTCGTCTTTTTTGATGTAACGAACAGTAGATTCATTGAGGCCATAATAGCGGCCGACATCCACAAACCTTTTTCCCTCTTTCAACATATCTACGAGCTTCACTTTATCAACAATGGTTAACATTTTGCTTTGCCGCTTAGGCTGACTACCAGAAGCCTTAGAAGGTGAAGGACGTTTGGGAGGCCTTGCAAAGATTAAATTACGCGTGAAAACACAATCACAAGCAAAACGTATTAATAAGCACAACGAGAACGGCGCACAAGTGAGTTAGACTGAGCGAGTGAGGCGGCACATTGGAAATTGGAGGGAAAAGCAAACTGCAATGAAAAAGCCAATCAG
Source organism: Halocaridina rubra (assembly GCA_037179515.1). NCBI lineage: Eukaryota > Metazoa > Arthropoda > Malacostraca > Decapoda > Atyidae > Halocaridina > Halocaridina rubra. Next base: position 236,202 of record JAXCGZ010013208.1, read on the forward strand.
ACCCCATGATACAGAACATATTGAAAAACAATTCTGTGATTCGTCGTCTCCCGACCTTTCAGCCAATAGCATTCCATGAACTCTCTCATGTAGGTGAGAGCCTTTTCGTTTTCCGAAACGCTGATAGCGGTATCGTATATTACATGGTGCAATACTGTTAGTACTTTATGTTTTTTATTATTTTTTACTGTTTTATTATTCTTAGGCTAGGAAAGACTTGTTTTATCAATAAAATAAAGAAAATTTTAATATTCACTAGGTCACGTAGGTGATAGCCTTTGCGTTTTCTGAAACGTGATACCGGTATCGTATTTTTCATGGTGCAATACTGTTAGTATTTATGTTTTTTACTATTTTTTACTGTTTTATTATTTTTAGGCTAAGAAATACGTTTTTCATCAATAAAATCATGAAACTACTGGAAATATAAATATATATGCTAGCTCACGTAGCTGCGACCCCAATACATTGTATGCTATCGGACACTCTTTCGCATGATGCAATACTGTGAGATATACTGTACGTACGTATATCTAAATTTTTACTATTTTTTTCTGTTTTATTATTCGTAGGCTGCGAAATAAATTTTTTATCAATTAAATAATGAAATTTTTTTTTTTTCAATAAAAAAAATGAAAATACTGAATATTTTTATTTTTTCAATATTTTAATAGTTTTGCATATGCCCAAAAAATATAATAATTTTCCCCCCCAAAAAACGCGATACAGTGAGAACGCGAACCAAGAAACACGATACAGCGGGGGATCACTGTATGTATATATATATATATATATATATATATATATATATATATATATATATATATATATATATATATATATATATATATATATATATATATATATATATATATATATATATATATATATATATATATTGGCATTTATTATCCTACTAGGAATCCTGTTCCATGCATCAGCTACTTTACGGTATTGCCAAGCCAATTTTCACCAATTTCCCTTCTGAACTTAAATTTATCAAGCTGAAATCCATTACCCATTACAAGTTCTAGTTTGATCATGAATTTTTAAAACTTTATTAATATCACCCTTATTAATCCCTTTAAACCATTTACACACCTCAATCATATTCCCCCTAACTCTGCGCCTCTCTAGAGAATGTAGATTAAGTTTTTTTAATCTGTCATACGGTAAATTTAGGCACTGCATGATAAAAAAAAAATTTCGGTTTTTAGTCTTCCTTTGGTTATTTATAATTTTTATTTTATCTTTGTTTACATTTGCAGAGAAAGGTTCGTTCTCCTGCATCCTCCTCCTCTTCTACTGCATAAGTTACTTGCTCACAGCCACCATGCATGTCCCAGTGTACTGTATGACTGTTGCCCACTGCATAATAGAGTACAGTACAGTAATGTATGTTAATTTCTAGCTGTAAAGTGAATATGAGTACCTTTTGTATACTCTTAAAAATAGATACAGGGCTTTCTGCTTTGCTATGTAGTAATAAAATATGTTTTTTACTTATCTTAGATCTTTGGCATGGTGTGTCTATGTAAGGTTTGGAACGTATCTATGCCCTTATTCATTGTTTCCTATGGAAAATGACTCGTTTTTTCACGCGATTTTCCATTTACCCGACACTTCTGAGAACCTATCTAGGCGTTATTCTGAGAACTAGGTGTACTGGAAATTTTAATATGTACTAGCTCACATAGGTGCGACCTTTTTCGTTTTCCGAAACGCTGATACCGGTATCGTATTTAACATGGTGCAATACTGTGAGTTACATGTTTAAATTTATGTTTTTTACTATTTTTTACAGTTTTATTATTCTTAGGCTAAGAAATAAAAAAATTTTATCAATAAAATAATGAAAATACAGAAAATTTTAATATGTGCTAGCTCACGTAGGTGCGACCCTTTGCGTTTTCCGAAACGCCAATACCGGTATCGTACTTCTATGGTACAGAGTTACATGTTTAAATTTATGTTTCTTTTACTATTTTTTGCTGTTTTATTATTCTTAGGCTAGGAAATACATTTTTTTATCAATAAAATAATGAAAAAAAAATTTCAATAAAATAATGAAAATACTGAAAATTTTAATTTTTTAATATTTTAATATTCTCGCATATACCCAGAAAGAAAAAAAAAGCTCGCCAAAAAAAACCGCGATGCACAGAATTCGCGATAGGTGAACCGCAATATAGCGAGGGATTACTGTACTATATTATTCAAAATACACACGAATACTCATCTAGCACCACAGCTGTATTCTATTTATCGAAGTTAATGGTTTTATTTATTTATTTGTTTACATATTTGGCAATATTGAAGGATTATATTGAATCTAAAAATTAATACCAAGCACTTAGTCATAAATACAATTTTATTTGAAATACTGTAGTTTGCTGATTATCGTGTAAGAATACGGCGTCACGCGGCACTAGGAGAGGAAGAAGAACCAACCCTCAGTTTATTCCTGCCCACCACAATGTGCCTCATGTCTTATCTGTTTTTTTGTTACTGATAATACTATGCCTCCCAAGCGTGTTAGTGATAGTTCTGATGGCAGTGCTATTAAGAAAAGAAAAGCCAACACCAAGGAAAGTAATATTGAAATAGTAAAGCCCGCTAAAAAGGGAGAATCTTCTACAAACATTGGCCGCAATCTCCAATTAGCCCGTACGACTGTGGCCACAATCATCAAAGACAAAGATCGCATCTCTGACCACGTGAAATATAGACTCCTACGATGTCTATTGTGATTACTAGGCTGCGTGGTCACCTTAAGATCGAGATGGAGAGAGTGCTAGTGCTTTGACTTGAAGACAGAAATCGACGGGGTATCCCTCTAAGCCTTATGTTAATACAGGAAAAGGTCAAAGCCTTGAAAAGAGAAAATGGGGAAGGGAGTGCAAGTGAAGAGTTTGTGGCTAGTAGAGGTCCGCAATCTCGGATTAGCCCGTAAGACCGTGGCCACGATCATCAAAGACAAAGATTGCATCTGTGACCACGTGAAAGTTCGACTCCTACGATGTCTACTGTGATTACTAGGCAGCGTAGTCGCCTTATGATCAAGATGGAGAGAGTGCTAGTGCTTTGGATTGAAGATAATAATTGATGGTGTATCCCTCTAAGCCTTATGTTAATACAGGAAAAGGCTAAAATATTGTTCAAAGCCTTGAAAAGAGAAAAGGGGGAAGGGAGTGCAAGTGAGGAGTTTGTGGCTAGTAAAGATTGGTTTAACTGTTTTAAGGCTCGTGCTAACATGCATAATATAAATGTGCAAGGTGAATATGCTAGTGGTGATGAGAAAGCAACAAAATCATTTCCTATTGCTTTAGCTGAGATAATAAGGGAGGGGAGCTACCAAGCCGAAGAAGTATTTAACGTGGATGAGACTGGCTTATTCTGGAAGCATATGCCTAGTCATACGTATATCGCCAAGGAGGAGAAGACAGTACCAGGCCATAAAGTCAGCAAAGAGAGACTGACTTTGCTTTGGGGGGCTAATGCTGCTGGAGACTGTAAGCTGAAGCCCTTGTTGGTTTATTTGGCAGAAAACCCAAGGGCACTCATGGGCGTTTGGAAGGGTCAACTGCCAGTCATCTGGAAGTCAAACAAGAAGGCTTGGATGACCTCTCAAATATTTGAGGACTGGTTCAGCAACCATTTTGTCCCTGAAGCAGAGAGGAACTGTGCTTCCAAGGGACTGCCCATTAAGGTGTTGCTAATACTGAACAATGTCCCTGGTCACCCTGCCCATTTGGATGACTTTCATCCTAATGTAAAGGTGGTTTTCTTTTCACCTAACACCACTTCCCTGTTAGAGCCAATGGATCAGAGGGTCATTACCTCTTTTAAAGCCTACTACCTCCAAAGGACCATCACTATGGCTCTCAGGGCAACTGAGAAGAAAAAGAACTTGGCTCTCAAGGACTTCTAGAATATTGCTGATGCTTGGAAGGAAGTGCTGCAAAACGAACTTGAATGGGGTATGGAAAGAAGCATGCCCCTATCTTGTGAAAGACTTTCGAGGTTTTGAGGAGACAGTTGAGGGAGTAACCAAAAACGTAGTTGTCATGAGTAAGGAGCTTGAGGTGGAGGCTGATGATGAAAAAGAGTTCATGGAATCTCATGGAGAGGAGTTATCTACTGAAGACCTCATTCAACTGGAGAAGCAGATGATTTGAGAAGGAAGAACTACCAAGCCCAGAACCCAAAAGATTCACAACCAGGGAATTGGAAGAAACGTTTGCCCTGGCAGAGGACTTGTTAGCAGAGCTCGAGGCTCAGGACCCCAATGCTGACAGGTACAATAAGGTCGAGAGAGGGATCAATGATGCCCTGCGGTGTTACAAGGAAATATATGAGGAAAAGAAAGAGGGGATCCTTTTAGACTTGCCTTGACCAATTCTTTGTGAAGGTAGAGCCCCCAACAACATATCCTCTACCTTCTATCTCTACAGACTCACCTCCCCCAGTATCTCCATCATCTGCTGTAAGTTCCTTTGCCTCTACAGACTCACCTGCCCCAATCTCCTCAGCACCTACCTCTCCAGCTTCCACCTCCCAATAAGCCAGTCTATCCCTCCCTTGCAACGTCCCTTCCAGTGTGCATGCCGACCACAAGAGTAACGGTAAGCAATAATGTACTGTACTGTAGTGTAATTCTACTATTGATGTAATTTATGTTACACAAGTAAAGGTAAGCAATACCATTAAGGTTAGTTTTAGTATATTTTTAAAATAGATTAAGAACTTAGATTATTTTCCTATGTTTTAGATTATTTATTTTTAACACTGGTTAGGGGACCTAGGTTCGAATTTAGGTCTTTTCCGATTTACGTCAAAATCCAACTTAAGTCACTTTCAGGAACGAAAACCCGACATTAAACAAGCTCCCCCTATATACTGTATGTTCTTTACCTAAATTTAAAAAAAAACAAGTTGTCACACTTGTAAGAAAGTTTGCAAAAACAAATGACTATGACAAATTTAAATGAATGAACATTTAATATACTATCCATGACACTAAAGACAGGTAAAGTTTCAACAAACCGACAGACATTAAGAATTCATACAAAAATCCTTTTCAGTTTAACAAGTAGTGTGGTTACTGCTTTCAAAGGCTTTTATCATCATAACAATCTCCAACAAAAACTTCCAGAGAGTATTCAAGATCATTCTATATAAATATCACTTTGTAGCAGATGGACATATGAGGAATGGTCTCTTTCCCTGGTTTCCAACTCTCGAACTATGAATGATCAATCTGCCACACCATAGCACATCATAAATAGTGATCAAGACTAGCCTAGAGCTTATGTTGAAGTCAAGAATCATGTCTCAAGATTCACTACAGATAAAAGCTTGATTTCATACTCTGACACTTGTCAGGGGAGATTGCACATCAAACAGCATCTTTTAAATCTATCTCTTCCAAGCCACTCATCGTTCTCCTGAATATCACATTAGGAATATGTTGTATGCTAAGGGTAATGATATTCTCGCATCACTTCACCCTACCTCCACACCCATCCAACCCAGGTGTTGTAATATCCTTTAGTCCAAATCATCCATCCTGATCTCATGCACATACTTCCCTGTTTCACTGACAAACCACATGCACCCAATGATCACTTTCCCCCATCTATCCATTTAATTTTTTGGTTTTCCCACAGGCCATATTCCACTTTCTTGTGTCTTTCCACAAGCCTAAAGCACTTCACCTCTAAGTTACTATTATTATTATTATTATTATTATGACAACAATATTAATTATAAAAATAATAATAAAAATAACACAATACCGAATTTATGAGGTATGCAAGTATGTAAAGAGAGCAAGTTTGTCATACATATTAACTATCAAGGTAATTAAAAAATATCTTATTTTTCCGGGGGAAAACCTTTTAAAGCCTTACAAAACTGTTTGAAATAAATTTTGAAGGCTTTGGCAATGAATGCTAAAAAAAAATATTACTATTTATTTCTTCAGTAAATGAAGCTTCTTTGAATCCATTATAATTCTGCATTTTCAAGTATGAACTGCCCGACTGAAATTTTCAAACACTTTTGATAGTGAATATAACAGTAACAAAACGCTTTTATTGACACACACAGTCTGCCTTGAGTAAACTGTATATTCAAGAAAATGTGTACTGTACTGCATTATACTGGTATTTCAAAATTATTATTTAGAAGAAAGTTAGCAATCCAGGAAAAAACTATAATAATTCTGTAAAATGAAAATAACATGACTTACACTGATAAAACTGAAGCTTTGCCTAAAAAAGATGACAAGCTTCATGATGATGATTTTCTAGCTAACCTTTTGATTCTGAAGTTAACTGCATACAACCTTATCAAATAACGAATACAGACTGAATTGCCATAGTAATGAAATAAATAAACAATTCATGACAACATACAGTCTAATTATCTTTACAATTAATGAAAAAGAACAATTGCACCTACCCCCGGGATTTGAGACAGTGCCTGTACCAAAAGGGAATTGGTTCCCACTTGCTGCCATTCTTCACAAAACAATTTATTTTAGTATCTGAAATAAAAGACAATATGAAAAGACATTATACAAATATAGCACCTACACTTCAATGCTAGTAAAAATATGCTTTTGTTATAAGTTACTGCAAAATTCATAAATACATCTAAAGGGTTTGACTTTAATGTTCCATGCCTATAATAGCAGAGACTGCCTAATAAAATTACAAAGTTAGCAGAAAGATTATCTTTAGTTTGAAAGGCAGTCATATTTTTGAAGATATCCTTGAAGCTACTGCTACTAGGATAAACAATATCTACAATAAACTTGCACTTCACTCTAAATATTATACTGTATATAATGATGCCTCTCTTTCCTATAGCCCTCTACAACATACAAAAGTTCTTTTTTCTCTAAAAGCAATGCAGAAATTAGTTCCATATGATTATATATCACCTGCAACACTTGTGACTCCTCTTTATACAGTTAATATTGAGAGGGTGCAATTAAAAAATGTACAGACACTCCCCAACTTATGAACGAGTTAGGTTCCAAGAGTCTATTTGTAAGTAGAAGTGTTCGTAAGCTGTGTTTAGGTAAAAAAAAAAAAGCACTGTACAGTACATAAATACTCAGTGCTGTACAGTACTTAGGCTTAAGACTCTTAACAACTACATAAAGCATAAAGTATAGAGTACTGATGAAATTTAATACAATAATAACAATGTAATAATACAATGCAGCACAGTAATACTGTACATTCATTCTTACATGGGTAGATAATGGGTAGGTTTTTGTTCATGTCTGGGAATGTTCGTAACACGGTTGTTCGTAGGTAAGGGAGCTTCTGTATGTAAAATCATAATATTTTGGTTTTAGAGGGATAAACTTTATCTAATGTACCATTTCTCAACCGGTGCTCCCTGATAGGTAGCCAGGTATGCCCCAAGTTAATGAAAAATTAATTTATGATTTTTTTTATATAATAAAATCTGTATTTAAAAAAAAACTATGGATAGGCACGTGACTCCTATGTCTGAGCTAAGTCGTATGATATTTTAAACTGGATGCTCATTTCCTTAATCTTTAAAAAGGAATGGATAATTCTTTCCCTTTTCCCTTCCTCAAGGGATTTATATCCGCCATTATCTCTCTCTCTCTCTCTCTCGTGAATGGTTGATATAAAATCTTAAAACAACCCTTCCTAAAGCATGTGAGAAGTAGCTATAATGACATTTCACTACAGGAATTGGTGGTAATCCTCTGACCTAAGTGCCGGACATCTTAAAAAACGAAAATAAAGAGATGCTCGTTCATCAATTTTGGATTTCCATCAAAGAATATCCTTCAATAGGTCGTAAAGCACTGAATATATTACTGAAATTCTCCACATCTTACCTCTGTGAATTAGAATTTTCAGCATATACCAACATTGCATGTAAAAAAAGATAAAATATTAGATGTATTGATGAGGAAATGAGAGTATGCTTATCATACATAAGGCCTAATATTATAATAATTGCCAAAGTACATCAAGAACAGGTCTCACACACGCATACTTTATAATATATTCTAATGCTTTAAAAGTACACACTTATTTCAAGAGCCTTTTTTTTATAGTTTTACTATTTTGGAATTTTATGGATACTTTTATCCTATTGATATATTAAGGGCGCCTCAGAGTTTTAATTATCTACAAGTGCGCCCTGATTTAGTAAAGGTTGAAAAACACTGATGTAATGTCTTTGAAATTCTTTTAATCTAATAATGCATACTTGTTATATTATTACTGTATACTGTACTAATAATGTAACACCACAAAAATAGACTACTGAATGGTACTTGTCAGCAAATCTACTTTCTCTGTACTCCTCGTTCGCTTTTTCCACGTGTTTATAATTCGCGAAACTGGAATAACGCCCCTAAAAAATAATAGTAACAAAATACAAAATTTGCGAATAACGCCCACGCAAAAAAATTTTCATTTTAGTAGATAATCGACCGCCTCGGAGGCACTTTTCCGCTATCCTCCTCCTCTTCTACCGCTTAATGCAATCGGATATTACGAAGATAATGGAAAAAGAGCATTAAGAACAACAGCAAACATATTTTCTATATAATATCGTCAGGGAAATAGCGTGCGAGGGTGCATCAGCTGATGCGGAAATGGCAAAACGTTTGTGGATAGAGGTTCGTTCTCCCGAATCCTCCTCTTCTACCACTTAATGCGATCGAATATTATGAAAAAAATTGAGAAAAAGCATTAAGAACAAACAGCAAACAAATTTTCGATATGATATTGTCAGAGAAATAGCCTTCGAGGGTGCATCAGCTGATACGGAAGTGGTAAAACATTTGCCGATAGAGGTTCGTTTTCCCACACCTCCTCCTCTTCTACCGCTTAATGCGATCGAATATTATGAAAATTGGAAAAAAAGCACTAAGAACAAGCAGCAAACACACTTTTTATATAATATCGTCAGGGAAATAGCACGTAGAGAATATATATATTTCATTTAAGTTTCGCCGATAATGTTTTCTTTGTAACGAATTGTATAGTTTTCTTTTTCTCTCAGCTGACTTTGTTTATGTCTACATTTTGTGCAGCACGGTCAATATGTAAAGAAGATAGAATAATGTTTAGAACCAAGGAATATTAATATGTAATACAATAATCTTGAAAATTAGATAAACCCCAAATAGAGTGAGTAAATAAATATTTTATGAGTAAGATATTGTGCCTGAATAGCGATAAGCATCAGCTGATACAGAAGCGGTAAAACATTTGCCGATAGAGGTTCGTTCTCCCACATCCTCCTCCTCTTCTACCGCTTAATGCGATCGGATATTATGAAGATAATAGAATAAAAGCATTAAGAACAAACAGCAAACAAACTTGCGATATAATATTGTCAGGGAAATAGCATGCATCAGCTGATATGGAGGCGGCAAAACGTTTGCATCCTCATGCTCACCGCCACCATGCACGTCCCAGTGTACTGTATGCTTATTGCCCACCGCATAATAGAGTACAGTATATTAATTTTTTGCTGTGCAGTAAATTTTAATATCTTTTGTATACTCTTAAAAATAGATACAGGGCTTTCTGCTTTGTTATATACTTATAAAATATGTTTTTACTTATCTTATCTCTTTGGCATAGTGTGTATATGTAAGGTTGTGGAACGTATCTATGCCCTTTGTCATTGTTTCCTATGGAAAATGACTAGTTTTTAACGCAATTTTTTATTTACCCGTCACTTCTGTGAACCTATCTCCGCGTTATTCCAAGAACAAGGTGTATGTTTTACTTACCTTATATCTTTGGTATAGTGTGTCTATGGACGGTTGTGAAACGAGCTATGCCCATTATCATTGTTTCTTATGGAAAATAACTCGCTAAATTACGTGAAAATTAAAATACGCGGCACTTCTGAGAACCTATCTTCACGCTATTCCAAGAGCTGGGTGTATTTAATAGCTTCACTAGATAGACATAAGTGATAATGAATACAATGCTAACTGAATCAGAACATGAAAAAATAAGAAAAGAATATCAAGCTCTAAAAATGATGAGGGGATACAATATGCATTATCACTGCAGAAAGATATAAATAGTAAAGATCAAAATGAAAACAAGATAATTTTTTTCTTGGACATGATATCAAATTTTTTATACATAATGACAATGCTAAATTGTAATTTTGGGTGCCTCACTTCAAACATGTGCTGCTATATTTCTGAAAGATTCCAATGCCTTTCTAGACTTCAGAAAACAGTATTTTCATATGGCACACTTACTTTTTGTTAACAAAAAATATGTTCAAATATTAGCAGTATCATTAGTGATGAAAAGCATTATACATTTTCTGGAATACTGTTCATTAAACTGTGTGCACCTTTACACAAATAGTGAGTCCATGAATAGATTTCAGAATTTCTTTTGCTCTCAGTTCTGTTGATTAAAAGTTTCAAAAGAATATATGGCATAGCTATGCCAATTTTTTACACCTTTTCCTTTAGGAATATGTCTTATGTTCAAATGATTTGACTCTATAAGGATTTTGTGATGAGATTTTATATTAAGAGCCCTTATTGGCTATTCATTATAATTTTCTTTAGTTTCATTCCTCTCCGACAACTTTTCCCTTGAAGAACGAACCCTTAGGAATATCGAATTTCTTATTTCGTGGTCTGATGAGAAGGAACTCCTTTCCAGGATCTTTGGAAATTTCCTTTCGCTTTGAAGGTCATCTAGGAACTTGTCTCCATTGGTTAGGCATAGCACATTGGTGACTTCAGGAAGGTCAATCATTAGCTAATATTCCTGTGCACATAACTTCTCATGCACACTTTGTCTTTTCCTGTTGTGTATTTTCGTATTGTCATCATCCTTTTTGACAGCGAGAAAAAAAAATCATCAGGCTGCACTTCTGTAGTAAACTCTGGAAAGTAATGTAGGTATGGGGTTGCTCTAATATGGCAGGGTAAGATAGCATTTACCATACGTTAGTCATTATAAGTAAGGTGGATCTTGTAAAGATGAGTTATCTCTGGAACCCCATGTAAAGTCAAACAACCCCATAAACTATTAGGTTGAGTTAGTTGACTTGCACTGTAAATATGAATAACCCTCGAGCACCCAAGCAATGCCCTTCTTTACTAGGGCTGGTTAGGTAAAGATTAGGATGCACAGCTAAAGTTCTTACACCCAAAAACAGATGGAGGTTTGATCTCGAGAGAAAAGGCATTCCAGAAAAAAACATAAGCTCAAATTCATAAGAACTGTGTCAAAAACCTCTGGGATAATAGTTCTGAACACCAAACACCTCTTGGAAACATGCCAAAATGGTCAAAACAGTTTGAATCACATCACAAACTATCAGAAAAACAAAATATTTTATATCATAAAAAACCTCTACCAGGCATAAAATTTGTATATACCCTTATGATAAAAAAAAAAAAAATAGAACTTTGAAACTTTTGAGGATAGAGTTAAGATTCGTTTTATGCACACCCTCAGTAACTTGCATTTATCCCTCATCATATACTAATCTTTGATAAAAGTGTCTAAAGCACATGCTACCCACTCCTGGAAAACTGACACTATGGATAAAATTACGCATGTAAATTTATGGTGTAATATAAAAAATTAGCAAAACCAGAGGGAGGCCGCAGTTTACCCTAGACACATGAGGGCCACTGTCAATTTTCGAATGAGCCACCCTGCTGCTTAATTACCAAAATTTACTCAGTTAAGATACATAATTAAAAACCTAACCTAGGTAAGATAAGGTTAGTTACGTAACTTAATTGGGAAAATTTGGGTGTTTTAACAGCAGCATGGATCACCTGAGAATTGGTGGAATCGGTCTCGTCTCTCGGGTATACAATGGCCTAGGTAAATATTTAGAAGAGGGGATTATATGCAGCAGAAAGGATGCACAAAAAATTTATTCCACAAAGAAAAAATGTCGAAAAAACACAATTTTGGTGCGACCTAATCTTAGTGAATCTATTATTTTACTTATATAATAAAAAAAAATAAAGCCATATTTCATTAATCCCCATACCTAAAATAATACCGTCCCCTCTATGGCTTCGCTAATTTTTATTACTTAATCAGAAATTTATTTGCGCGATTTTTACCAAGGTAACAAATTTCCAGGAGTGAGTGACGTGAGTTTTCGATATATATATATATATATATATATATATATATATATATATATATATATATATATATATATATATATATATATATATATATATATATATATATATATATATATCAGAGTTTATATTTGGTGAGATATACATACGAGAGTAGTATCTTAGTTAGCGGGACTATTGGAATTTGGCTTTTTTATATAAATAGAACATTGGTTAGGGAGGACGTGTTCTCCTAAGTGAGGTTAAGTTAGAAAGCACCAAAAATGTGTTTTCGACACAATCCCCTCTCCTTAAGATTTACCCATACGGGTTATGGAGGTGCATAAAATGAAACATAACCACAAATACTATGAACGTTATAACCCTACAGGTCTCCCAGTCGGCAAACCCCTCCCCCTGGTAAAGCCTGTCGGCACCTACTATTGCAAATAAGACATCGCTGCGCTGGTGACAAGAAAGAACCATCAAAACGAGATACATGAAATTGAAAAACTACCTTCGTATGACCGCGTCGTGCTATGCCCCGTTGAGGATTCTAAAAGGAGTTATAAAAATCTCTGCCGAATCCGATATTTCCATTATATCAAAGTAATAATTACACTCAATTACTTACATGCAACAGGAAGACAATATCTTTCTTTCGTGTACAATTAAAAACAAATACTGAATATAAGTATTCCCACTTTCAATTACAAGGAGTGTATCTAGATTTTGGCTTTGTTACCGATACAATGGGTCTCTGGAGGATGTGTTCGAAAGTCCACGACTTCTTCTTATTTATTTTATGAAGAATTATAGACTTATAGACTGTGTTTCCGCTAACAAACCCAGCCTTTATACTTCTTCTTCTTTTTATCTTCAGCTTCTATATGGGATCGTTGTTTCTTGCTAGCCTGTTCCACTTTTTCCTGCCTCTCGTATGCTGTTATCTTAGCCCCTTGTCCAGCATATCAATTTCTAAATTATTCTCCTATCGGAAAATTAGCCATTCTCTTCCTCTCCTTCACTCTACCTCCATATCCATAACACTCCAACACACATGGTCATCCTCTCTTCGCATTATATGACCGAAGCCCTGAAATCTTCTATCTTGTACTTTCTTTAAAGCTTCCAATACAATAACTTTCCCTTTAACATGATAATATCTGATCATATATTTTCTTGTGAATCCACACATCCATCTCACCATTCGCATCTCCACCACTTTCAGTTTTCACAGATACTTACAGGTGTCCTGCTGGAACAAATCTAAGCCTGTGACTCCATCTCAATAGCTTTTCGTTCGCGAGCCTTCTTTACTGGCCACGACTTGGTCCTATAAACTATAGCTGGTCTTATTACACATTTGTAAAATTGCCCCATAACCTTCGCATTAATCCTCTTATAGCACAAAATTCCTGATGACCTTCTCCAGTCCATCCAAGCACACTGTATTCTTTGGTTAATTTATGGGTCCGTATCTCCATTTTTAGTTACTTCTGAGCCAAGGTATATAAAAGCTAGCAGCTCTCTTGATGCAATACAAGCCTAATTTCACTTCGCTTAGTCTACCCTCTCCTCCCATCCAAAGATATTCTGTTTTTACCCTGCATATTTTCAGACCTTGACCTTCAAGTGCTCGTCTCCAGCTTTCTAGTTTCAACATGATTCCTTCTCTGGTAAGGTCTATCAACACGATGCTATCATTGAACACTGCAGTCCGAGGGACCTCTTCTCTGACAACTGATGTTACGTCCATCACAAGATCGTAGATGTAGGGACTATGAATTAATCCTTGATGGAAACCGACCTTTCCTTTAGGCTTTTCTGAAGTACCGATAGAGGTTTTTTTTACTTGGGTGGTTACATCTGCATACATGTCCTGTACCAATCTAACATATTTCTCAGAGACACCCTCCCCTCTCACACATCACCATACTTCCTGCCTTGGCATCCGATCGTACGCTTCCTCCAAATCAAATAATATTAAGTGTAATTTTCTCTGTTTTTCTCTATGCTTCTCCATTGCTTGCCTCTCTACGCAAATTGCATCCACCGTGCCTTACCTTGGCATAAAACCAAATTGCTTCCCACTTATTGTGGCTACCTTCCTCATTCTCTCTGCCATAATATTTTCATATATCTTCATAGTATGTGCTATTAATTTTATGCCACGGTAATTACAGCAGTCCTGTGCATCGCCCTTCACTTTGTAGGCTGGGAACATTTGGTTATTCCTCTAGTTGTCTGGCATTCCTTCTTGCTGATAAATCTTGCACAACAGGTCCCACAGTATGGCTACCCCTTCTCCCAAACACTTCCAATCTTCATCCGATATACCATTAAGTCCTATTGCTTTTATCAATTTTCATCTTCCCAAGTTCTTGATTAACTTCCCTTTCAGTGATAGGCTTAAATTCTGTGGGATGCCATCCTTTAATATTCTTCATTTAATAGCTTTCCAAAATATTCCTCCCATCTGGTTTTTTATGCTTTCCTCCTTTGACAGAACTCTTCCGATAATGTCTTAGATCTGTATGATGTGTTAGATCTTTTGTTGTTTTATCTCTATTTATCGCTATATTATATATATTCTTTTGGCCTTGTGCTGTTTCCAAATTCTCATACAGTTGATTTATTATGCTTGCCTTAGCCCTAACTACTGTCTTTTTTTTATTATTATTATTATCATTATTATTCTTTCTTTGTCCTTTTCGAAGCCAATTTATTTTCCACTGCATAATATCAATCATAGGCTATAATTGCTTCATTCTTCTTCTTTTATCTTTTCCTGTGTTTAATGGTTCCACCACCACGTCTCCTTACCATTTGGTGGTCCTCTGCCTTTTGATTTTTCTCAATCATTCTTCTACAGTTCTTAAAATTATAGTGCTATTTTCTACTCACCAGGTGTTCGCGACATCTTCTAACTTGATGCTACTAAGGACCAAGTCTTTGAGCCATCTCTCATCTCTGGGTCTTCCAGTTTCAACAACTTAATTTTTGGTTGCATTATCTTCTTCCTCTGTCCAGTTTGTCTTAGCAGGCTTTCTGACACCTTTAGTCTGTGTTGCATGCTAACACTTTCTCCTTTTATGATCTTGCAAATTTTCACTTTTTTTAGGTGGTTTCTCCCGCATAGCAGAAAATCTACCCTTGTTTCTCTTTCTTTACTACTGTATGTTGCATAAGTGTTTCTCGTAAAGAGTGTGCTGTTCATCGCCATGTCAAATGCCACTGCAATATCCACTATTGGTTCTCCATCTTCATTCATATCTCCCGTGTCATGTCCTCCATGGATACTACTCATTTTTTCACGAATGCCTCCAATGTCAACATTAAGATAACCTCCAATAACTAGTCTTTCTTCTATTGGCGTTGAGGTCATAATTGCATCTGTTCCATACTATGATTAGATGGGTGAGGAGAATGCCATTAAAAATCGTGAGAAAGGTGGAGGTTTTATTACTCAAACTTAGATGTCCGACATGGCGTGTTCTACCTTCGTAAAAACAACAAAACAATAGCGCAATGCAAAGCGCACGAAATAATCAGCTCAAAAGTTATACATAACATTCCTCCCTCCAAGAAAAAACATACAAAACTTATCAAAAAATGGATCAGAAAAATATCAACATACAACAATCATTATACAGAAATATCAATATATTATGGCAACAAAAGACATTACAAATTTAATTTTTCTGGTGGCTTAATAATTCTCTTTGATCTCCGTAATACTGGAGATGGTGATACAATCTGTTTATCATTCACACCACACCTTTCTGTTTCTGAGACTGTGTCTTCAGACTCAATACAATTACTATCAGGTTGAACTGAAACATCACACTTTTGTGAAGATACTTCAACATCATTAGTGGAACTAGAGGCGTAGGAATAATTACTTACATTCGAAGAACCTAAAGGCATTGGAGACTCTCTAGGTGTCTTAATACAAGTACCAGTAAATCTAGGCATAAGCTGATCATGATGCCTCTTCCATGATATATTACCAAAATCATGAACTTGCACCAAATAATTTCTTACACCAAGCACTTCAATAATTTTACCTTCAATCCAAGACTCTCCCTTCCCAAAATTTTTAGCAAAAACTGCATCACCAACATTGTACATATTTGTCCCTTCAGAGAAAACTTTCTTTGACAATTTTTCCAGGTCTCTGTCTTTGTTAGGGGAACATTTTACAGATACTAAAGTTGTTTTAAAACATCTTCCAAATAGTAACTCTGCTGGTGATTTACCTATACCGCTATGCATACTCTTTCTATAATTGTACAAAAATCTACAGATTCTAGTATTCAATGATCCACTGTTGAATTTACTTAAGCCCTCTTTTAAAGTTCGAACTGCTCTTTCCGCCAACCCATTAGATGATGGATTGTATGGGGCAGGAGTTAAATGTTGAATACCATTTTTCTTATAAAAAGCTTTAATTTCCTCGGACACAAAATATGGAGCATTATCCGAGACAACAATGTCTGGAATACCAAAATTAGAAAATGTTTTTCTAAGCAATTCAATGGTAACACTTGAAGTCATTGAACTAGTAACTTGAACATCTAGAAACTTAGAATATGCATCTAAAATTACAAGAAAATATTTGTTATCTATGGGTCCAGCATAGTCAATGTGAAGTCTTGACCATGCCTTATCAGGGGTAGACCATGACAACACAGGAGCTTGGTTTGGTTGAAAATTTTTAAAACAAACTGGACAATTTTTTGTAATTTCAGAAATATCTTGGTCAATTTTAGGCCACCAAACCCAATTCCTAGCTTCTGCTTTCATCACATTTATCCCATTATGACCACTATGTAAGTGCTCAAGTATTTTACATCTTAAGCTGGTAGGTATTACAATTCTGTTTCTGTACAAAATTACATTGTCATATAAACTAAGATCAGACTTAACAGAACTATATTCATGTAATCTCAAATCATTTGTAGACCAACCAAATCTTATATTATGCATGAGTTGACCCAAAACCTCATCTTTCTGAGTACACTTTCTGATTTTTGAAAAAGAAATATCTTCAAAATCTAAAGCTTCAACTAACTTAATGTATTCATTTGGAGTCATGGATTTATGATCATCATCAATAGGCAACCTGCTAAGGGCATCAGCCACAACATTTTCTTTACCCACTTTGTAAGTAAGTTCAAAATCATATTGAGAGAGAAACAGTGCCCAACGCTGAATACGAGCATTGGCATTAGTAGGAATATGACGCCCTTTGCCAAATAAACCTAAAAGTGGTTTATGGTCGGTCCTTGCTTCAAATTGTCTTCCAAGTAAAAAATATCTAAAGCGATTCAACCCAAAAACTAAGGCAAGCCCTTCTCGGTCAATTTGAGCATAGTTCTGTTCAGCTGATGTCAGTTTTTTACTAGCAATATTAAACTGGTAATTCTCTTCCATCAATTTTTTGCAACAATACACATCCTACACCAATAGGAGATGCATCCACTTCAACAACTAGTGGACTATTACCATCATAATTAGCCAAAAGGGGACCTTTTGATAAATCCGATTTTACAATTTCAAAAGCTTTGTTTTCAAGTTCAGACCATTTAAAAACTTTATTCTTTTTTAGCAATTCATACAAGGGGGCCAGCTTGGAAGAAAAATTCTTAATGAATTTACAATAATATGTCAACATTCCAATAAAAGATTGCAACTCTGCAACAGAAGTAGGGGGTGGAGAATCTAGAATAGCTTTGACCTTCTTAGGGGAAGGTTTGATTCCTTCACCTGAGATACAAAATCCAAGATATTCTAAAGAAGAAACCTTAACAGCACATTTTTTCTTGTTAATCTGAACATTATGCTCTTGCAAAATTTTTAAAACTTCAATAAACCTAAGATCATGCTGCTCTTCAGATTCACCACTTACAATAATGTCATCCAAATAAGCATCAACTCCCTCTACATCTTTCAACAGGTTAGCCATTAATCTCTGAAATATAGCTGGTGAAGAAGAAAGACCAAAAGGTAATCTTTTGTACTTAAACAAACCTTTATGTGTATTTACTACTAAATACTTTTGGCTTTCTTCACTCACAGAAATCTGTAAATATGCATTTTTTAAATCAATAGTAGAAAAAATCTTTCCCTTACCAATAGATGCTAACAACTCATCTGTTTTAGGTAATGGATATTGGTCACAAGATATACATTTATTCAATTCTTTAAAATCTCCACAGATACGTACAGACTCCTTATCCGATTTCAACACAGAAACAATGGGGGCAGCCCACTCACTATGGTTAACAGGCTCAACTATATCATCTACAATCAGTTTATTTAAAGCATCTTCAACTAAAGGTTTATAGTGAATTGGAACTTATCTGTGTTTTCTGAAGTTTGGAACTACATCACTTTTAACATGAATGTGAGCTGTAATATCTGAAATGGGTTTATTAGGATTAACTTCATAATCATTCAACAATTCTACCACAGAACCATTGACTTTAGTAATTTTAGAAGAATCATTAATACCAGACAAATAAATACCTATTTTTGGCATCAAATCTTTACCACATAAGTTAGAATTATGATTCCCTACAACATAAAATGTCTGTTTCACTTGCAGAGAATTATAGTAAACATCCACTCCAACTTTACCCAAAACATTTATTTTGAGATCATCATAAGCATTTAACATTTTATTACAATCTACAATGGACAATCCCAAATTATGAACCCAATCTTTAGTCAAGGTACTCACAGCAGCACCTGTATCCACCTCAAAAGGTACAAACTTACCATTAACCAAAATATTCACTTCATCTTTACCAATAGCATTGACATTTTTTACTGACAACAGTCTTTCTTCATCAACATCACTGGAAAATGCTACCTTGTCTACTGCTTTAACTTTAACCTTATGTTTTTTTCTCAGAAGCCTTATTAAAACTTTCTTTTACTGGCTTTGGCTTCACATTACCTTTGACATCTTTTGAAGCCTTCCAACAAACTTGTTTTAAATGTCCTTTCTTACCACATAAATTACATGTTAAATTCTTAAAGCGACATTTTGCACTATCATGAGAGTAACCACAGTGTTTACAAGAAACTGACTTACTCATGGGACCATTGGTTGGGGTTTTAACCTTTTGAACTACACCAGCCTTTTCAGAAACATAAGCTTGTTCAAAATTCAAAACTCTCTCAACTATTTGGATAGAAGACATAACCTTCAAATTTAAATTTTCAGCAACCAGATTTGAAAAATAAACCTCATTTTCAAGAGCCATAAACAACTGATCCCGCACACGAGAATCAAAGTTGCTACCAAAATCACAGTCTTTGGCTAGACACTTCAGGTCTGCATGCAAATCTTTTAATGTCTCACCTCCTTTTTTCCTCCTTTGTTGAAAAGCCAATAAACTTCTATGATAACTAGGCTTTACATCATAATGTGCCTTAAGTAATTTGCATAAATCCTCATACGACTTAAGAACATAAGAACATAAGAATAGAGGACACTGCAACATGCCTACTGGCACACACGAGGCAGCTCCATTTTTGAATTGTATTTTCAGCATGTCTAACCTATTCTATTCTACTCTACTTATTTATTCTGTTTTTCTTTTTATGATTTTTCTAATAAGCACTAACCTATTCATACCCACCCTACCTCTGTCATATGTCTATCTAATCTACATTTGAAGGTGTCTAAGGTATTGGCATTTACTATCCTACTAGGAAGCTTGTTCCATGCATCAGCTACTCTATTACCAAACCAATTTTTACCAATTTCCCTTCTGAACCTAAATTTATCAAGCTTAAATCCATTATTACGAGTTCTGGTTTGATCATGAATTTTTAAAACTTTATTAATATCTCCCTTGTTAATCCCTTTAAACCATTTATACACTTCAATCATATCCCCCTTAACTCTTCGCCTCTCTAGAGAATGTAGATTAAGTTTTTTTAATCTGTCCTCATATGGTAGATTTCTGATATTGTGTATCATCTTGGTCATTCTTCGTTGCACTCTCTCCAAGGATTCAATTTCCATTCTATAATAGGGTGACCAGAATTGCACAGCATAATCTAAATGGGGCCTAACTAATGCAAGATAGAGCTGCAAAATAACTTTTTCCGTCCTATTGCTGACGCTTCTTGAGATAAATCCTAAAATTCTGTTTGCTTTATTTCTGACTGCTGTGCATTGCTCTCTTGGCTTAAGATTACTACTCACAAGAACTCCCAAATCCCTTTCACACTGAGAACTCATGATTTCATGGTTATTTAGCTTATAACTAGTATTGTCTTTTATAGTACCCAGTTTAACTACTTTACATTTTTCAACATCAAATTCCATTTGCCATTTGTCCGACCATTCAGATAATCTATTTAGATCTTCCTGTAAAGCATGAATGTCTTCTTTTCCATTTATAGTTCTACCTATTTTAGTGTCGTCTGCGAATTTACTTAGGTTACTACTGATATCCGAATCCAGATCATTTAGATATACGATGAATAATAGAGGACCCAGTACCGAGCCTTGTGGTACCCCGCTTGTAACCGAGCCCCACTCTGATTTCTCTCCATTTATGCAAACCCTCTGTTTTCTGTCTTTTAACCATTGTTTGATCCATCTGAGCACAGCTCCTCCTATACCATGAGCTTCCAGCTTTTTAACTAATCTTTTGTGAGGAACTCTATCAAAAGCTTTGCTAAAATCTAGATATATTGTATCATATTCTTTGCCACAATCTACTGCCTCGTAAACTTCTGAATAAAAAGACAGTAAGTTTGTAAGGCACGAAAAACCCTTAAGAAACCCGTGTTGTGAAAGTTTTATCAGTCTGTGTAATTCTAGATGTGCCCTTATTTTATTTGCAATTATGGATTCTAGAATCTTACCCACTGTTGACGTTAAACTTACCGGCCTATAATTATTCTTTTTAACACGTTCTCCTTTTTTAAATATTGGTACCACATCTGCCAATTTCCACTCCATGGGTACCGATCCTAATTTTATTGAATTATTAAATAATGCAGTTAGAGGACAACTAAGCTCTTCCTTGCATTCCTTTAATATTCTAGCATATATTCCATCAGGTCCCGGAGATTTATGAGCCTTTAATTTATCTATTTCTTTTATTACCTCCTCTCTCGTAATATTTATTGAACTAAGTATATTATCGGGACTGTCTCTGTAAATGGATTCTACTTCCGGAATATTTTCCAAGTTTTCATTAGTAAATACAGATAAGAAATAATCATTTAAACATGTACACATCACTTTATCGTCATCTGTGATATGGCCGTTGGCTACTTCAATTGGTCCGACTTTTTCCTTAAATTTTGTTTGATAATGTTGATAAAACCCTTTAGGATTTTCTTTAGCTTCTCCTGCTATTCGAACTTCGTATTTTCTTTTCGACTCTCTATCTTTTTAACTTCCCTGTTTAACTGTATATATTGCTGCCTCACCTGCTCTTCACCTCTTTTTAGTTTCCTGTATATTCCTCTTTTAATACCTATAAGATTCTTTATTCTATTGTTCATCCATTTAGGGTCATTTTTTCTTGATCTGCAATGTTTCATGGGAATATAGTCTCTCTGACTATTCTTAAGAGTCATGACAAAATTGTTATATTCCTCATCCAAATTTATATTAACTGACGGGCTGCTGTTCTTTCCTGTGAGAGAATTTAATGTATTGATCTTATCTTGTGATAATCCTTGGCATGTGGTACCCAAATTTCGGGGTAATCCGCTACCTGCGACCTGACCTGCTGGATTAACTACCCACATCTGTACCCCAGAAATCCCTTCCCATACCTCATTAGATAATTTAGTTTTTAAGCCCTCAAAATCTCCTGCTCTAAAGTTTGGAACAATATTCTTATTTTCCTTTATAGTTTCCTTGAAAATTATGTTAAATCTAATGGAATCATGGTCACTGTTGCCCAATTTTTCACCAACTTCTAAATTTGTAACCATATTCTCTCTATTACTAAGAACTAAATCTAGTGTATTCACCCCCCGTGTTGCTTCATGTACATGCTGAGAAAGGAAATTGTCTTCTACTACTTCCAAAAACTCCTTAGAGCTACTATCACCTGTTATGGTTTCCCAGTTAATATGTCTAAAATTAAAATCGCCTACAATGCAAACTCTATTTGACCTGCTCACTTTAGAAATTTCATCGTATATAACTTGCGACTCTATATTATCTAGATCAGGTGGTCTGTAGACTACTCCTACAACTAGACTTTCTATATTATTTTTAATTTCAACCCATAAGGTTTCTGAATTTAGATTTGTCTTAATTCCAGACTTAATGCAGCTTCTGAGGCTATCTTTAATATACATAATTACCCCTCCCCCTCTTTTATCTGCACTACGATCAGTGCAGGTAAATCTGGTAAATCTGGGGCACAAATGTTTCCTAAAATAGCATAAACTTCAGTACCAATAGAAACCAGAAGTAAACTTTTTTTACTATTTGCCTCAGTTATTTCCAAATTTAAAAAAATTGCTTCCAACAAACTTAACCACAATTCAAAAGAAATCTTTGAAGGATTAAAATGATCAATGTTCACTCTGCGGTTAGCCCTATTTTCATTTTCTTGAGGCATGATTATAGGCTAAGTCACTGGGTGAACTGGTAATAATCTCAAAATACACAACATGCAATCATGGCACAGACAGAATAGGCTAAATATTATAGCACTGACAACATAAGCTAAACATCACAGAACTAGGCTAGGCCTATATGCAATTTGTTTTACTCCACTCCTCAAAGCACTGGGGTTAAGCACCATAGGCTTACGGTAGGCTATGATCAATCAAGGCTACCGTATACAAAACACTGGAAACAAGGTTACCGATAAACACAATTGGCCTACCATAGGCTATCATCAATCTAGGGTACACCTTGGAAAATAATCACTATAGCTTTCCAATCTTGAAAAAATCGTCAGCATTAGGCTTAAACAGTTATAATACGGCATCTATGAAGGCTCCAATGCTAACTGCAAAACTTGATCAAAACAGCCTATGGAGGGTGGCCACGGGAACGAAAATCTCGGAAGTCAGAAGCTTACCCAATTTACCGGCTACCTCAAAACTGCAAAAAAATTCACTTAAATACTGCAAACCAGAAGTTCCTTTTGCTACTGCATTGGTCCTTTGTACCTCGTCGCCATTTGTTCCATACTATGATTAGATGGGTGAGGAGAATGCCATTAAAAATCGTGAGAAAAGTGGAGGTTTTATTACTCAAACTTAGATGTCCGACATGGCGTGTTCTACCTTCGTAAAAACAGCAAAACAATAGCGCAATGCAAAGCGCACGAATTAATCAGCTCAAAAGTTATACATAGCAGCATCCATCCGTCTCCAGAATGTATTTTTATATTCATTATCGCATCCCACTTGTGGTGCATAAGCGCTTACTATTTTCAGAACATTTCGTCCACAACACAGTTTTATTTTCATTACTCAGCAGTTTTTTTCTTTCAACCTCTATTAGATTTTCTCTCATTTCCTTGCCAAGAACAGTTCCCCTCCTCGCCTTTCTACAATGTCACAAAAATAAATGACAGCAATAATAATAATAATAATAAGACTAATAAGAATAATAATAATAATAATAATAATAATAATAATAATAATAATAATAATAATAATAATAATAATAATAATTGTGGAGGATTTCCTGTGTTCTTATCCTTCGATCTTGTAACCCCCAAAATTCGGAAATCCTGACACGGCTTCGATAGAGGCCTACAAACGATCTCAAAATTAAATCCTCTACCAATAAAATATAATTAATATTACATGCATAGACATATATTCAAATATTCTACAAAATGGGCTTGTGATATATTGATATGTGAATTATTAAATAAACTCTCCTCGCCTTAAATTAAAACTTCCTCATACAGAATACTAAATTTTCCAACATACATTTTACCTACAAGTGTTCAATTAAATGAGCTCATTCTATCCCTCACACGTAGTTATAAATATTGTTAGAAATAAGTTAAATCTGTACTCATCAATTCGGAAACCCAAATGTTGTCAGCAATCACGGGACTCCGAATCAAACTCGAATTTATTTTGATTCATCTTCTGCTTGAGTGTCTCGTAGTGCCTCATGAGAGCAACTAATTACTCATTATTAAACGTATATGCATCATCAATGATCACGGTAGAAAATGTATTTCATAAATATTAATTATGACTGCTTTCACTCATTAAAATCACGTCACAAACATGAGTGTCTCGTGGTATCTCACGAGATCAACTGATTACTCATTATCAAGCTTATAAACACCGTCAATAATCATGGTAAACATGAGTGTCTCGTATCGTCTCACGAGTACAACTAATTACTCATTATTAAACGTATACGCACCGTCAGTGATCATGGTAGCAAATGTAATTCATAAATATTAATTACGACTGCTTTCACGTATTAAAATCACGTCACAAACATGAGCGTCTCGTAGCATCTCACGAGATCAACTGATTACTCATTAACAAAGTTATAAGCATCTTTAATAATCATGGTAAACATGAGTGTCTCGTATCATCTCATGACTACAGCTAATTACTCATTATTAAATGTAAATGCATTGATTACGAAAGCAAATGTATTTCATGAATATTAATAACGACTGCTTTCACGCATTAAGATCACATCACAAACATGAGTGTCTCGTAGCATTCACGAGATCAATTGCCAGTTTTTTTAATCTCTCAAAACACCCCTTGTTTGTAGGAGTCCCTTGTACTAGGGCTAAAGTTTCCTCTATATAGACGGCAAAGGGGGAGAGAAAACACACATAAAGGTTCTTTGTTCATACAGGAGAGGGAAAACCCGAGGGGGTGACATATTTCAGGTTAAACTTTGTTGTATCAGATATCCCTCTCTCTGCTACGAATAGTCCAAAGAATGAACTATGCATTATACATACAAATATACGTGTATACTTAATATAAACGAGTAGGTATACATACTAAGTCTAAAAGTATACACACATACACTTATGTTATAATAAACGAAACTGATATGCAAAGCAACACTTTCATAATATAAGCAGAAATAAACTGTCTTGAAATATATTTAAGACAGCCTGGGCCCCTCCAAAAAATAAAATAGGGGGGGGGGTCTCCCAATCAGTGCTACAATTTATCAAGGATTAAGTGTGCCCACAATTCTTCGATCTTTTGGGCGGATTGACGTTCAAATCTTTCATAATTTGATTCTTCTTCTTTTTATACTTCTGATAACAGATTTTCCCATGAGAGCTTTTCAGACCAGACTCTCTGAATCAGAATTTTTCCTCTTCTTAGCAAAGGTGAGATTAGACCTAAGGGATCAAAAATTTATCTCAAGCCTTCAGACCCTTCAACGACAACTCTTCTGTATTAATATTCCAGATTAAACTGAACATTGATAAATTAGGAGATCTTGATTCTCCAGAAAAGCACTGATCCAGTGATTACCTAATTGTGTTTACGGGAAAGAGCCCAAAGCTCGTATCTTCCCGTCTTCTGATCGGTTCCATTTTATACTTAGTGATACTTATCATACCTGTCCTCAAAACTATGGATTGAGATAGCATTAACTACCTCCTCGCTTAGCCAATTCCAATTATCAACTACTCTTACACTGAAAAAGTATTTCCTTACATCCTGCAAAGAAGTTTTCTTACGAAGCTTCAAACTATGACCTCTAGTTCTAGAGCCAGCCATATCAAAATATCGATCCCTACTCACTCTATCATAACCATGAAGGAATTTAAAGACTGTCACCATATCCCCCCTCACTCTTCTAGCTTCGAGTGATGGTAAGTCTAATTCCCTCAGCCTCTCATCATAACCGAGATTGCGTATATCTGGCACCAGTTTCGTGGCATGTCTTTGAACTTTTTCAAGCTTAGCTATGTGCTTTTTCAAGTGCGGATTCCAAAAGGGGGCTGCATATTCGAGTTTTGGCCTCACATAGGTTGCATAAATATTTCTGAACATTTCCTTGTCCATGTGCCTGAAGGCTACCCTTACATTTGATAAGAATGCATATGCTGCCCTTACTATGCCATTTATATGTATTTCTGGAGACAAATCTGCCAGTATGTTTACTCCTAGATCTCTCTCATTTTCTGTCTCTTGAAGTTGTACTCCAGCCACCGAGTAGTCAAGCTTGGGCCTTCTTGCATTTGTACCCATTCTCATTACCTTACATTTTGAAGTATTGAATTTCATTAGCCACTTTTCTGACCACTCATGCAGATTATTTAGATCTTCCTGAAGTTCTCTACCATTGTTCTCGTTTTTTACTTTCTTCACAATCTTTGCATCATCTGCAAACATATTCATGAATGAATTTACAGACTCTGGTAGGTCATTTACATATACAAGGAACAAAAGTGGCCCTAAAACTGAACCCTGTGGAACTCCACTACTAACTCTTCTCCATTCAGACACTGAGTGTCTTACTCTATCCCTCTGTTCCCTTCCTTCTAAGTAAGTTTTTATCCATTCTAAAACATTTCCACCTATTCTAGCCATTGATTGCAGCTTCCTAATAAGTCTCCCATGTGGAACAGTGTCAAACGCTTTCTGGAAGTCTAGGAATATGCAATCTGACCAGCCCTCTCTTTCCTGTAAGATTTGGCTTACCTCATCATGAAATTCTAATAAGTTTGTTATTGTTGATCTACCTTCTCTGAAGCCATGTTGCCTCACTGACAAAAAGTTGAAGGATTCCAAGTGAAGAGAGATATGTTTCCTTAGTAGTTTCTCCATAACTTTGCAAACTATGCTGGTCAAGGAAACTGGTCTATAGTTCAGAGCCGTATCCCTCCTTCCCTTTTTGAAGATAGGTATCACATTTGCTTGTTTCCAGCATCTTGGAATCTCCCCTGACTCCAGTGACTTTTTAAATATGATACTTAGTGCCACTGATATTGAGTTTGCGCATTTTTTAAGCACATGAGGGGATATGTCATCAGGACCTGTAGCTTTATGAACATCTAAATCCATCAGCGCTTTGCATACCCCTGTGGCTGTAAGGTTGATGTTCTCTAATACCGGCCCTTGAGCTTCTATCACTGCAATCTGAGGGAGTGGGGTATTTTCTACTGTAAATACTGACTGAAACTCCTTGTTCAGTTCTTTGCAGATCTCTTCATCCGTCTCAGTGATGCTTCCATCCGCTCTCTTTAGCCTTAAAACCTGTTCTTTTACCTTCAGTTTTCCTCTGATAGAGCTGTGGAAAAGCTTGGGATTTTCTTTAGCCTTCCTGGTGATGTCCCTCTCATAGTCTCTCTCTGCCTCTCTCCTTTTACTTAGGTAGTCATTTCTTGCTCTTTTGTAGGTTTGCCAGGCATTTATGTTTTTTCTCCTCTTATACCTTTTCCAGCATTTGTCTCTCCACTCCTTAGCTCTTTTACACCCATTATCGAACCATTTCTCTCTGGCATGAATTACACCTACTTTGGTGACAAATATGCAGCAATCTACTAACTTCCCATTAATACAGAAGTGTTATGTATTTAAGCAGTTATGTATTTTGTCAAAGATATTCTCCATTTAAAATTACCGCTTTCCACTAGCATATGAATAACATTCTTAAGTACAAAGAGTAAGACTTGAAAGAAACCTGTACAGGATGCAATTCCTTTATATTTGATTCTGTATGAAGTACTTATGGTTTTGATACCTCTAAGTAGATTCTCATTTGTTTTTGTAACACCATTAGTCGTAAGCTTTTATGTAACATATTATTAATCTCCCTTCTATGCAATAAACCCTGTTGAAGAAGGAGTGTTTTATATGTGACGGAAATGGGATATGTGTTATAATAGCAACATTCATATATTAAGTGATCTACACTCGGCAACATAAAGGATATCTACAAGATTATTATCATTCTTGCAGGTAAGGAATTACATTATTGGTGACGAGGATGGGATATGAATTCAGAAGAAAGAGTTGTGAGGGGAACGATAACAACAAGCGATAACCAGTTCCTGCCAGATATCTTCCGCTCAAGAGGACATCGCACCTTAGGCAGCCAGGAAGATTCATGCATCAGCCAGCGAAAACCTTCAGCAGCAGAGGGATAGAAAACATTCGTTGATATAATTCTTTTAAGAATGTGCATAAGCTAAGTCATTTTTAGTTACATGCATGTATATTATGTAGTGAAGGTTATACAGTACCTGAGTAAAGTTATGTGCCTGGATTAAGATAAAGAAAATTATATAATATGATAAAGATAATTATATAATAAGCTATAGTTAAAGGAAAGCAATTAGGCCTAGCCTATAGTAAATAAAGGCACAAGAATGACTTCTCAAATTCCAGCACCACCTCATTTTGCTATTGAATGTGACCCTAGAACAGTGGCACATAGGTGGATGAAATATGTTGATTTATTCAAGATCTATTTGGATTGCTTGGCCATGAAAACTGACAGGCAGAGGGTCAGCATCCTACTGCACATAGCAGGCCCAGAGGTTCAGGATATATTTAAAACACTAACCCCTGAGGATAATACATATAATAAAGCCGTAGAAGGATTAGGGAACTATTTTAACCCCAGCGAAAATATCAGGTACGAACGTAGCCTATTCATGGCACTTGAGCCTCGAGAAAATGAGAGTATAGATATGTTTGTCACAAGATTAAAGAAGCAAAGTCAGTTCTGCAAATATGATGCCCATAACACTGAGTAAGACTTAATAGTCGATTTAGTCATTTGTAAATGCAAATCCAGTGAGCTTAGAGAAAAACCATTACAAGCTAAAGGCTTGAATCTCCAAAAGTTGTTGGAAATTGCAAGAGCTTATGAACAGTCTTGAGCTCAAAATAAAAGGATTTTGGAAAATGATCAAAAACCTCAGTCTGGAAGTGTAAATAAAGTAATGCAGTACAAACAACCGAATAAATCAGGCTCAAATAACCATACATCACAAAAAAAAAAAAAACAGGAAACTTTGAAAAAAGGTATAAGAACAATACTTCCAATTACTGGCAAGGGAATAAAGCACAGACACCTAATAGTAACAAATCTAAAGAATGTTACAGGTGTGGTAATAATAATCATCATCCGAATGATAGATATAAGTGTCCTGGTTATAACAATGTGTGCCAGTTTTGTGGATATTATGGAAATTTTTCCAGGAAATGTCTTAATAAACAAACAAAACAAGCTGAAAATAAAAACATACATTATACAAAAGAAAGAGAACAAGAAAACTTCGCTTTCCACCTAAATTCCACTTACACAAATAAGAGAATAATGTGTGTAGTACAAGTAAATAGAAAAGATACAGAAATGCAGTTAGATACAGCTGCAGATATAACTGTGATTTCAGAAGAAATAGCCAAGAATATACCTTATCTGAAAACAGAGGAGGACACAAGTTCATTAATCACAGATTACAATAATCGAAAGATTGAAACAATAGGTAAAGCTGAAGTTATGGTAAAATATGAGCAACAAATTGTGGAGTTACCAGTTGTAATAGTAACAGGAAATAGAAAGGGATTGGTAGGTTTAAACTGGATAAAACGCCTTAAGCTAAACTTTCCAGAATTGATAAAGAAAGCAAATCTAAAGATAAATAGTATAAGTACACAAGATCTGTTGGAAGAGTATCAAACAATTTTTAAGCCAGGTTTAGGTACTATAAACAATGTGACTGCAAACTTAGAATTAAAAGAAAATGCAATGCCAAAATTTCTACCACCCAGACAAATACGTTTTGCGCTGAAAACTCAAGTTGGAAAAGAAATATTGAGACTAAAGGGAGAAGGAAATTGGCAAAAGGTAAAATATAGTCAGTGGTCTACACCTTTAGTACCCGTAGCAAAGTCTGATTGAGGAGTAAGACTATGTGGTGATTATAAAGTCACAGTGAACCCACAATAAAAAGTTGCTCAACATCCTTTACCTAACCCTAGTATTATGTTTGCTACTATGGGAGGTTGTATGGTATTCTCAAAAACAGACTTGAAAAATGCTTTTCAACAGTTATCAATGGACACAAAGTCACAAGAAATATGTACCCTAAATACTCATTTAGGGTTATATCAACCGAAAAGACTACCCTATGGAGTAGCAAGCAGTCCAGCCTTATGGCAAGAGACTATCGACAAGCTATTTACAGGATTAGATGGTGTTTTCTGCTTTGTAAATTTCATAGCTGTTGGGGGAGAAGATGAACAACAGCATAATCAGAGATTAAAGAAAGTACTACATTAAATAAAGGAAAATAGTATGAAGATAAACAAGAATAAATGTCTATTCAATGTACCATTAGTAAATTATTTGTGATTTGTGATAGATGAAAATGGCATTCACAAAACAAAAGATAAAAGATGAAAGCTGTTTGGGAAGCTAAAATACAAACAAATGCTAAAGAGTTGCAATCATTTCTTGGATTAGTAACATTCTATGCAAAATTTATTAAAGATTTAGCAACAATAGCTCATCCCTTATACCAGCTATTAAAGAATGAGGTAAAGTGGAAATGGTCACAGGAAGGTCAGAATGCTTTTGAAAAAATAAAAAAAGAGATTTGTTCTGATAAGTTTTTAGTACACTTAAAAAAATCTTCCTTTCAAATTAGTATGTGACACCTCACAAGTTGGAATAGCTTGTGTCTTAGCACATGAAATGCCAGATGGCACAGAAAAACCTAAATGCGCAAGATTGTTGAATAAAGCTGAGCAGAATTGTTCTCAAATAGAAAAGGAAGGCTTATCGTTGATCTATGAAGTTAAGAAATTTCACATGTATTTGTATGGAAAGAAAATGTTTGCTTTGGTCATTGACCATAAGCCACTATCAGCTATCTTAGGTCCAAATGCTGGACTACCAACGCTAGTTGCAGCCAGACTTCAGAGATGGGCAGTAATATTAGCTGCTTATAATTACTCATTAGAGTATAGACCCAAAGGGTTTGGAAGAAATACATGAAGGTCATCAAGGAATTGCAAAGTCAAAAGCTATAGCCAGAAGTTTTATATGGTGGCCAAATGTAGATGAAAATATAGAGGATTATATAAAGGATTGTCAGGATTGTGCATTACAGCAAAAGAACCCTGTGCAAGATATCCATATCAGAGACTGCATATTGATTATGCAGGACCATTTCTGGGAAATTCTTATTTAGTAGTAGTTGATGCTTATAGCAAATGGCCTGACATCATTCCAGTGCAGACATCAACTTCTCTAAATACAATTAAAGTCAGCATGACATTATTTTCTACTCATGGTATTCCAGAGAGAGTAGTTACAGATAATGGTCCTCAGTTCTGTTCAGAAGAGTTTGAGAATTTATTAAAGGTTAATGGCATTAGACATACATTATCTGCACCATATCACCCAGTAACAAATGGTGAAGCAGAAAGAATGGTACAAACCTTTAAAAGTGCAATGAAAAAGTGCAATGCTAATGCCATGAACATTCATAATTCTCTTAAGAAGATTTTGCTCACATATAGGACAACACCTCATACAGCAACAGGTGTTTGTCCTTCATTTTTATTGATGGGAAGGAGACTTAGATGTAAGTTAGATCTACTTCTACCTGACTCAAAAGGTAAAAAAGAAAATGAGATATATGAAAGGTTGAAAGGAATTGGAAAGATAAGACAATTCAGTGAAAATGAAAGCATAGTAGTCAGAACGTATAACAATAAGGAGAAATGATCTGAAGGAAAAATTAAAAAGACATTAGGAGATCAGAATTACGAAGTAGAATTGGATGATGGCATGGTAGTCAGACGACACATTGGCCAGCTACAACCCAGTGGTAAAGATCCAGAGAGATCAGAAAGAGCTGAGTCTGTATTACCTGATTGGAAGAACAGAGGAAAGCATCCAGAAATGTTAGACTTATAAGGAAATATGTATTAATATAGTTACCTTATTTCAATATGTATCCTAAGTGTAATTTTGTATCTCATGTAAATTTATTGTTCAGATAAAGGGGCCAATTCATTTTAGGGGAAAGGAGACTGTTTTGTATTTAAGCAGTTATGTATTTTGTCAAAGATATTCTCCATTTAAAATTACCGCATTCTATTAGCAAATTAATAACATTCTTAAGTACAAAGGGTATGACTTGAAAGAAACCAATATAGGATGTAATTCCTTTATATTTAATTCTGTATGAAGAACTTATGGCTTTAATCCCTCTAAGTAGATTCTCATATGTTCTTGTAACACCATTGGTCGTAAGCTTTTATGTAACATATTATTAATCTCCCTTCTATGCAATAAACCTTGTTGAGGAAGGAGTGTTTTATATACCTCCTATTAATCCCAAGTTATCTGTGACGAAAATGGGATATGTGTTATAATAGCAACATTCATATATTAAGTGATCTACACTCGGCAACATAAAAGATATTTACAAGGCTATTATCATTCTTGCAGGTAAGGAATTACATTGCTATGAAGTCTTGCATGGATTTGGTTTTACGTCACGAACTCCCTTTTCTACTAAGGGCTAGAACGGTTGCCTTCTTACGTCTTGCATTGTTGGAATTCCATGCTTGCAGTGATATTCTGGCCTTTGCCCACTCTATGTCCTCAGTATTGTATATATCAAATGGTTTCTCTTCACTGGTGCAAACCTCCAACAAATTATCTACATGAAAATTCTCCAATATCTCCTCCAACTGTTCTACTAGAGGCTTTATTTGTCCAAAGGCTCTCTGAAAATTGTGTGGGAGAGGAGTGTGGATAGGCTTCCAGGGAACAGAATCTGCAAAAATTCCAAGTGTAGTTTTATCTTTGTAATGCACTTCTTGCTTATTTACTCAAATACTCTCTGGCTCCCACAACTTATTAACAGGCTCTATGGCCTCGGCAATCAACAACTTATTAAGAGGCATTATGGCCTCTTCAATCAACAAATCATAAACGGGCTCTATGGCCTCGTTAATCAACAACTTATTAACTGGCTTTATGACCTATTGTTTGAAGCAAAAGTGGTAGTAGCAAAAGAGTGGGGAAATAGTGTGGGGGGATGTAGAAGGGAAATAGTGAAGGTGGAAGAGTTGAAAAAGCCAGAATAGAGACAGGAATATCAGGACAGGTTGAGAGTGGTATATGACAGGGTGAAAGAAAGAGAAGTTGGGGAGCTATAGGTGGAATTGGGGTTGATGAAAGAATGTTTTGTGGGACATGCAAGTGATGTGTGTGGAAAGAGGTTTGTTGGAGGTGGCATGAGGAGGGGCTGCGAGTGGTGGAATGAAGGGGTGAAAATGAAGGTGGAAGAGAAAAAGAGGGCTTTTGAGGAATGGCTGCAGTGTAAAAGTATGGAGAAGTATTAAAGATATAGGGAGAAAAAACGTGGAAACCAAGCAGAAGAAAGAGGAAGAGAAGAGGTTGGCAAATGTTAGG
This sequence comes from Halocaridina rubra, assembly GCA_037179515.1. Classification (NCBI taxonomy): domain Eukaryota; kingdom Metazoa; phylum Arthropoda; class Malacostraca; order Decapoda; family Atyidae; genus Halocaridina; species Halocaridina rubra. The sequence goes on from JAXCGZ010013208.1 coordinate 269,765, forward strand.
TGGGGACAGGATTTTAGTAGGTCATATGAGGAAAATAAAAATAAGTTTTGGAAAGAAGTGAAGAGAGCAAGGAAGGGTGGATCGAGGATGGAAGAGACAGTGAAAGATGTGAATGGACAGATGTTAAGAGGGAACAATGCAAGGAAAAGATGAGAGAATATTTTGAGGGCTTGCTGAATGTTGAGGAAGATAGAGAGGCAGCTATAGTGGCAGTGGGGGGTGTTCAAGTGCCAGTAATGGGAGATGAAAATGAGAGAGAGATTACAAGAGAGGAGGTGAAAAGGGCATTGTATGAAGCAAAAGCAGGTAAAGCACCTGGAATGGATGGTGTGAGAGCAGAGATGTTGAAAGAAGGGGGTGTGACTGCATTGGAATGATTAGTGAGAGTGTTTAATATACACTTTATGTTGTCAATGGTGCCAGTGGAATGAGTGATTGCTTTCATAGTGCCCCTATACAAAGGTAAGGGAGATGTTTATGAATGCAGTAATTTTAGGAGTATAAGTTTGTTGAGTGTGGTAGGAAAAGTGTATGGTAGGATACTGGTTAATAGGATTAGGGATAAGACAGAAAATGTGATCGTGGAGGTGGAGAGTGGTTTTAGGAGAGGTAGATATTGTATAGATCAGATTTTTAGTTAGGCAGTTATGTGGGAAATATTTAGCAAAGGGTAAGGATGTGTATTTTGCATTTTTGGACCTGGAGAAAGCATATGATAGAGTTGATAGAGAGGCAATGTGGAATGTTTTGAGATTATATGGAATTAATGGTAAATTGTTGCATGCAGTGAAGAGTTTGTATGAGGGCAGTAGAGCTTGTGTTAGGGTAGGGAATGAAGTAAGTGAGTGGTTTCCAGTGAGTGTGGGACTGAGACAGGGATGTGTGATGTCACCATGGCTGTTCAATTTGTATATTGATGGAGTTGTAAGAGAGGTGATTGAACGAGTGCGTGGTCGAGGTTTGAGAATGGTAGATGGGGATGATAACGAGTGGGAGCTGAATCAGTTGCAGTTTGCAGATGATTCTGTGGTGGTGGCAGATTCAGAGGAAGAGCTGTGTCAGTTAGTGTCAGAATTTGGAATGGTGTGTGAGAGAAGGAAGTTGCAAGTGAATGTGGGAAAGAGTAAGGTTATGAAGTGTACAAGAAATGAGGATAGTGCTGGATTGAATGTTATGTTGAATAGAGAGACGCTTGAGGAAGCTGATCAGTTTAAGTATTTAGGCTCGGTTATAGCTGCAAATGGTGGAGTGGAAGCAGATGTGTGTCACAAAGTGTATGAAGGATGTAAAGTGTTGAATGCATTGAAAGGAGTGATGAAGAATAGAAGGTTGGAAATGAATGTTAAGAAAGTTTTGTATGAGAAAGTGGTTGTGCCAACTGTGATGTATGGATCAGAGCTATGGGGTATGAAAGTAGGTGAGATACGGAAACTAAATGTGTTTGAGATGAAATGCCTGAAAAGTATGATTGGTGTATCTCGGTTGGATAGGGTTAGGAATGAAGTGGTGAGAGCAAGAACGGGTGTGAGGAGAGAAATTGCAGCCAGAGTAGATATGAATGTTCTGAGATGGTTTGGCCATGTGGAAAGGATGGATGATGAAAGACTGCTGAAAAAGGTGATGAATGCGAGAGTTGATGGGAGAAATGCTAGAGGTAGGCCTAGGTTTGGATGGATGGATGGAGTAAGGAGAGCCCTGAATGATAGGAGGATGGATTTGAGGGAAGCAAGCGAGCGTGTTTGGAATAGGAATGAGTGGCGAGCGATTGTGACGCAGCTCTGATGGGCATCTGCTGTTACCATGGGGCTGCATCTTACAGAGGTAGCCCTGTGGTAGGGGCAGTAGGGGGAGTTGGCAGTTGTGAAGCTACACAGGTTGTGGAAGAGCCAGGAGGATGGGCTGTGGCACTCCAGCAGTGCCATCTGAACGGTCGCTAGCTCCCATGTCATTGCCCATAGAGCAAAGTAGTCCCCTTATTGTTTTCTTTTTTTGATGTCAGCTACCCCCCCAATTAAAGAGGGAAACAGCCAAGGTACTCAGATAGATAGATGACCTCTTCAATTAACTCCTGAGTAGAAGCAGGCAATAACCGTGTTCCTACTTTCATAACAATTTGGCTTTGCACATAGCTGGGTTCATGTTGAGTATCACAAGGAATATTGCCATGCAACATGACACCACCAGGTGTTTCCATCAAATTATAGACATCTCAGTTGTTAATATCATTAACAAACTGAATAAAATGTAATGCACCAATAAGAATGTCAATGTTCTCTAGTACATCACTATCAATATCTTCATCAGCCAACTTGTGACCATTAGACTTTAACACATTTGCAGCTTTTGCTATTCCTGGAGTGTGGATGCTTATTAGCATATCATCAATTACGAGTAATTTAACTCTGGCTCTTCTTTTGCCCAATTTAATAACTACATTTACAACAGGAAAACTTCCTTTCTTCATTTCAGAAAGAAAGGCATCAATACCAAAAGACATTTCATCTACTGGGCTTGATTTAAGCCTTTCAGCTATTTCCCTAGTTATAAGGGAACACTGGGAACTTGTATCAAAGAATAAGCTAGTGTTTACCCAAAGACTTCCCTTTGAACTGCTTAGTTTTCATCTTGCAGTAGACAGAGCACATGAAGGTAAACTCTGCTTCACCATTTGCCTTTCCACTGCATTCATAGTCATCACACTAACGTGATTCTTGTCCCCTTCTGAGTCAGAATGTTCTTTCTCATAGCTTGACTCATCTATCAATTTAAAACTATTTCCAGAATGTTCATTCAGAAATACAGGCTCTTCAAACCTTCTATGAAACTTTGATTCTTGTTTGTAACTCAAGGCTGTATGATGACCATTTTTCTTACACATGTTACAGTTAAATGAGTGTAACATTCATTTGCATAATGCCCTGACTGAGTACATCTCAGGCATTTGTTGCTGTCTCTCAATTAGTCTCTGTGTTCATTTATACTAGCTACTTTCTGCATTGTTCAGACTTATGACCTTGCCAACTACAGAATGCACATTCTATTTTACTATTTACTTTTATTGCAACAGCACCATAACTTCCTACACTCTTTTTTTTATAGAACTGAGTCTCATCTCTCTGGGAGGCTTGGATCTCTCCCTTTGTGTTATCTTTAGTGTTGTTGCCTTCTATATGATATGCATATTTTCCCAGTTCTTTCAAGAGAGTTTCATATGTAGGATATTTTGTGTCTATTTTCATGCTAATCTAGTTCTCTAGATCTTCTGGTAATTTCATTATCACGAGTTCTGAAAACACCCAAATCAGTGTTCTTCATGTCTCTATAATTTTTCAGACTTCGAGTAATGGCTTCTGCTTCCTGCTTGAACTTAAAAGATGATGAATAATTAGAAGAGGGAGTTGGTAGTTTTACCAATTTCCTCATAAAATTTTGTACAATCCTGTCCTTGCCGGCATAAACAGCTTATAGCTGTTGAATGCATTCATCATAACTCTCACTAGCAACAGGATATCCCTTTATGGTGTCTTTTGCATCTCCTTTAAGGGCATTTCTGAAGATGGTAAACTTTGTCATACTTGGCATTGAAGTACTATGTACTAAAGTATCTCAAAACTCGATCTATTCATCATAGTTTCCAGAGAACTGTGGTATTTTTACTTCAGGAAATCTAGGTGTGGGTTGTCCACTGGGAAGGCTTGAACTCTCAGAAGTAGGAGCTCTAGTACTCTTCTTAGTTTCAAACTTATGAGTCATTTCTAGGACAGCTAAGCTATTATCATTTACTGTTTTAGCTAGATTGTCATGTTCTGTATCTTCCTCTTCAGAATCTCTTTTAAGGGGCTTATCCTCGACATATTCTTCATATTTCCTATCATATCTTCCAAATCTTTCTGTTAGCGTTTGATGACATCTTTCTAAATAAGTAACAACAAGTTTTTCATCATCTTTGGCAAGTTCTTTTTGACACTGATGACAATCACGTTGAATCGATTCCCGAAGACGTTGTAGTGCCTCAGGTTTAACCGACATATTGAGAAGTAAATAGAACATAAGAAAACAACAAACAAATAGTTGATGTAATTATATTATCGAAGAAACCACGATCTTCTCTATATCCATCCACAATGCAACAAACATTCACTCTGTAAAGAGTATGTAGAGGGTGGATTCAGAGATAGCTTTGGACCCTTTACAAATTTATTTTTATAAACCAGAACATAATTCAAAAACCCTGCAACCAAAAAATAAAACTATTAACATTTTGGCAGCAGAAAATTAATATTTGTAGAATTTATAAAAAATGAAAATTTAACTTTACAATACAAAGGGAAAAGGTCCTTTATTTACATATAATGCTTAATTCTTATTACTATTCAGGAACAATATCTTACTCATAAAATATTTATTTACTCACCCTATTTGGAGTTTATCTAATTTTCAAGATTATAGTGTTATTAATATGCCTTGGATCTAAACATTCTATCTTCTTTACATATTGACCACACTGCACGAAATATTGAAGAATAAAATGGCGGGCATACTCAACATAACATAAACAAACAAAAAACAATTGAGAAAAAGAAAACTATACATTTTGTTACAAAGAAAACGTATATTGTACATGGGAAATTTAAATTAAATATATATATATTCTCTACAATAGTTCTCTCTCAGAAAGCGAAGCTAATACTAGAAATAATTATTACTATTCTTAAATCTTATTTTTCTACCTGAGGATGATGTTGCAAGTTTAGAAGGAAATATGTTTTGAGAATCAGGATTGACATAGCCTTGTCTATCACTATTATTATTAATATAATCAAAATCACTCTGTGTTTGACTATGTTCTAGTGGTTCAACAGTGCTTGGTTCAAGCACTGCATTAGGTTCGATTACTGGTTTCAAGCGATCAATAGAAACACAACTATGGACATCATCAGACAATAATATAAGGAAATGCTTAGGCATGCGCTTGATAACCTTATATGGTCCTGAGTATGGGGGTTCCAAAGATTTCCTGACTCTGTCAACTTATAACCAAACTTTATCACAGGTGTCTAAATATTTAGGAATAAATGTCTTTGGAAAACTATGGCACTTACCACTAGCTAGGTAACTTACATCTAATTTGGACATTTATTAGGCTAAATACTTAACAGATGAGTTTGTTAAATCACTAGTATTAGTACTGCTTGTGTTTGCCATCAGTTTTGATAATAAAAGTGAGGTACCAGTAGCAGCACTGAATGGGGAAAATTCATTTTCATTAGAAGTATTACGAATACCAAGAAGTATAATTGGTAGGGATTGTAACCAATTTTCTTTCCTAGCCATGAGAGCGGATTTGATAATGCTGTGAGTACGCTCTATCATTCCATTAGATTGGGGATGATAAGCGGTAGTTCTTAACCTATGAAATCCTACAGTTGATGAGAGTTCTTGAAACATTTCACTCTTAAACTAAGAACCGCGATCAGTAATAACATGGAGAGGAACTCCATCTCGTGATATCCATGCATTTATGAAAGCTTGCGCTACAGTCTGTGCAGTGATATATGCTAATGGTTGTAATTCTATCCAACGAGTGGCTCGATCAATGCACGTCAATAAATACTTATATGGACTAATATATGGGTCTGAAAGATTTTGAACTGTAGGAAGGGGACCTACGATATCTAGATGTACTGCTTGAAAAGCCCCCTGGCTGGTACAGTAGCAACGCTCTGGCGTTGCATTCGAGAGGTCGACAGATCATGCCTCATCTAGGCAAGAGAGTTTAAGCTGTTTACTGGTGAGGTTACTGCTGTGGCTAGGCACCACAGTGGGGGATTGGGGCCTGTGCCGGCTGACAACCATCCTATGGGTCCTCCATGACCCGTTCCACCCATCCCTGGGTGGAGAATCTAAAAACCAACTGTTGGAAAACGTGATGAGGGTAATTCAAAGTTACTTATAGCACTCTTAGTATGACGGTGAATCTTGGACTGTTGACAAGACAAGCATTCTCTACACCATTTTCTGATGGATCGGCCCATGTCGGGCCTAAAATACCTAGATTTTATCAATTTCAGGGTTGACTTTATACCAGGGTGAGGTAAGCTATGTAGGCTGTTAAAAATTGACATACGTAGGGATTCTGGTATAAAAGGTCTAGGGAATGGTGTAGATGTGTCACACATTACTTTCTTTTCTTCATTTAGTAATTGGAAAGGTCTTAGCCTATCAGAGTATGCCTGGGTCTCTTCATCTAGAAACTGAACTTCTGCAATTTCAGGTAAATCACAAACATCTAACATACCTTCATTAGCATGTCGCAAAAGGCAGTCAGCCACAATGTTATGTGAACATCTTATATAACTAATTATCGGTGAGATATTCTGTTAAGATAGATAAATGTCTTTGTTGTCTATCAGACTTAGCTGGATTAATACGTTTAAAAGCACTGCAAAGTGGCTTATGGTCTGCTAACAATAATACATAATGACCTGCAATTTGAGGACGGAAATGTAATACTGCTAAATAAGCAGCGAGAAGTTCCCTATCAAATGTAGAATATTTTCTTTGTGGTTGTGAAAGTTTCTTTGAGAAAAATTCCACAGGTATAGGTTGCTCATTAACCAATTGATGGAGTGCAGCTCCTACAGCATATTGACTACTAACAGTTAGTAACTGAAAATGGTCATAGACTGTTTGTATGTGTGTGAGAGCTTTGAGTTAGACAGAACTTCCTTAATTTCATCAAAAGATTGCTTTTCCATTTCAGTTAATTCTAATGATTTATGATTTGGCTTCAATCTTATACATTCTGTTAAAGGTAGGACAATTTAGGCAAATTTAGGAACTAATTTTCTATAAGAACCTATCATGCCCAAAAATCGCCACAAACTCTTTGAATCAGTTGGGTGAGGATATTCTGACAATTCATAAATCTTATCTGAAGTTGGGCGAAGATCATCAGCACTGACACTGAATCCTAAAATATCAAGTTTTTTTATGCAAAATATACATTTATTTAAGAAAGTTTAAGATTGTACTTATTAAGGATATCAAATACTATTTCAAGATCCTTTAAATGGGCTTTTACATTATCTAAAAATACCAATATATCATCCAAGTATATAAATACACACGTTACATTCGAGAATATCTTGTCCATTACTCTTTGAAAGTTGCAGCTGCGTTACGGAGGCCAAAGGGCATATAATGAAACTCAAATAACCCAAAAGGGGAGTTATAACTGTTTTCGGGACATCGTCCGTGTGTTCCCTAATCTTATGATAGGCTGAAGTTAAGTCAATCTTTGAGAAACAAATTTTATTTGCAAGTTTAGATGAAAAAAATTAATATTTGGAATAGAGTATCAGTCTATTTTCGTAATGGAGTTTAGTGCTCTATAATCACCACAAGGAGAGTATTCACCATTACTCTTAGGGACTAGGTGTAACTTTCAGATGGGACAACGATACCCGAGCTTTGGAGTGCACAGAATCCTTCGTGAGCAGCCATAAATTTTTCTTCACTTAGCTGACGTGTCTTTGCAAATACAGGAGGATTACTACCTGTTTCTATTATATGATTCACTCCACAATAGACTGCATCTTTATTATCATGAGGAGAGGTAATATATATATACTTATTCAGCAATATTTCAATACTTGGAGGAATCTGGACTTCATTAATAACGACATCAACAGATGATCGAGACAAAGGGACATTTACTTTTCTATCTGTAGTACTGTCAATAATTAGTCTCATTTTACAATCAATGGAAAGACCAAAATTTTCAAGAAAATCAAAACCAAGCAAAGGATGTAGTGTATCAGCAATAATAAAAGTCCACATGAATGAACGCCATAAGCTAGGAATTTGAATTTCTAGTCTTGCTTGACCATGACATTTTATACCTTCCCCTGTGCAAGGAGATATTGAAATAGGTGAGGGTTCTATTACAATGTCATTTACATATTCAAAGGGAATTATTGACACGCTAGCACCAGCATCATTTATATAGTTAAACTTTGTAGCTCCAAGTTGAGAAGCAACTTCTAAAAGTGGCGGGTCTGCTGGAGTAAAATTGGCAATCCGCCCCTTTAGTTTTACTAAGAAGGGGTTAGCGGTCTGGAATTAGGTAGCATTTCACAATTTGCTTTTTTCCTGCCATTTACACCATGGTTTACAAGTTTTAGCACAATCTGCGAAATAAATATGTGCCTTACACACTTTTGGGCGCTGGTCCTTACTAAATGGGCGTACACCAATAGGAATGGAATTGTAATCTGTTTTACCCTTATTTGGAACACTTCGTTGTACAGGATTTGGTTGCTGAACAGCCATTACAGAAGATTTACTAAAATATGGCAACAACTCATCAGCCAATTTGCCTAACTGTGACAAATTTAATTCTTTTTGAGAGGCTATCACAGGTGAAATAGCTGAGGGCAAAGCTTGAAGGAATTTTATGACATATTATATCAGCAGTAACCCCTATTCTAGATGCTGTGGTAATCATCTCTTGCAAATAAACAGAGGGCCTACCTGATATATTAGTTGTCTTCATTAACCTATCTAATAATTCTAGTTTTGTTTTCTCTAATATACTGATAACCGCTTCCTTAAGTGTCTTGTAGTCAGACTGCACTGGATCAATCACATTGTTGGGTAATCTTGAGACCACCCCGGCTGGCAATGCTGCAATGACGCTGTAAAATATGGTAACGTCCACCGTGATTTATTTTAAGTGAAATTGTGCTTCAATGATGGAAAACCATCCACGAACTGAAGTCTCCATGAAGCCAGGAGGCTTTATTGCTATGGAGTGGGCCATTCCTGAAATTTCGTCTCCAGAATCCGGCATGGCTGTAAGTTTCTTTTTTACCAAAAATTCTTGAGAAGTTGGCTCTGGTTTTCTTGGCGGGTCACTCCGGGGTCACCATTTTTTTGTAGAGGGTGGATTTAGAGACAGCTTTGGACCCTTTACAAATTTATTTATATACACCAGAGCATAATTCAAAAACCCTGCAACCAAAAGAATAAAACTATTAACATTTTGGCAGCAGAAACTTAATATTTGTATAATTTATAAAAATGGAAATTTAAGTTTACAATACAATACAAAAAGGGAAAAGGTCCTTTATTTACATATAATACTTAATACTTATTATTATTCAGGCACAATATCTTACTCATAAAATATATATTTACTCACCCTATTTGGGGTTATTCTAATTTTCAAGATTATAGTATTATTAATATGCCTTGGTTCTAAACATTCTATCTTCTTTACATATTGACCACGCTGCAAGAAAGCTTATTGAAGAATAAAATGGCGGGCTTACTCATCATAATATAAACAAACAAAAAAACAGGTGAGACAAAAGAAAACTATACATTTTGTTTTAAAGAAAATATATATTGAACATGGAAAATTTAAATGAAATATATATATATATATATATATATATATATATATATATATATATATATATATATATATATATATATATATATATATATATATATATATATATATATATATATATATATATATATATATATTCTCTACAATAGTTCCCTCTGAAAAGAATATAGTATTATTAATATTCCTTGGTTCTAAACATTATTCTGACTTCTTTACATATTAACTATGCTACACAAAATTTTATTGAAGAATAAAATGGCGGGCTTACTCATCATAAAGAAAAAAAAAAGCTGAGACAAAAGAAAACTATACATTTCGTTGCAAAGAAAATGTATATCGTACATGGAAAATTTATATGAAATATATATATTCTCAACAAGTATCATAAGACAATCTTCCAAAATTTCAATATAGCCATTTAATTTTCGTCAATCATGACGCCAATCCTCAAAGTGTAAAACACACTATTCATCGACAAAGCGACACTGTCAAGTCATCAACAGTAAATGGAAAATGTAATGTAAAACACACTGTTCCTCGAATAAACGACACTGTGCACCTAGCAGTAGGTGGGTCACTACCTTCTGTTTATTTACGTAAACAAAGGAATCAATACGACATTCTAGACATCGTTAAATGGGAAATGTGTAAACACACAAATCCCCAACTAATAACCTCTGTTCACCCAGCCGAAATTGGGTACTAATTTCCAATTTACTTAATGGACGCTCAACTATGAAAGTATATTTCTTTCCACAGAGAAAAAACACTATCCATGCAGGAAAAGGTTACTCTCCTTTATTTCAACAACCATTTAAATTTGAAAGTTATGTTCACAATATTCACGCAAATACATGCAATGAATTTTTTTTTTGGTGAAATATGGACGATTTTAACCGTAGAGTATTTTAACTAACTTCTTACAAGGCGGGAATTTATCTAAAATGTACACTATTTTCACCATTACCACACCAATTCTCATCCGGTTCGAAGGACCAAAAGCTGTGGAGGCTTTACTGTGTGTTATTACCCTTCGATCTTAAAACCCCCTAAATTCGGAAATCCTGACACAGCGTCGGTAAAGGCCTACAATCAATCTCAAAATTAAATCCTCTACCAATAAAATATAATTAATATTACATGCATAGATATACATACAAATATTTTACAAGGGTGTTTCTGAACTGTTGATATGTGAATTATTAAATAAACTCTCCTCACCTTAAATTAAAACTTCCTCATACAGAATACTAAATTCTCCAACATGCATTCTACTTACGAGTGTTCAATTCAATGAGAGTGGTGATTACCTAATTGTGATTACCTAATTGTGTTTACGGGAAAGTGCCCAAAGCCCGTATCTTCCCGTCTCCTGATCGGTTCCATTTTATACTTAGTGATACTTATCATACCTGTCCTTAAAACTATGGATTGAGATAGCATTAACTACCTCCTCGCTTAGCGAATTCCAATTATCAACTACCCTTACACTGAAAAAGTATTTTCTTACATCCTGCAAAGAAGTTATCTTACGAAGCTTCAAACTATGACCTCTAGTTCTAGAGCCAGCCATATCAAAATATTGATCCCTATCCACTCTCTCATAACCATGAAGGAATTTAAAGACTGTCACCATATCACCCCTCACTCTTCTAGCTTCGAGTGATGGTAAGTCTAATTCCCTCAGCCTCTCATCATAACTGAGATTGCGTATTTCTGGCAACAGTTTCGTGGCATGTCTTTGAACTTTTTCAAGCTTAGCTATGTGCTTTTTCAAGTGTGGATTCCAAAAGGAGGCTGCATATTCGAGTTTTGGCCTCACATAGGTTACATAAATATTTCTGAACATTTCCTTGTCCATGTGCCTGAAGGCTACCCTTACATTTGATAAGAATGCATATACTGCCCTTACTATGCCATTTATATGTATTTCTGGAGACAAATCTGCCAGTATGTTTACTCCTAGATCTCTCTCATTTTCTGTCTCTTGAAGTTGTACTCCAGCCACCGAGTAGTCAAGCTTGGGCCTTCTTGCACTTGTACCCATTCTCATTACCTTACATTTTGAAGTATTGAATTTCATAAGCCACTTTTCTGACCACTCATGCAGATTATTTAGATCCTCCTGAAGTTCTCTACCATTGTTCTCGTTTTTTACTTTCTTCACAATCTTTGCATCATCTGCAAGCATATTCATGAATGAATTTACAGACTCTGGTAGGTCATTTACATATACAAGGAACAAAAGTGGCCCTAAAACTGAACCCTGTGGAACTCCACTACTAACTCTTCTCCATTCAGATACTAAGTGTCTTATTCTAACCCTCTGTTCCCTTCCTTCTAAGTAAGTTTTTATCCGTTCCAAAACATTTCCACCTATTCTAGCCATTGATTGCAGCTTCCTAATAAGTCTCCCATGTGGAACAGTGTCAAACGCTTTCTGGAAGTCTAGGAATATGCAATCTGCCCAGCCCTCTCTTTCCTGTAAGATTTGGCTTACCTCATCATAAAATTCTAATAAGTTTGTTACTGTTGATCTACCTTCTCTGAAGCCATGTTGCCTCACTGACAAAAAGTTGAAGGATTCCAAGTGAAGAGAGATATGTTTCCTTAGTAGTTTCTCCATAACTTTGCAAACTATGCTGGTCAAGGAAACTGGTCTATAGTTCAGAGCCGTATCCCTCCTTCCCTTTTTGAAGATAGGTATCACATTTGCTTGTTTCCAGCATCTTGGAATCTCCCCTGACTCCAGTGACTTTTTAAATATGATACTTAGTTTGCGCATTTTTTAAGCACATGAGGGGATATGTCATCAGGAACTGTAGCTTTATGAACATCTAAATCCATCAGCGCTTTGCATACCTCTGTGGCTGTAAAGTTGATGTTCTCTAATACCGGCCCTTGAGCTTCTATCACTGCAATCTGAGGGGGTGGGGTATTTTCTACTCTAAATACTGACTGAAACTCCTTGTTCAATTCTTTGCAGATCTCTTCATCCGTCTCAGTGATGCTTCCATCCGCTCTCTTTAGCCTTAAAACCTGTTCTCTTACCTTCAGTTTTCCTCTGATAAAGCTGTGGAAAAGCTTGGGATTTTCTTTAGCCTTCCTGGTGATGTCCCTCTCATAGTCTCTCTCTGCCTCTCTCCTTTTACTTAGGTAGTCATTTCTTGCTCTTTTGTAGGTTTGCCAGGCATTTATATTTTTTCTCCTCCTATACCTTTTCCAGCATTTGTCTCTCCACTCCTTAGCTCTTTTACACCCATTATCGAACCATTTCTCTCTGGCATGAATTACACCTACTTTGGTGACAGGTATGCAGCAATCTACTATCTTCCCATTTTTCTCACAAATGATGTCATACATTTCTTGTACAGATTTGTTGTAAAATAAGGTTCTCCAGTCAAGAACTGCAAAAAGCTCATTCATTTTGATGTAATCTCCTTTCGGATAGTTCCTCCTCATGTCCTCAGTGCCTCTACTCTCAGGAAGAATATCTTCAATGATATACTCCATCAACAACACACAGTGGTCACTCTTTCCAATTGGTAGTACATACTCAATTTTTTCAATATCCAACACATTATCTGTGAACACTAGATCAAGTAGTGATGGCTCATCCCCACCCCTGGCCCTTGTTGGTTCCATTACATGTTGGTGTAGGAAATTCCCTTGTACTCAATCTAGGAATCTTGCCCCGAATGAGTCCTCACCATTGTGTGGGTCAAGATTTATCCAATCTATCTCTTTATGATTAAAGTCTCCCATAATCAAAATCCTACATTTTTTTTCCCGTGCCATGTTAACAACTGAGTTTATGACTTCAATAGTACCTATATGACTTTCCTCATAAACTTCAAGCCTATTTTGGTTCCTTGGTGGGTTGTATACAACAGTTATTATAATGCTCTCTGACCCAGTATTTATGCGAGCAACAAGAAATTCCTTGAACTCACTTTCTATAGCCAAGTTTATTTCTTCAACTTGAATCCTTTCACTTATGAGCAGTTCTATCCCTCCACCAGTCCTCTCAGATCTTTCAACCCTTAGTATTCTGAAGCCCTTAGGAAAAACTGTGACACTGTTTATGTCCTCACTCAACTTAGTCTCTGTAATTGCTACTATATCTGCCTTACTGTTGTGAATCCTATCTTTTAATTCTACTGCCTTACCAGCCAATTCATCAGTATTTGTGTGATTACCTAATTGTGATTACCTAATTGTGCTTACGGGAAAGAGCCCAAAGCTCGTATCTTCCCGTCTCCTGATCGGTTCCATTTTATACTTAGTGATACTTATCATACCTGTCCTTAAAACTATGGATTGAGATAGCATTAACTACCTCCTCGCTTAGCGAATTCCAATTATCAACTACTCTTACACTGAAAAAGTATTTCCTTACATCCTGCAAAGAAGTTTTCTTACGAAGCTTCAAACTATGACCTCTAGTTCTAGAGCCAGCCATATCGAAATATCGATCCCTATCCACTCTATCATAACCATGAAGGAGTTTAAAGACTGTCACCATATCCCCCCTTACTCTTCTAGCTTCAAGTGATGGTAAGTCTAATTCCCTCAGCCTCTCATCATAGCTGAGATTGCGTATTTCTGGCACCAGTTTCATGGCATGTCTTTGAACTTTTTCAAGCTTAGCTATGTGCTTTTTCAAGTGCGGATTCCAAAAGGAGGCTGCATATTCGAGTTTTGGCCTCACATAGGTTACATAAATATTTCTGAACATTTCCTTGTCCATGTGCCTGAAGGCTACCCTTACATTTGATAAGAATGCATATGCTGCCCTTACTATGCCATTTATATGTATTTCTGGAGACAAATCTGCCAGTATGTTTACTCCTAGGTCTCTCTCATTTTCTGTCTCTTGAAGTTGTACTCCAGCCACCGAGTAGTCAAGCTTGGGCCTTCTTGCACTTGTACCCATTCTCATTACCTTACATTTTGAAGTATTGAATTTCATTAGCCACTTTTCTGACCACTCATGCAGATTATTTAGATCCTCCTGAAGTTCTCTACCATTGTTCTCGTTTTTTACTTTCTTCACAATCTTTGCATCATCTGCAAACATATTCATGAATGAATTTACAGACTCTGGTAGGTCATTTACATATACAAGGAACAAAAGTGGCCCTAAAACTGAACCCTGTGGAACTCCACTACTAACTCTTCTCCATTCAGACACTGAGTGTCTTACTCTAACCCTCTGTTCCCTTCCTTCTAAGTAAGTTTTTATCCGTTCCAAAACATTTCCACCTATTCTAGCCATTGAGTGCAGCTTCCTAATAAGTCTCCCATGTGGAACAGTGTCAAACGCTTTCTGGAAGTCTAGGAATATGCAATCTGCCCAGCCCTCTCTTTCCTGTAAGATTTGGCTTACCTCATCATAAAATTCTAATAAGTTTGTTACTGTTGATCTACCTTCTCTGAAGCCATGTTGCCTCACTGACAAAAAGTTGAAGGATTCCAAGTGAAGAGAGATATGTTTCCTTAGTAGTTTCTCCATAACTTTGCAAACTATGCTGGTCAAGGAAACTGGTCTGTAGTTCAGAGCCGTATCCCTCCTTCCCTTTTTGAAGATAGGTATCACATTTGCTTGTTTCCAGCATCTTGGAATCTCCCCTGACTCCAGTGACTTTTTAAATATGATACTTAGTTTGTGCATTTTTTAAGCACATGAGGGGATATGTCATCAGGAACTGTAGCTTTATGAACATCTAAATCCATCAGCGCTTTGCATACCTCTGTGGCTGTAAAGTTGATGTTCTCTAATACCGGCCCTTGAGCTTCTATCACTGCAATCTGAGGGGGTGGGGTATTTTCTACTCTAAATACTGACTGAAACTCCTTGTTCAATTCTTTGCAGATCTCTTCATCCGTCTCAGTGATGCTTCCATCCGCTCTCTTTAGCCTTAAAACCTGTTCTCTTACCTTCAGTTTTCCTCTGATAAAGCTGTGGAAAAGCTTGGGATTTTCTTTAGCCTTCCTGGTGATGTCCCTCTCATAGTCTCTCTCTGCCTCTCTCCTTTTACTTAGGTAGTCATTTCTTGCTCTTTTGTAGGTTTGCCAGGCATTTATATTTTTTCTCCTCCTATACCTTTTCCAGCATTTGTCTCTCCACTCCTTAGCTCTTTTACACCCATTATCGAACCATTTCTCTCTGGCATGAATTACACCTACTTTGGTGACAGGTTTGCAGCAATCTACTATCTTCCCATATTTCTCACAAATGATGTCATACATTTCTTGTACAGATTTGTTGTAAAATAAGGTTCTCCAGTCAAGAACTGCAAAAAGCTCATTCATTTTGATGTAATCTCCTTTCGGATAGTTCCTCCTCATGTCCTCAGTGCCTCTACTCTCAGGAAGAATATCTTCAATGATATACTCCATCAACAACACACAGTGGTCACTCTTTCCAATTGGTAGTACATACTCAATTTTTTCAATATCCAACACATTATCTGTGAACACTAGATCAAGTAGTGATGGCTCATCCCCACCCCTGGCCCTTGTTGGTTCCATTACATGTTGGTGTAGGAAATTCCCTTGTACTCAATCTAGGAATCTTGCCCCGAATGAGTCCTCACCATTGTGTGGGTCAAGATTTATCCAATCTATCTCTTTATGATTAAAGTCTCCCATAATCAAAATCCTACATTTTTTTTCCCGTGCCATGTTAACAACTGAGTTTATGACTTCAATAGTACCTATATGACTTTCCTCATAAACTTCAAGCCTATTTTGGTTCCTTGGTGGGTTGTATACAACAGTTATTATAATGCTCTCTGACCCAGTATTTATGCGAGCAACAAGAAATTCCTTGAACTCACTTTCTATAGCCAAGTTTATTTCTTCAACTTGAATCCTTTCACTTATGAGCAGTTCTATCCCTCCACCAGTCCTCTCAGATCTTTCAACCCTTAGTATTCTGAAGCCCTTAGGAAAAACTGTGACACTGTTTATGTCCTCACTCAACTTAGTCTCTGTAATTGCTACTATATCTGCCTTACTGTTGTGAATCCTATCTTTTAATTCTACTGCCTTACCAGCCAATCCATCAGTATTTGTGTGATTACCTAATTGTGATTACCTAATTGTGCTTACGGGAAAGAGCCCAAAGCTCGTATCTTCCCGTCTCCTGATCGGTTCCATTTTAGACTTAGTGATACTTATCATACCTGTCCTTAAAACTATGGATTGAGATAGCATTAACTACCTCCTCGCTTAGCGAATTCCAATTATCAACTACTCTTACACTGAAAAAGTATTTCCTTACATCCTGCAAAGAAGTTTTCTTACGAAGCTTCAAACTATGACCTCTAGTTCTAGAGCCAGCCATATCGAAATATCGATCCCTATCCACTCTATCATAACCATGAAGGAATTTAAAGACTGTCACCATATCCCCCCTTACTCTTCTAGCTTCAAGTGATGGTAAGTCTAATTCCCTCAGCCTCTCATCATAGCTGAGATTGCGTATTTCTGGCACCAGTTTCATGGCATGTCTTTGAACTTTTTCAAGCTTAGCTATGTGCTTTTTCAAGTGCGGATTCCAAAAGGAGGCTGCATATTCGAGTTTTGGCCTCACATAGGTTACATAAATATTTCTGAACATTTCCTTGTCCATGTGCCTGAAGGCTACCCTTACATTTGATAAGAATGCATATGCTGCCCTTACTATGCCATTTATATGTATTTCTGGAGACAAATCTGCCAGTATGTTTACTCCTAGGTCTCTCTCATTTTCTGTCTCTTGAAGTTGTACTCCAGCCACCGAGTAGTCAAGCTTGGGCCTTCTTGCACTTGTACCCATTCTCATTACCTTACATTTTGAAGTATTGAATTTCATTAGCCACTTTTCTGACCACTCATGCAGATTATTTAGATCCTCCTGAAGTTCTCTACCATTGTTCTCGTTTTTTACTTTCTTCACAATCTTTGCATCATCTGCAAACATATTCATGAATGAATTTACAGACTCTGGTAGGTCATTTACATATACAAGGAACAAAAGTGGCCCTAAAACTGAACCCTGTGGAACTCCACTACTAACTCTTCTCCATTCAGACACTGAGTGTCTTACTCTAACCCTCTGTTCCCTTCCTTCTAAGTAAGTTTTTATCCGTTCCAAAACATTTCCACCTATTCTAGCCATTGAGTGCAGCTTCCTAATAAGTCTCCCATGTGGAACAGTGTCAAACGCTTTCTGGAAGTCTAGGAATATGCAATCTGCCCAGCCCTCTCTTTCCTGTAAGATTTGGCTTACCTCATCATAAAATTCTAATAAGTTTGTTACTGTTGATCTACCTTCTCTGAAGCCATGTTGCCTCACTGACAAAAAGTTGAAGGATTCCAAGTGAAGAGAGATATGTTTCCTTAGTAGTTTCTCCATAACTTTGCAAACTATGCTGGTCAAGGAAACTGGTCTATAGTTCAGAGCCGTATCCCTCCTTCCCTTTCTGAAGATAGGTATCACATTTGCTTGTTTCCAGCATCTTGGAATCTCCCCCGACTCCAGTGACTCCTTAAATATGATACTTAGTGCCACTGATATTGTGTTTGCGCATTTTTTAAGCACATGAGGGGATATGTCATCAGGACCTGTAGCTTTATGAACAATCTTAATGAGGCCCCATCCCCTGATCTTCTGTCATTATCTTCTTTACCTCCCCTTTGTCTGGAAGAACTCTGTAATGAAAATTTTTCTTCTCTTCTTCATTTCTTTCATCATTTAACCTTCTTGCCTCTTGCAACAAGTTTTTGATCTCTCCCATCTCTTCCTGTGTTCTGTATCGTCTAATGAACACTTCTTTGAATTCTAGATGCTCACACCTCTGTGGGCCAGATGTGGAGGAGCATCAACTCCTTTGCTAAAGGAAAACCTCCTAAAATCACCCCCCACAGGGATCCTAGCAGGGCAGCAGAAGAACTCGCCATCAAATTCGCGGATAGAGCAAGCTCCAACCAGCTCCCCATCACCACCAGAACAACTCTTCAGGACCTCACCACTGCAAGATGGGAAGAAATAGAAGAGGCCATCAACACTGAAGATGAAACAGATGCTCCATTCTCCCTGACTGAGCTACTAAGAGTAAGCAAAAGCTCTAAGAACACAGCCCCAGGTGCCGATAGAATCACATACACAATGATTCAAAAAATGGTGCCCCAAGGGGAGCTTGCTCTACTCTCTCTGATCAATTCGACATACACACAAAGAATCAGACCAGCCTCATGGAACAGAGCAGACATTCAGCCTATCCCAAAACCACAGGACCCTGACAACCCTCGCCCCATCTCCCTCCTAAGCTGCCTGAGCAAGACGGCAGAAAAGATGGTACATAACAGAGTCCACTGGAAATGCCCACCCTTCCCAGAAAACATGTTTGCCTACGAGCCTGGCTTAGGCACCTCAGAAGGCATAGGCCCCATGCTATCATTTATCAACAACTGCCGTGGTTACATCGTTTTTCTAGACCTAGAGAAGGCCTTTGAACTAGCCAATGTGCCGGCAATACTCTCAGCTCTCGTATCCAAGCAGATCAAAGGTAACCTTCTCTCGTGGATCAAGCAGAGTCTACAAAATCATAGTGCATGAGTCAAAGTAGATGGGCACTACTCCACCTACAAAAACCACGAAAATGGGACCCCCCAAGGTGGAATCCTTAGCCCCTTCCTCTTTAATTGTCTCATGGAAAAACTCATGGACATCACACTACCACATGGAGCCAAACTCTTCAACTATGCGGACGACTTTGCCCTTGTCACAATAGGACACAGAAGCTCTAACAAGACACAGCGCTGCCTCACCAAGATTCACCAAGCCTTCATCTCCCTTAGAGTCAGAATCAATGCCCGCAAAACCAAGGCCCTTCCCATCCACCAGCGGAGACCAGACACTAATCTGGTCATAGGTAATGAGCCTGTGGACTGGGTTACCAAACACCAATACCTGGGTGTAATCATCGATGGCAAACTAACCTTTGGACCAAAAATTCAACACTTGCACGACAGGTGCAGCCAGCGACAAGCGATCCTTCGTCGGATGTCCGGCCTCTACGATGGTGCATCATTTAATGTCCTCAGAACCATCTATGTACAAGCCATGCGCAGCCTCATAGACCATGCTTGTCCCACACTCTGGCTACTAACAGACCAACAGTGGGACAAGATAGAAGTAATTCAAAACAACGCCACACGTACCATGCTAGGAGCCCCCATGTGGACCAAGAGAGAAAACATCCAGATGGAATCAGGACTCATTCCACTCAAACTCAGAGCTCAGCAAAGACTGACTCTCTTTGTGGCCAAAACCACCACTGCCCAACATAAATGCCTAGCTGGCACAAATCTCCATCTAGCCCTCAATCGCCACCCCAACCACCATCCTAGAACCTGGGCAGCCAAGGTCTGTGCTAGCCTGCAAGCACTGCCAGTCAGGGAGAGCATCCTAGCCAAGATACAAGACACACCTCTTCCTGAATACAGATGCCCACCCCCATAGAATGACCAACCACTCGACATAGAGATCAAGCTCCCTGACAACCCCAAAAGCTTGGTAAACCCGCTTGTCCTTAAAAACATACACAAGGACAAAATTCAGAGCTGGAGCAGGCCAAACTCTCAAGTCTACTACACTGATGGTTCAGTAAATCAAGAAACTGGAGCCTCAGCCGCCGCCTTCACCACTGGAAACCACGTCCTATCCTGGAGACTGTCAAACTCCTGCTCATCGCTCTAGACTGAGCTTCTTGCTATAGCAGCCAGCGACAAGCAGTCCTTCGTCAGATGTCGGGCCTCTACGATGGTGCATCATTTAATGTCCTCAAAAGCTTCTATGTACAAACCATATGCAGCCTCATAGACTATGCTTGTCCCACACTCTGGCTACTAAAAGACCAACAGTGGGACAAGATAGAAGTCATTCAAAATAACACCATGCGTACCATGCTAGGAGCCCCCATGTGGACCAAGAGAGAAAACATCCAGATGGAATTGGGACTCATCCACTCAAACTCAGAGCTCAGCAAAGGCTGACCCTCTTTGTGGCCAAAACCACCACTGCCCAACATAAATGCCTCGCTGGCACAAATCTCCATCTAGCCCTCAATTGCCACCCTGACCACCATCCTAGAACCTGGGCAGCCAAGGTCTGCGCTAGCCTGCAAGCACTGCCAGTCAGGGAGAATATCCTAGCCAAGATAAAGGACACTCCGCTTCCTGAATACTGATGCCCACCCTCATTGAATGACCAACCACTCGACATAAAGATCGAGCTCTCTGACAACCCCAAAAGCTTGGTAAACCCTCTTATCCTTAAGAACATATACAAGGACAAAATTCAGAGCCGGAGAAGGCCGAACTCTCAAATCTTCTACACTGACTGTTCAGTAAATCAAGAAACTGGAGCCTCAGCCGCCGCCTTCACCACTGGAAACCACGTCCTATCCTGGAGACTGTCAAACTCCTGCTCATCGCTCTAGACTGAGCTTCATGCCATAGCCAACGCCCTCGACTTCTTCATCCAGCAAGGAGCTGACCATGCCCTAATTCTCTTTGACACTAAAGGCGCCTTACAGGCCATCAAGAAGCCACTCCTCAGAGACAATGTACGCATCATCACCACCATCCTCAGCCACTACCACAGGACAACCAGTCTTGGAAAAGCCATCACTCTTGCCTGGATTCCCAGCCACGTCAGCATCAAGGGAAATGAGGAAGCAGATCAATCCCCCAAACAAGCCACTCTCAGAGCAGAAATCCAGATATATCTGTCTCCTGGGATGCAACAGATAAAAAATAAAGCCACCAAGTCACTCCTTAACACCTTAATAACAAAACACAACCTGTGCACAGACATTGGCTCCCCCTCCACCTGGTGGTACAAAGCCACCACTGATCTTCGGCGTATCATCCTGCCTAAGAGCCTTCGACGAAGCACTGAGCTCAATGTGTACCGTCTGAGACTCGGGTACAAGTGCACCTGGCAAATAGTGGAGGATATCATCAAGGAATGCACCTTTTGCCAGGTAGCCTCACCACATCCACTGCTACATTACATCCTGGAATGTGATTCTTTTTCAGAAATTCGACGGAAAACTGGTGCCCCTGCAACATCCAGCGAAGACCCAAATGCCCTTCATGTTGCTAGCTACATCATCAGACTAGCAACAAATAACTACATGAACAGCCTACTAAATATTATCAGACAATACCCTCCACCAAGATAACCATGCAATAACTCTCTCTCACCCCCAAAACAGGAATTCATTTAAATTGTTTGATGTAAACTAATAATTCACAACTGAATACTTATGCTCTCCGTTATCTTTACAGTTTTGCACAATCTCACCTGCGGGCCAATTAGGAAAGTCCGATCACCAACAATAACAAGATTTCACCCCACCTCCTCACCAACAGGAAAGCCCATTCGCCCGCAAGAGCGAATACCACGTACACTCCAAAAAAATCTCACCCCACCTGCAGGCCACAAGGGAAGGTCCGCTCACCCTCAAGGGTGAACATCCAAGAACAACAACAATTAAATGAGTTCATTCTGTCCCTCACACATAGTTATAAATATTGTTAGAATTAAGTTAAATCTGTACTCATCTATTTGGAAACCCAAATGTTGTCAGCAATCACGGGACTCCGAATCAAAGTCGAATCTTCTTATTCAAGTATCTCTACCATGTTCTTCTGCTTGAGTGTCTTGTAGTGCCACATGAAAGCAACTAATTACTCATTATTAAATGTATATGCATCATCAGTGATCACGGTAGCAAATGTATTTTATAAATATTAATTGCAACTACTTTCATTCATTAATATCACGTCACAAACATGAGTGTCTCATAGCATCTCATGAGATCAACTGATTACTCATTATCAAACTTATAAGCACCTTCAATAATCATGGTAAATATGAGTGTCTCGTATCATCTCACGAGTATAACTAATTACTCATTATTAAACGTATAAGCACCGTCAATGATCCTGGTAGCAAATGTATTTCATAAATATTAATTACGACTGCTTTCACGCAATAAAATCACATCACAAACATGAGTGTCTCGTAGCATCTCACGAGATCAACTGCACGTTTTTTTTTTTTTTAATCTCACTACGGAGTCCCTGGTACTAGGGCTAAAGTTTCCTCTATATAGGCGACACCTGTTAGTCGCCCTCGTGTGTAGTGTTAGCTTTTAACAATCCTGAAGGTAGTTGAAGCCTCTTCCTACCAGTGAAGTGAATTTCTCCTCCTCCACGACTTCCCTGATCTGAGGTGGAAGTTTCTACAAGGAAAAAAACGAACCTAAGAATCTCTGTTTTCTTTTCTTCCTCTTGTGTTGTGTTGGTTTAGTCGAACACACATTATTGTGTGTTCCATAATTCTATAGGTAGTGTACAAATTTTAATTTTGCATTTATATTCTGTTGCTTTTTCCTCTCTTAAGAGAGCTGGGAAGAGAAATAAAAAGACCACTTGATGCTGGGCATACTTTGTGGTGTGTCTCATAACCAAGGTAATCCATTGCATATTTTCTGTTTGCACTCCCCTCTCTCATGAGAGTTGGGAAGAAAGATAGAAGACTGTTTTAGTGATAAAGTGTTGTAGTGTTCCAATTAACTGAAGTGATCCAGCCACAAGGCCCCTATGTTTTATTAAACAAAATTGACAAACAGTGGAAGTGATATAATATACTTAGTGAAATCTGTGGATATCCATGACTAGTTGTTAGTCATGGCCTCTACCACTTCTCTTGCTCCCCTCCAGAGGGGGGAATGGAACTCGACCCCCCTCAAGAGGGGTGGACGGTTGTGGGAAAGAAGAGGCCAAGGACGGCCTCTGGCAGCAGCCAGGAAAGTGCTGCTGCCCCAGTTTCCCCCCAGCCCCGAAGACCGATAGAGAGCCCATATCAAAGCTTAAAGTCCAGACTCCTTCCACTAAAGAGGCATATGACCTAATTAGAGAGTTGGAAGACCAACTCACCAAGTTTGGCTGCAAAATTAAGCCTAATGTACAGGTTGAGCTTATCATCCACCCTTCCTCAATAGAAGCCGCAGAGAAGATCTGCAGCCTCAATTCACCTCACTTGGCAGAGATGAACCCTGCCCAAGAAATAAGGAAATATATCCTCACTAGCTTCCCTGTTGTTTGGTCAGTTGACCTGCTAACCAAGCAAATGTATATTACTGCTGCCTCACGTTGCTCCTCCAAAATAGAGGGCCAATCCGTCCCCTCAAAACAAGTTCTGGCCCACATCTGTGGTCCACCCCCTTTGCAAGTAAACCTCCGCATCTGGGGCAAATTCAATTTAAGAGACTACACTCCTGAACAACTGAAATGTTTCCGGTGTCAAAGATTTGGGCACCATAGAAATACTTGCCATCTCCCAGAGAGATGTGCAATCTGCAGTGGGAGACATTCCACTGACCGCTGCCTCAACAAATTCAAGGCTAAAGAAGCAACAGTTGCCAAGTACCCAAACTGAAAGGGAAACCATCACACATGGAACAACCGCTGCCCAAAAAGGCTGAAGAGGATTTCTCAAAGAGTCCCTCCCTCTGCCCCTGCCACCAATCACACCACCTCCAATTTCACCCCAGTTCCTCCCCCCACCTCAAATCCTTGGCAAAGGCCCCTTTATGCCCCACTTAGACCCAACCTCCCCACCCAAAGCCCACCACACAACACTAACTCAGCTCCTAACACACAGACCACACCACCTACAGTTTCCACCCCTACACCAACTCCATCTACCCCATCACCCAACACACACTCCTACCATCCCCCAAACAACACTCACACTCCCACCATCCCCACATGCAACACTCACACCAACACCTCCACCCCATGCAACACTCAAACACACAATACAGTCACATGCAACACTCAGACCACACACACACCCGCTCACCACAACAGGTCCTGGGACCCTAGACTTAAATCCCATTCCCCACACCTCAACAGCCTATCCAGACACTTCCTCTGCCTCCTCTTCCCAACAACAAACCCACTTCACAGTAAATGAGCTCACCAACATTCTTATTCAAGCCATACAGGCAGCCGTCCGACTCCTCGAAACCGAAGCCTCTCCTCAAGATGCCTACAATCAAGTCATCGAAGTAGCCCATTCTGTCGTTGCTCAAGCCCTCGTCTCCAGAACCCACCACCAGCCTCAACAAACCACCACTCCTACCACCTCCACCTCCTTAAATCATCAAGATGTCTAATCTCGGGATCCTACACTGGAACGCTCAGGGTCTCAGACATAAGGTATTACATCTTGAGGGCATTGCCAAGGCTGACAACATAGATGTCATCATGGTTCAAGAAACCCTGTGCACAGAGCAAAACACTTCAAAAATCTAAGGATACAAAGGATTCTACCAGCACTGGTCTCCACGGGAGAACAGAGGCAGCGCCACCTTCATCAGGTAAAACCTGTTAGCCAAGGAAATAACCTGAACAAGTCTACTGCGGTGAAGATGTCCACGTCCTTGCTGTTAGCATCAAACTTCATGGCAGCTGCATAGATCTGTACAACATTTACAGACAACACGATGGTAGCTTAGACCTGACTACCCTCTTCGGGCTAGCCAGTCATCGTGACTTGGTAAGAGGAGGCAACTTCAATGTGCACCATCAAAGATTCAGGTATGAGCGCCCCTGTGCTGCAGGCAGACACATCATGAGCCTGCTGGACGACCAAGAAGACATTTCCCTTCTCAACAATCATGAGCCAACTCATGACAGAGGTGGAATACTGGACCTCACCTTTGTCTCCAACTCCCTAAGGCAAGATGCCACATGGAGAGTTCATCCCCTGGTCACAAGTGACCACAACGGGATCCATCTCACGCTGCCAATTCCTAAAATTTTCCAAATCCCTGCTCCTCCCCCTCGATGGTATTTCAAGAAGGCCGACTGGGGCCGATTCCAGGAGCACCTCTGCAATTGGTTTTCAGCCTACACACCATCCGATGACATCGGCCAAGAAGAGGCCAAGGTAGTCAATGCCCTGCAAGCTGCAGCAAACTCCTCCATCCCCCTCTGTAAACCACAACACACCACTCATCGGGACAGATGGTACTACTGTGACAGAGTTAAAAAACTCATTCACCGGCTCAACGTCATCCGGAAAATGCACAAGAAACGTTGCACTGAAGACTCCTACCGCACTCTCTAGGCAGTCAAAGAACATGTCCATGAAGAGACACGCAACATTAAGAGGAAAAAATGGCTAGAGTGGTGTTCCACCCTAGATGCTCACACCTCTGTGGGCCAGATGTGGAGGAGCATTAACTCCTTTGCTAAAGATAAACCTCCCAAAATCATCCCCCACAGGAATCCTAGCAGGGCAGCAGAAGAACTCTCCGTCAAATTCGCGGATAGAGCAAGCTCCAACCAGCTCCCCATTGCCACCAGAACAACTTTTCAGGACCTCACCACAGCAAGATGGGAAGAAATAGAAGAAGCCATCAACACTGAAGACGAAACAGATGCCCCCTTCTCTCTGACTGAGCTACTACGAGTAAGCAAAAACTCTAAGAACACAGCTCCAGGTGCTCATAGAATCACATACACAATGATTCAAAATATGGGGCCCCAAGGGGAGTTTGCTCTGCTCTCTCTAATCAATTCAACATGCACACGAAGAATCAGACCAGCCTCATGGAACAGAGCAGACATTCAGCCCATCCCAAAACCACAGGACCCTGACAACCCTCTCCCCATCTCCCTCCTAAGCTGCCTGAGCAAGACGGCAGAAAAGATGGTGCTTCACAGAGTCCGCTGGAAATGCCCACCCTTCCCAGAAAACATGTTTGCCTACGAGCCTGGCTTAGGCACCTCAGAATGCATAGCATCCATGCTATCATTTATCAACAACTGCCATGGATACATCGTTTTTCTAAACCTAGAGAAGGCCTTTGAACTAGCCAATGTGCCAGCGATACTCTCAGCTCTCATTGCAAAGCAGATCAAAGGTAACCTTCTCTCATGGATCAAGCAGAGTCTACAAAACCGTAGTGCACAAGTCGAAGTAGATGGGCACTACTCCACCTACAAAAGCCAGGAAAATGGGACCCCCCAAGGTGGAATCCTTAGCCCTTTTCTCTTTAATTGTCTCATGAAAAAACTCATGGACATCGCACTACCACATGGAGCCAAACTCTTCAATTATGCGGATGACTTTACCCTTGTCACAATAGGCGACAGAAGCTCTAACAAGACACAGCGCTGCTTCACCAAGATTCACCAAGCCTCCATCTCCCTCGGAGTTAAAATCAATGCCCGCAAAACCAAGGCCCTTCCCATCCACCAGTGGATACCAGACATTAATTTGGTCATAGGTAATGCGCCTGTGGACTGGGTTACCAAGCACCAATACCTGGGTGTAATCCTCAACGGCAAACTAACCTTTGGACTGGAAATTCAACACTTGCGCGACAATTGCAGCCAGCGACAAGCAGTCCTTCGTCAGATGTCGGGCCTCTACGATGGTGCATCATTTAATGTCCTCAAAAGCTTCTATGTACAAACCATATGCAGCCTCATAGACTATGCTTGTCCCACACTCTGGCTACTAAAAGACCAACAGTGGGACAAGATAGAAGTCATTCAAAATAACACCATGCGTACCATGCTAGGAGCCCCCATGTGGACCAAGAGAGAAAACATCCAGATGGAATTGGGACTCATCCACTCAAACTCAGAGCTCAGCAAAGGCTGACCCTCTTTGTGGCCAAAACCACCACTGCCCAACATAAATGCCTCGCTGGCACAAATCTCCATCTAGCCCTCAATCGCCACCCTGACCACCATCCTAGAACCTGGGCAGCCAAGGTCTGCTCTAGCCTGCAAGCACTGGCAGTCAGGGAGAATATCCTAGCCAAGATAAAGGACACTCCACTTCCTGAATACCGATGCCCACCCCCATGGAATGACCAACCACTCGACATAAAGATCGAGCTCTCTGACAACCCCAAAAGCTTGGTAAACCCTCTTATCCTTAAGAACATATACAAGGATAAAATTCAGAGCTGGAGAAGGCCGAACTCTCAAATCTTCTACACTGACGGTTCAGTAAATCAAGAAACTGGAGCCTCAGCCGCCGCCTTCACCACTGGAAACCACGTCCTATCCTGGAGACTGTCAAACTCCTGCTCATCGCTCTAGACTGAGCTTCTTGCCATAGCCAACGCCCTCGACTTCTTCATCCAGCAAGGAGCTGACCATGCCCTAATTCTCTTTGACTCTAAAGGTGCCTTGCAGGCCATCAAGAAGCCACTCCTCAGAGACAATGTACGTATCATCACCACCATCCTCAGCCACTACCACAGGACAACCAGCCTTGGAAAAGCCCTCACTCTTGCCTGGATTCCCAGCCACGTCGGCATCAAGGGAAATGAGGAAGCCGATCAATCCGCCAAACAAGCCACTCTTAGAGCAGAAATCCAAATATCTCTGCCTCCTGGGATTCAGCAGATAAAATAAAAAGCCACCAAGTCACTCCTTAACGTCATAATAACTAAACACAACCTGTGCACAGACATTGGCTCCCCCTCCACCTGGTGGTACAAAGCCACCACTGATCTTCAGCGAATCACCCTGCCTAAGAACTTTCGACGAAGCATGGCGGTCAATGTGTACCGTCTGAGACTCGGGTACAAGTGCACCTGGAGAATAGTGGATGATATCATCAGGGAATGCACCTTCTGCCAGGTATCCTTACCACATCCACTTCTCCACTACATCCTCGAATGTGATTCCTTTTCAGAAATTCGACGAAAAATTGGTGCCCCTGCAACATCCAGCGAAGATCCAAATGCCCTTCATGTTGCTAGCTCCATAATCAGACTAGCAACAAACAACTACATGAATAGTCTACTAAATATCATCAGTCAATACCCTCCACCAAGATAACCATGTAATAACTCTCTCTCACCACCAAAACAGGAATTCATTAAATTGTTTGATGTAAGCTAATAATCCTCAACTGAACACTTATGCTCTCCACTATCTTTACAGTTTTGCACAACCTCACCTGCGGGCCAAAATAGGAAAGCCCATTCGCCCTCAAGAGCGAATACCACCTCCAATCAACAAAATCTTACCCCACCTGCGGACCAAAAAGGGAAGGTCCGCTCACCCTCAAGGGAGAACATCAAGGAAAAAAATCTGTATAGGCGGCAAAGGGGGAGAGAAAACACTTACACATAAAGGTCCTTTGTTTGTACAGGAGAGGGAAAACCCGAGGGGGTGACATATTTGTGGTTTAAACTTTGTTGTATCTAATTTCCCTTTCTCTGCTTCGAATAGTCCAATGAATGAACTATACATTATACATACGAATATACGTGTATACTTAATGTAAATGAATAGGTATACATACTAAGTCTAAAAGTATACACACATGCACTTATGTTACAATAAACGAAACTGTCATGCAAAACAACACTTACATAATATAAGCAGAAATAAACTGTCTTGAAATATATTCACTACAATAATTATAATAATAATAATAATAATAATAATAATAATAATAATAATAATAATAATAATAATAATAATAATAATAATAATAATAATAATAATAATAATAATAATTGTCATTTTTTCGAATTCCCTTATGTGCTATATTTAGGTATTATTGTGCTTTATGCTACTTTCTTGTATGAGTGCTTATCCTCTAGACTACCTATGAGAATTGAAACCTAATCTTAAAAGAAAGAGATTGTCTGTTTGATTGCAAATTCTTAAATTTTCAAGAGGGCATATAACACACTCCCGTGAAAGACTCATTAAGTAATTCCAATGGCTATTCAAGAGAGATGTCGGGCATACCGGCTGTACCAAGTTCTCCTTCTGATTTAACCCGCTCTGTTTTTATTACAGCTAGGAATCACTGCAATGTTCAGATTCGATGGTCTAAAGTTTCCTCTTTAAGATAGAAAGTTAATGACCTTAACTCCTTTCCCAATGACAAATGATTCTGGTCCTTAGCCATAACTTCTCAAATACTCTTGTACCTCAAGATTTCCTCTCTCATTCATCCTTATGGTTCTGTAGCTTGCTTTCTCACTGAAAAAGCCACTCTCTTTGGGTCTAATTTTTCTATCAAAACTCCCGTAATCGCACATGCTCCCTATACTTACTCCTCTCTAATCCTATGCTTACCACACTCTTTCTTCATGCAAAGATCATAAGATTCTTCGCTCTCTAAACTAACAAGGCATCCAGACCTGATGGTATCCCTGCAAGGCTCCTGAAGGAGTTTGCAAATAAATTGGTTCCCGTGCTTTGGCGTCTATTTCACCTTATACTCTCAACTAGTATCTATCTTTTATTTTAGAAGCAAGCTCTAGTTCAGCCTGTTTCTAGGAAGGGTGAGCACTTAATTGATTCCACCTAGCGACCTATTGCCCTAACTTATGCTATAGCTAGAGTATTTGAAGCTTTGCTCAATTCTCTCTTCTTGAAAAATCTTTAATCTAACTTTCTTATTTCCAATCACAAGTATGGCTTCTGCAAGGGATGATCCACTTGTAACCTCCTGTCCTATCTCACTCATGTACGGTCATCTTCTTTAAAGACTTATAGGGAATCATTGTCGTCTCCCGTGATATCTCTAAGGCTTTTGACAGAGTTTGGCACAAAGTTCTGTTGGCCAAGCATTCTCCCTATGACTTTACCCCTTCTCTCTTTTCTCTGATTTCCAGTTTTCTTGCTGACCATTTTATATCTGAGGTTGTTGATGGCGCAACATCTTGTTCATTCCCGGTTACTATTAGTGTTCCACAGGATTCTGCTCTTTCACCTACTCTTTTAATTGTTATCATCAATTATCTTCCTCAATCCCCATCCTTCTCTCTCCTCCAAGCCTTTGCCGACAATTCTACCCTTCATTTTTCTTCTGTCTTCTCTACACAATATTCATCTGCTACACATAATCAGTTTTATGTCACTCTTTCTTTAACTCCGAGCTCCGATTTACAGAGGGTATCTGAGGGGGGCACCCAGAACTTAGTTGAATTTAATGCCTCCAAGACACAGTTTCTGGCTATCTCTTTATCTTTCCCTCCTACTGTCTTCGAAACTAATGAATTTACCCTCTTAATTCTATTACCATAGGTATCCAGATAGCCTCTAGCTTGTCGGGGAGTCACACAATCCAAATTTCAAAATCTGCATATAAAAAATAGGGGGCTCTGTTTCGTTTTCGTCATTAATTTTCCTCTCTACAGTTACTTAAAATCAATAAAAGTCTCATCTGTCCCTGCTTAGAATACTGCTTACACATCTGGGGTGCTTATTCTTATACTTTCCTTCTTGATAGGGTTGAATCTAAGGCAGTCAGACTCATTAATGATCATTCTCTTCCTACTAATCAGGAATCTCTTTCTCATTGCAGTAAGGTATCATCCCTTTCTCTTTTCTATCTCTACTACTTCCATCGCTGCTCTGATGAGTTGGTGAGTTGCATCTCTTCCCTACTGCTGAGGTCACGTAACACTCACCAAGCGGCCTTGCCACACAGGTACTGTGTGGAGATTTGTAGATTGTGGATTGGTCGGTGCAGCAACTGCTTCTTTTCTTTCACTTCCAGACTCTGGAACTCTTTTCCACCTGCAGTCTTGCTTAATTTATATAACCTATCTTTCTTCAAAAAGCATATATAGCGTCATCTCAGGGCTTAATCCTTCCACATCTCAAGGTCTTCATTACTTCAACTATTCTTTCAGCATGTCCTATTCTTATTGTGTATCATTCTCTTACGAGTATATCTGCCTTGTCCTTAGACATCTAACTTTTTTGGGTGCATGGGAATGTTGAGGGAAATTTCCTCGCCTGTCCCGGTGAACTCACAATAAAAAAAAAAGCAATGCCAGGGACAGGTGGATGCGTCATCTATAAAATAAAAACTTACATGGAGGGAAGAGAGCAAAGTGTCAGAGTAAGATGCGCAGTGTCAAACTGAAGAAAAAGTATTAGTGATGTTCCTGCCTTCTCTTTCTTGCAGAATTAGACTTACCTCTTCATATAATTTCAGCAAGTCTGCTTGTGTGAACCTACCTTCCCTGAAGCCATGTTGTCTCAGTGAAAAAAACAACAACATATAAACAAAGTTAACTCCAAGTGAACGGGAACGTGCTGTCTAAATGAGAGAAAAAATTAGTTCCAAGTAAAGACGAACACGTGTTTTAATGTCTCAGGTTATGCTAGTCAAAGAAATTCGTTTGTTGTTCTGAGCTGTGTTACTCCTTCCCTTTTTGAAGATAGGTACTGCGTTCCCTTTTTGCTAGCATCTTGAAATTACCTAGACTCAAGCTACTGTTCAAATATGATGCAACATACTAAATATAATGGCGCAGCACATTTCTTAAGTACACAAGGAGACATATATGAGCATCTAATTTCATCAATGCTTTGCATGTTTTTTTTTTTTTTTTTGAAGTTGAAAAACAATATTTTCTAATACTGGCCTCTCTTCTCTCACCGGTGCAATATGAGATGGATGGGGGATAGAGTATTCATTACTGCAAACAGACTGAAGCTGCTGGCAAAATTTTCCACAGATCTTTTCATCTAAGTTATATATCCGTTTTCTCCTTCCATTTTGGTCATTTATCTTTAATTTCTATCAGACAAAGCTCTGGAAATGCTTGGGACATTTTTGGCTTTTCTCCTATATTTCTTCCAGCTTATCACTCTCCGCTCCTTTGCACTCTTAATATTTATTACTGAACGATTTCTCTTTGGCATTAACAATTCCTATTCTGGAGGATGGCATGCAACAGCTATCTATTCTCTCCGAATCCTCACAAAAGATTTTGCATATCTCCTGTACAAATTTGTTATTAAATATAGCTTCAAGGTCGATAATTGTAAAATTATCGGTAATCCTCTTGCATTCTCCTCTCGGAAAGGTTTTTCCCATCTCCTTCTCGGTCTCTCTGCTCTCACAGGCAGTACATCCGCGGGGAAAAAACACACACACACGATGGTCACTTTGTCCAATCGATTTTTCATACTGAATTCTACCCAAATCAGAAACATTGTTTGTGAATGCCAGATCATGTAGCGATAATTTATTTCCTTCTTGGCTCGTGGTGCAAAAGTTTCCTTGGACGCATTCCGGGAATCTGGAGTCAAAGGAATTCTCTTCAATGCGTGAAAATCAATGTTATTCCAGTTCATTTCTCTCTCACTGACATTCTCCCATGAGAAACATCCTAAACTTTCCCTCGCGCTCAGTATTTACGACTGAATATATCACTTTCATCCTTTGTAAATTCCTTGGTGAATAATATACAGTCATTCTCATACCCTCCGAGCTTGTACTTATGCAAGCAATAATATATTCCTTTAAATCACTTCCTATAGCAATGATTACTTCCTCAGGTTGAACCTTTCTCTTGCTATCAAAATAATTCTCATAACTTCTGTAAAAAGAATTGTCGATATTCACTACATCTCCACATCTACATGTGGCATAAGGTTTAAATATATGCATATAATTAATACTGAATTTCCTTTCTAATATAAAAAAAAGTTTCAAACCAAAGTGCATTCTTTAGAGAATTTATAAACATGCTCAATATGAACATGCAAATTTTAAATAGAGATATTCAGTCCTTGTTTTGCAATTAAAAGTCCGTCCTTCGTGTCTTGTTATGACCTTGGCCTAGTCCGATCAGCAATGCATGAGAGAGAGAGAGAGAGAGGAGAGAGAGAGAGAGAGAGAGAGAGAGAGAGAGAGAGAGAGAGAGAGAGAGAGAGAGAGAGAGAGATTATTTTATTTTATTAATTTATTGAGAGAGAGAGAGAGAGAGAGAGAGAGAGAGAGAGAGAGAGAGAGAGAGAGAGAGAGAGAGAGAGAGAGAATCAATAAAATAGGATACTGTATCCATGCGAGAGAGAGAGAGAGAGAGAGAGAGAGAGAGAGAGAGAGAGAGAGAGAGAGAGAGAGAGAGAGTACCAATAAAATAGGATACTGTAAACATGCGAGAGAGAGAGAGAGAGAGAGAGAGAGAGAGAGAGAGAGAGAGAGAGAGAGAGAGAGAGAGAGAGAGAGTGTGTATCAATAAAATAAAATACTGTATCCATGCGCGCGCGCGCGCGCGAGAGAGAGAGAGAGAGAGAGAGAGAGAGAGAGAGAGAGAGAGAGAGAGTTAACGTCAATAAAATAAGATACTACATATCCAAGTAGAAATCTTAATATATACTTTTTCTAATATAACCAGATAATGAAAGTATTTATTTTCATTATATTTTGAGACAATTTTCGCTTAAATATAACCAGAATAAAAACAGTGATAGTTAATCATTCGTTGTATCCAATTGCTCGGTGACATTTCAACTCGATATATCTCATTAATTTTGTAAAGGCTTGCAGAGAATGTCATTCACATGCAATAAAAGACTAACACTTTCATCATCAAGTGGGAAGGACTAGCGCGTTCTTGCTACGTGAACTATCGCATTTCGTGTTATCTATCTAGTCTTTGATAAGAGTGGGGAACACTAAGCCATATGAAGGTATATATCGCAGTTACATTGCATAACAAGAAGTATTTTATAGTCTTCTTACTCGATAGACTAAAGAGGATTTTTTACTTCCGGGTTGGTGGTAGGTAGATCGATGAACAGCTATCAAGTTTCATTTCAGTGAGTCGATTTTCTTGAACACTAGTGAGTCGATTTTCTTTAACACTCATAGACTGGTAAAATTATTTTTTTTTTAATATTTTTCATCACCTTAGGGACAATGGAATAGAAATATTTTCTGTAAATTTTATATCTTAATGATAAACAGAGTAATGAACAAGTACTGCAACTGTCTCGGTACCAACTGAAATTATAATGATATACACCCTGTGTATATATATATATATATATATATATATATATATATATATATATATATATATATATATATATATATATATATATATATATATATATATATATATATATATATATATATATATATATATATATATATATTAAAAAGCTTCAAGCAATGGCTAGAATATGAGGGGAACAGAGGGTTAGAGTAAGACACTCAGTGGCTGAATGGAGAAGAGTTAACAGTTGAGTTCCACAGGGTTCAGTTTTAGGACCACTTTTATTCCTTGTATATGTAAATGACCCACGAGAATCTGTAAATTCAATCATGAATAACTTTGCAAATGATACAAATATTGTGAAGAAAGTAAGAAACGAGAACAATGGTAGAGAACTTCAGGAATATCTAAATAGTCTGCATGAGTGGTCAGAAAAGTGCCTAGTGAATTCAGTACTTCAAAATCTAAGGTAATGAGAATGGGTACAAGTGCAAGAAAGCCCAAGCTTGACTATTCGGTGGCAGGAGCACAACTTCAAGACACAGAGAATGAAAGAGATCTAGAAGTAAACAAACTGTTATTGGCAGATTTGTCCCCCAAAATGCATATAACTGGCAAAATAAGGGCAGCATATGCTTTCTTAGCAATGTAAGGGTAGCTTTCAGGCACCTGGACAAGGAAATGTTCAGAAATATTTATGTAACCTATGTGAGGCCAAAATTTGAATATGCAGCCCCCTTTTGGAATCCGCACTTGAAAAAGCACATAATTAAGCTTGAAAAAGTTCAAAGACATTCCACGAAACTGGTGTCAGAAATACGCAATCTCAGTTATGATTAGAGGCTTAGGGAATTAGACTATACCATCACTTGAAGCTAAAATATTGAAGGGGACATGGTGACAGTCTTTAAATTCCTTAATGGTTTTGAAAGTGGATTGGGATCGATATTTTGATATGGCTGGCACTAGAACTAGAGGTCATAGTTTGAGGCTTCGTAAGAAAACTTCTTTGCAGGATGTAAGGAAGTACTTTTTAGTGTAAGAGTAGTTAATAATTGGAATTGGCTACGCGAGGAGGTAGTTAATGCTAACTCAATCCATATTTTTAAGGACAAGAATAATAAGCATCACTAAGTACAAAATGGAACCGATCAGGAGACGGGAAGATACGAACTCTGGGTTCTTTCTCGTAAGCATAATTAGGTAATCATCACACACACACGCACATGGACAAGGAAATGTTCAGACATATTTATGTAACCTATGTGAGGCCAAAACTCGAATATGCAGCCCCCTTTTGGAATCCACACTTGAAAAAGCACATAGCTAAGCTTGAAAAAGTTCAAAGACATGCCACGAAACTGGTGCCGGAAATACGCAATCTCAGTTATGATGAGAGGCTGAGGGAATTAGACTTACCATCACTCGAAGCTGGAAGAATGAGGGGGGATATGGTGACAGTCTTTAAATTCCTTCATGGTTATGATAGAGTGGATAGGGATCGATATTTTGATATGGCTGTCTCTAGAACTTGAGGTCATAGTTTGAAGCTTCGTAAGAAAACTTCTTTGCAGGATGTAAGGAAATACTTTTTCAGTGTAAGAGTAGTTGATAATTGGAATTGGCTAAGCGAGGAGGTAGTTAATGCTATCTCAATCCATAGTTTTAAGGACAGGTATGATAAATATCACTAAGTATAAAATGGAACCGATCAGGAAACGGGAAGATACGAGCTTTGGGCTCTTTCCCGTAAACACAATTAGGTAAATTAAGTAATCTTTTACTCATACACACACACACACCTATCTTCAAAAGGGGATGGAGGGATACGGCTCTGAACTATAGACCAGTTTCCCTGACCAGCATAGTTTGCAAAGTTATGGAGAAACTACTAAGGAAACATATCTCTCTTCACGAGGAATCCTTCAACTTTTTGTCAGTGAGGCAACATGGCTTCAGAGAAGGTAGATCAAAAGTAACAACCTTATTGGAATTTTATGATGAGGTAAGCCGAATCTTACAGGAAAGAGAGGGCTGGGCAGATTGCATATACCTAGACTTCCAGAAAGCATTTGACACTGTTCCACATGGGAGACTTATTAGGAAGCTGCAAGCAATGGCTAGAATAGGTAGAAATGTTTTGGAATGGATAAAAGCTTACTTTGAAGGAAGGGAACAGAGGGTTAGAGTAAGACACTCAGTGTCTGAATGGAGGAGAGTTACTAGTGGGGTTCCACAGGGTTCAGTTTTAGGGCCACTTTTGTTCCTTGTATATGTAAATGACCTACCAGAGTCTGTAAATTCATTCATGAATAAGTTTGCAGATGATGCAAAGATTGTGAAGAAAGTAAAAAACGAGAACAATGGTAAAGAACTTCAGGAGGATCTAAATAATCTGCATGAGTGGTCAGAAAAGTGGCTAATGAAATTTAATACTTCAAAATGTAAGGTAATGAGAATGGGTTCAAGTGCAAGAAGGCCCAAGTTTGACTACTCGGTGGGAGGAGTACAACTTCAAGAAACAGAGAATGAGAGAGATCTAGGAGGAAACATACTGGCAGATTTGTCTCCAGAAATACATATAAATGGTATAGTAAGGGCAGCATATGCTTTCTTATAAAATGTAAAGGTACCTTTCAGGCACATGGACAAGGATATGTTCAGAAATATTTATGTAACCTATGTGAGGCCAAAACTCGAATATGCAGCCCCCTTTTGGAATTCGCACTTGAAAAAGCACAAAGCTAAGCTTGCAAAAGTTCAAAGACATGCCACGAAACTGGTGCCAGAAATGTGCAATCTCAGTTATGATGAGAGGCAGAAGGAATTAGACTTACCATCACTCGAAGCTAGAAGATTGAGGGGGGGGGGGTGACAGTCTTTAAATTCTTTCATGGTTATGATAGAGTGGATAGGGATCGATATTTTGATATGGCTGGCACTAGAACTAGAGGTCATAGTTTGAAGCTTTGTAAGAAAACTTCTTTGCAGGATGTAAGGAAGTGCTTTTTAGTGCAAGAGTAGTTGATAATTGGAACTCGCTAAGCGAGGAGGTAGTTAATGCTGACTCAATTCATAGTTTAAAGGACAAGAATAATAAGTATCACTAAGTACGAAATGGAACCGATCAGGAAACGGGAAGATATGAGGTTTGGGCTCCTTCCCGTAAGCACAAGTAGGAAATTACAATCACACGCACATATTTTTTCTTTTCTTTTAGCTTTCTCTTTTATTTTTTTTTATTTTATATATATTGAGTTAAATGTAAAGTCTGATCCTGTGATAACATACCTTGGTTAGCAAGTGAGTTTATCAGTTTAGAAGAATATATAGCTGAAACAGGTGGGTGTCTCCTCAGATACAAATTCGAATTTTTCTTCAAGTAGACTTTTGTTTTTGCTTTGCAATTTTTTCCATCAAATTACCAAAGTCAAATTTTAAGTTAGGATGTATGTTACCGGAAAAGAGATAAATTTAGTAACTAAATAGGACTTACAGTATATGAATATAAAAAAATTATATGTGAAGCTTAAATAAAAGTTTTTCTCTCTTTTTTTCTCTTTTTCTTCTTCTTCTTTCTATATTCTGTGAAAGGGAAAACATGAAAATGAAGCCATCTCTGTCCCAAACCCCCCCACCCATGGGGTCGGGGAGGGAAGATAGAGGATCTCCATGGGATGTAGCATCAGGAGGGAGAGGAGTAGCTATCTGGAGATTAAAATAGAAAATCAAGGATTTAGAGACAATGGTTATAAGCCTTGATGATAAAATTCGGAATATGGATAGAGAAATGAAAGAGGTAACACGCTGGCCTCGCATTCCTGAGGTCGAAAGATCGATCCCCGTTCAAGACCGAGAGTTTAAGCTATTTACTTGGAAGGTCACTGCCGTGGCTGGACACCACAGTGGGGGTTGGGGCTTGCACCGACTGACGCCTGCCAAAGCAGAGGCGATGCCTCTGATAGGATGGCTAAAACCGCAAACTTTAACTTTTTTTTTAAATAAGATATGTGGAGGAAGCAAATAAAGCACAAGGGCAGGAGAAAAAGAACTACAAAAACAAATAAAGAAGCTGGAAGGAGAAAAGAGTGAACTAGAAACCAGAATTTCTAAACAAGAAGATAACAATAAACAGCTGAATGACAACCTAAATAATTAGATGTTAGTTCATTGCTCTCTTCTGAGAGAGACGAGAGTGCAGCTTGGGATGTCCAGATTAAGGAAAACATTGAACAGATTAGAAAAGAGTTCAGCAGCTGAAAATGGACATGATGCCATGAAAACTTCCTTTGCTGATGCACGAATGAAGAGTGTGGCATTAAAAGAGGCTGT
The DNA here is from genome assembly GCA_037179515.1 of Halocaridina rubra. Taxonomy (NCBI): domain Eukaryota; kingdom Metazoa; phylum Arthropoda; class Malacostraca; order Decapoda; family Atyidae; genus Halocaridina; species Halocaridina rubra. The sequence goes on from JAXCGZ010013208.1 coordinate 308,381, forward strand.
GAAGGTGGTGGCACTGGAAAACATACAAAGAGTTGACTATAAAGGAACACTAATAAAAAAATGAAAGACGTTGTGATGGAAAGGGCAAATCCACTGATCAAACAGGCACTTGATAAAGAGAAGACAGTGGTAATCTCAGGCATAAGCAAATCCCAGGAGCCAACATGGCAAGGGAGACTTGAAGAAAATAAAGCTAGGGTTGTAGACCTGATAAGAAAGCTTGGAGTAGTTTGTGGTCCTGGGGATATTGAAAACATTCACCGACTAGATAAATATTCAAGGGAGGGAAAGCATAGAATAACAAAAGAAACCTTTGAGAGGGGAAACATGTAGAGAAATATTGATGAGAAAAAAAGCCTAAAACACCTTCAAGGATACAAAGAAGTGTTCATTAGACGATACAGAAAAACAGGAACATATGGGATAGATAAAAAACCTGATGCAAGAGGCAAGAAGGTTAAATGAGGACAGAAATGAAGAAGAGAAAAAAAAAATAATTTCAGAGCTCTTCCAGACAATGGGGATATAAAGAAGTTAATGACAGAAGATCAGGGGATGGGGCCTCATTAAAATTGTTATACATTAACAGATAGATTGGATAAATCTTTACCCACACAGTGGTGAGGACTCATTCGGAGAAAGATTCCTAGATTGCATACAAGAGAATTTCCTACTCCAACATGTACTGGAACTAACGAGGGCCAGGGGTGGGGACGAGCCATCACTACTTGATCTAGTATTCACAGATTACGTGTTGGATATCGAAAAACTTGAGTATGAACCACCAGTTGGAAAGAGTGACCACTGTGTGTTGCTGATGGAGTATATCATTGAAGATGTTTTGCCTGAGAGTAGAGGCACTGAGAATATGAGGAGGACCAATCTGAAAGGAGATTATTTATGAATGAACTTTTTGCAGTTATTGACTGGAGGACCATTTTTTACAACAAATCTTTACAAGAAACGTACGACATCTTTTGTGAGAAATATGGGAAAATAGTAGATTGCTGTATACCTATCACCAAAGTATGTGTAATTCATGCCAGAGAGAAATGGTTTGATAATGAGTGTAAAAGAGCTAAGGAATGGAGAAACAAATGCTGGAAAAGGTATAGGAGAAAAAAACATAAATGCCTGGCAAGCCTACAAAAGAGCAAGAAATAATTACCTAAGTAAAATAAGAGGCAGAAAGAGCCTATGAAAGGGACATCACCAGGAAGGCTAAAGAAAATCTCAAGATTTTCCAAAGCTTTATTAGAAAAAACCTGAAGGTAAAAGAACAGGTTCTAAGGCTTAAGAGAGCGGATGGAAGCATCACTGAGATGGATGAAGAGATCTGCAAAGAATTGAACAAGGAGTTTCAGTCAGTATTTATGGCAGAAAATACCCCACCCCCTCAGATTGCAGAGATAGAAGCTCATGGGACGGCATTAGAGAACATCAACCTTTCAGCCACTGAGGTATGCAAAGCGCTGATGGAGTTAGATGTTCATAAAGCTACAGGTCCTGATGATATATCCTCTCATGTACGTAAAAAATGCACAAACTCAATATCAGTGACAATACGTATCATATTTAAAAACTCACTGGAGTCAGGGGAGATTCCATGATGCTGGAAACAAGCAAGCGTGATACCTATCATCAAAAAGGGAAGGAGGGATATTGCTCTAAACTATAGACCAGCTTCCCTGACCAGCATAGTTTGTAAAGTTATGGAGAAACTAGTAAGGAAACATATCTCTCTTCACTTGGAATCCTTCAACTTTTGTAAGTAAAATAACATGGATTCAGAGAAGGTAGATCAAGAGTTACAAACTTATCAGAATTTTATGATGAGGTAAGCCGAATCTTACAGGAAAGCGAGGGCTGGGCAGATTGCATATTCCTAAACTTCCAGAAAGCATTTGACACTGTTCCACATGGGAGACTTAATAGGAATGCAAACAATGGCTAGAATAGGTGGAAATGTCTTGGAATTGATAAAAACTTACTTAGAAGGAAGGGAACAGAGGATTAGAGTTAAACACTCATTGTTTGAATGGAGAAGAGTTAGTAGTGGAGTTCCACAAGGTTCAGTTTTAGGGCCACTTTTGCTCCTTGTATATGTAAATGACCTACCAGAGTCTGTAAATTCATTCATGAATATGTTTGCAGATGATGTAAAGATTGTGAAGAAAGTAAGAAACGAAAACAATGGTAGAGAACTTCAGGAAGATCTAAATAGTCTGCATGAGTGGTCAGAAAAGTGGCTAGTAAAATTCAATACTTCAAAATGTAAGGTAATGAGAATGGGTACAAGTGCAAGAAAGTCTAAGCTTGACTACTCGGTGGCTGGATTACAACTTCAAGAGACAGAGAATGAGAGAGATCTAGGAGTAAACATATTGGCAGATTTGTCTCCAGAAATACATATAAATGGCATAGTAAGGGCAGCATATGCCTTCTTATCAAATGTAAGGGTAGCTTTCAGGCACGTGGACAAGGAAATGTTCAGAAATATTTATGTAACCTATGTGAGGCCAAAACTCGAATATGCAGCCCCTTTTTGGAATCCGCACTTGAAAAAGCACAATGCTAAGCTTGCAAAAGTTCAAAGACATGCCACGAAACTGGTGCCAGAAATACGCAATCTCAGTTATGATGAGAGGCAGAGGGAATTAGACTTACCATCACTCGAAGCTGGAAGATTGAGGGGGGATATGGTGACAGTCTTTAAATTCCTTCATGGTTATGATAGAGTGGATAGGGATCGATATTTTGATATGGCTGGCTCTAGAACTAGAGGTCATAGTTTGAAGCTTCGTAAGAAAACTTCTTTGCAGGGTGTAAGGAAATATTTTTTCAGTGTAAGAGTAGTTGATAATTGGAATTGGCTAAGCGAGGAGGTAGTAAATGCTATCTCAATCCATAGTTTTAAGGACAGGTATGATAAGTATCACTAAGTACAAAATGAAACCGATCAGGAGACGGGAAGATACAACCTTTGGGCTCTTTCCCATAAACACAATTAGGTAATTACAATTAGGTATATATATATATATATATATATATATATATATATATATATATATATATATATATATATATATATATATATATATATATATATATATATATATATATATATATATATATATATATATATATATATATATAATTTTATTTCACGAGAAGCACGTGAATATTGTAAATGTGAATCGTTGTAGTCACCATGACTCAAGCGGTAGCGTCCGCGACTCTGTGGCGTCAGGTCGAGGGTTCACGCCCCGTCATGGTCTGAGGTTAGCAAGGGCAAGCACTCAGGGTAACGATTACATCTGCCAAATCAAGTCTTTCGCAAAAAGGCAATCGTCCTAGCCCTTGGTTGAAAAGGGAGTCCATGACGTAAAATCGGAACAATGTAAATGTGAATGGTTAATGCTAATTAATGAAAATGAAAGAAATTTTTGAGTATCTAATTTATAGCAAAACAGGATATATATATATATATATATATATATATATATATATATATATATATATATATATATATATATATATATATATATATATATATATATATATATATATATATATATATATATATATTATATAAACTGTATATATATATATATATATATATATATATATATATATATATATATATATATATATATATATATATATATATATATATATATATATATATATATATATATATATATATATATATATATATATATATATACTGTATATATATATATATATATATATATATATATATATATATATATATATATATATATATATATATATATATATATATATATATATATATATATATATATATATATATATATATATATATATATATATATATATATATATATATATATATATATATATATATATATATATATATATATATATATATATATATATATATATATATATATATATATATATATATATATATATATATATATATATATATATATATATATATATATATATATATATATATATATATATATATATATATATATATATATATATATATATATATATATATATATATATATATATATATATATATATATATATATATATATATATATATATATATATATATATATATATATATATATATATATATATATATATATATATATATATATATATATATATATATATATATATATATATATATATATATATATATATATATATATATATATATATATATATATATATATATATATATATATATATATATATATATATATATATATATATATATATACACACACACACGTGCTGAAACAGGTGAAAAAGAAAAACTAGCAACTCAGCAAAGTAAAAGCAGTTTTGGCAATCGCAATACAGGTGGAAGGTTTTGTAATTACCTAATTGTGCTTACGGGAAAGAGCTCTATGCTCGTAACTCCCTGTCTCCTGGTCAGTTCCAATTTTTGTACTTTTGATAGTTATCATATTTGGCCCTAAAACTATGGATTGAGTTAGCACTAACTACATCCTCGCTTAGCGAATTCCAATCATCATTTAAGATTCTCTAAAAAAGTATTTCCTTACATTCTACAAAGAAGTTTCTTATGAAGTTTCAAACCTTGACTTCTAGTTCTAGTGCCTACCATATGAAAATATCGATCCCTATTCACTCTGTCATAATCATGAAGGAATTTTAAAACCGTCGCCATATCCCCCTCATTTGTCTAACTTCGAGTGATGGTAAATCTAATTCCCTCAGCCTCTCCTCATAATTGAAATTGCGTATTTCTGGTACCAGTTTTATGGCATGTCTATGAACTATTTCCAATTTAAGTATGTGTTTTTTTTCAGCTTTCATGACAAAAGGGGGCTGCATATTCAAGTTTTAGCCTCACATAGGTTACATAAATATTTCTGAACATTTCCTTTCCCATGTGTGTGAAAGTTACCTTACATTTCCTAAGAAAGCACATGCTTCCCTTACTATGCCATCTACATGCATTTTCAGAGATAAATTTTCCTGTTTGTTTACTCCTAAATCTCTCTAATTCTCCGTCTATTGAAGTTCTGCTCCTGCTGTTGAGTATTCAAGCTTGGGGCTCCTCACAATGGTACCCATTCTCATTATCTTACATTTTTAAGTACTGAATTTCGTTAGCCAATTTTCTGACTACTCATGCAGACTGTTTAGGACTTCCTGAAGTTCTCTACCATTGTTCTCCTCTCTTATTTTCTTCACAATCTTGGCATCATCTGCAAACATATTCATAAATGAATTTACAGACTCTGGTAGGTCATTTACGTATACAAGGAACAAAAGTGGCCCTGAAACGGAACCCTGTTGGACCCCACTACTAATCCTTCTCAATTCAGACACTGAGTGTCTTATCTAGCCCTCTGTTCCCTTCCTTCTAAGCATATTTTAATCCATTCCAATACATTTGCATCTATTCTCGCCATAAGTAGCAGTTTCTTAATGTCTCCACTTTGGGACCTTATCAAATTTCTTTTAAAAATCTAGGTATATGCAATCCACCCAGCCTTCTCTTTCCTGTAAGATCCGGCTTACTTCGTCATCATAAAATTCTGATAAGTTTGTTACTATTGATCTGCATTCTCTGAAGCCATGTAGTCTCACTGATATATATATATATATATATATATATATATATATATATATATATATATATATATATATATATATATATATATATATATATATATATATATATATATATATATATATATATATATATATATATATATATATATATATATATATATATATATATATATATATATATATATATATATATATATAATGCTACTTCACGAAACACACGTGAATTTTGTAAATGTGAATGTAAAGGCATATCCCACCCAACTATACTACTACTACTATGGCTACGTAAGGAAATAGACAAATTTTGAGATCCTTGGTACTTTTAAGTGTATTACTTATCTTCAGATGATAATTAATGCATATATCTATCTATCTATCTATCTCTGTGTGTGTGAGAGATAATATGAATTGGGCGCAAGAAAAATAAAAGATAGGAGACGTACCTATAAGAGACATATTTTTGCACATGTAAGCACATTAGAATGCTTATATTTTGCAGGTCTAGCGACACTGGGGCTTAGATGTAAACAAACATGGCAGCGAGAAGTACAGACGTATCTCTGGAGACGAATAATTTCGATACCACGATAAGGTTTGTTTTATGTAAATAATAGTGTGGTTTGTGAATTTACTCATTATGACACTGTGAATATCAGTAATAAGGTGTGGCGCTTATCCAAATGAGGCATCATATTTCCCTACTTATGCGTCGCAAATAACCCAATACAGCATATTTAATAATCTCGCACTAATTTATACTATAAAATCTGTTGTCAGAATATCACATATTGAGAGAATGTTCGAAGCGCTTTCCTAGCCACACCCCTGAGCAACTACTGTTAGTCATTGTCAAAGAAATGGAAGTACCACAATTTGAATACTTATTTTACTCGGGTATTTTTTTTTTAGGGGGGGGGGGGACTGGAACAGTTGCTTCAGTAGACAGTGTTTTTGTCCTCCCAAAAGTCATTAATATAGATGACATTGTTAGAGACATGGAGAAAGTAGTGTAGAGTACCCGCAGAGTAAAAAATTAATTTGCTGGTAGTGAGGGAGGGTTTCATTAAGAAAATAGTAACCGACTTGTGAGCAAAAATCATGGACAGCATTTAAAAGAGACAACGATATGCTGTGTGAATTAGCTCTGAAGATAATGGATGAAGCCTCTACAATAATGCAGGAATATTGATACTCATTCATTGTTTCCAAAAACCGGTCGACTATGGTACAGAACAAATGAACATGTAGAAAACCATGTTTCTTGTGATTTTTTATTTTTTTTATTTTTATTACTAAATAAGTATTCATTAATGTACAGAGATTCTACACAATACTTTGACTGCCTGTAGTGTAGCTGTATAAAAATTTGTAAGAGAAAATGCAGCTTTAGACATACTAGATATCGAGGTGTGATAATAAAAAGCTTATGAATCATAGGTTTTGAATTGAAGCATAAGCATTCAAAATTCGGATAAGATTCATTTTATGCCCCCCTTCCAGAACTTCTCTGAGAAAACAGTGTTAATACCACTTCCCGAAATATTCTGTGCTGCTCTTTACATACCCATATTAACCCAATCAAGATATGTTTGGCTTCAAAATTGAGTAGGTTAGGTTTGTTGTATTGGGTTAAGTTAGTTAGATTAGGGTAGATAAGTTAGGTTATTTAATACCCACAGCCACCCGCCATAATCGGCCCTTGTACAAGAAATAGTGATATCCAACAAAAACACACCGAAGCTTATCACAAAATATAGTTTAGTTCATAAATTGAAGGGGTGCATAAAATGAATCTTAACCCAAAATTATCCTAATTTTCATCTGATATTTATAACCGTAAATAACCTGATATATAACTACAAATCTTCAGCCATCTTTCAGTGTGTCAGAAGATAGTATTCATTTTGATAAACCTCATATTACTCTTTTCAAGTCATTAAATATATTTGTAGTTTATACAGTCATGTCTCACTGCCACAGAGAGAGAATATATAATTGTTGTAATGGCAAATATTGAAAAATAACTGTGTATCATTTGCCTCTTATATTTAAATGTTTTTCGCCACAGTACCATGCCACCGAGACCAGAAGTGACGTATAATTGGGTTAATATAACAGCTGACTTCTTCCATGCCACTAAAGGTAATGATTTTGGAATCCCATTTTATTAACAAGTTGGAAAGTAATTTTACAGGAATCCCAAGAAATGCAGCTGCAATTCTTGTAAATGAAATTTGTATTGAAAAGAAGTGAAAGTACAGTATTCACGTGATAGATATGTAGTACATTACACATAGTACAGTATGTTAAAAAGTAATTTTGTAACTACTTTAAACAAGTTCACCTTTTGTTGTTTCATATCACATTTTAGAGTTTGCAGTTTCTTAAAATGGTTAAATGTTTTTCTAAACATTTTCTCTAGCCTTATATGAATAAAATCAAGGCATTCAGAGGTATATGTTAATACTACATGTGATTACTGAATAATATTTTAAAATGCTTGTTAAATTTTTTTTTATGAGTGTGACACCGGGACAGGCAAGAAAATTGCCCTCATCAACAAAGGCCCAGGCACGAAGAAAACTTTAAGACAAAGGAAAAGTAAAAGGTTAAGGACAAGGCAGAGATGAGGTAATGATACACAATAGGAAAAGGATAGGCTGAAAGAATAGTTGAAGTAATGAAGACCTAGAGATATATGAGGATTAGGCCCTGAGATGACGATAGGTCTGTTTTTTGAAGGAAGATGGATTATAAGAATTAGGAAAGACAGAAGGAGGAAGAGAGTTCCAGAGTCTGAGGTAGATGGGAAGAAGCAGTTATTGCACCGACCAATCCGTGAGCTACAAATCTCCACAAAGTACTTGTGAGACGAGGCCGCTTGACGAGTGTTATGCAGCCTCGGCATTGGGGGAGGGATGCAACTCGCTACCTCATCAGAGCAGCGATAAAAAAGAGAAAGGGATGATACCTTACGATGAAGAGAAAGAGTATCTAGATTAGAAGTAAGAAAAGGGTCATTAATGAGTGTGCCTTAGATTCAACCCTATCAAGGAGATAAGTATATGCAGAAGCACCCCAAAGATATTCGAGCAGTATTCTAATCAGGGATGGATAAGACCTTTATAGATTTAGAATAGCTGTAAAGAGGAAAAATAACGATGAAAATGAAACAGAACCCCCAATTTCTTGGATGCAGATTTAGAAATTTGCATTATGTGATACCTCCAAGACAAGTTAGAGGCTATCTGGATTCCTAATATGTTAATAGAATTAAGAGGGTAAATTTGGAGTCTCACTCCTATTAGCAGCTCCACAACATGAGTTATATTTATATGTTTATGTTTTCATTCTAAATATACAGTATTCACAGTGTGTGTGCTAACACTCCACTTAGTGCTTATACAGACGTTTCCCGACTTGAAAACATCTGATATACGAACATTCAGAGATACAAACATGTTACAAATGCAGTGCCCATGCAGTTTACTATTATTATGCAGCAAGTTATGGATGGTTCCAACTTTTCAAGAAACTTGCAAACTTGCATCATTTGTCTTTAGGATAAGAAAACAACTATATTATGTTCTGAAGCCATTTTAGTATGTTACATACTTGATGTAGGATGTTTGGTAGACAAATACTATACACCCAGTACAAATACTGTATAAACTTACGAACCATTCAGGACACAAACAGCTGTTTGGAACGTAACCCGTTTGTAAGTTTAGGAGCACCTGTACTAAGTTTTCAGTACATTATGCAGTACATGAATATGATTACAGATGCTCCCCTACTTATGAACATTCGCAGATGGGAACAAACACCTATCCGTTACATAACTATGTATTAATGTATGTATTACTATTCTGTACTATTACATTATTATTGCTTTCTTAAAATTCATCAATACCATATACTTATATGTACAGGGGGCCTTGTAGAATGTCGTTCCAAGTTACGTAATTTTTCCATGATGTCGGAGGTCAATAAATAATAAATTATTAATGAATTAATTTTTCAACCTACCTGGTTGGTGCGGTAAATTCAAACCGCTTGCGCTGAACAGATTGTGATCATGTTGGACTAATACACAGCTGGCAGCACCGCTGTATTCGTATTTATCAAGTTAATATCTTTATTTATTTGTTTATGTTTTTGCATATATTGAAGGATTATATTGAATTAAAAAAAAAACAAACCTAGCTGTAATACGATTTTATGCAAAATAGTTTCTTGAGAATCGTGTAAGAGTACGACATCATGCGGCATTAGAAGAGGAAGGAGAACCACCACTCAGTTTAATATCACTCGCTATATTGTGCCTTGTGTTCATATGCTCTCTCATTTGTTTCGCTAGTGTTCGCTCGTTACTGAAATTACTATGTCTCCCAAGCGTAGTGGTGATAAATCTGATGGCAGTACTACAAAGAAAAGAAAAGCCATCACTAAGGAAATTAAAACTGGAATAGTAAACTCCGCTGAAAAGGGAGAAAGTACTACGAACATACGCCGCAATCTCGGATTAGATCGTACGACCGTGACTATGATCACCAAGAACAAAGATCTCATCCGTGACTACATGAAAGATTTGACTCCTATGATGTCCACTATTATCACTGGGCAACTTAGTCGCCTTATGATCGAGATGGGGAGATTGTTAGCGCTTTGGCTTGATGCCCAGAATCCACGGTATATCCCATTAAGCCTCATGGTAATACAGGATAAAGGCTAAAATATTGTTTTAAGCCTTGAAAAGCGAAATGGGGGAAGGGAGTGTAGGTAAAGAGTTTGTGGCCAGGAGGTTGGTTTAATCGTTTTAAGGCTCTTGCTAATTTGCGTATCCTAAGGGTGCAAGGTAAAGCTGCTAGTGGTGATGAGGAAGCAGCAAGAAGGTTTCCTAGTGCTTTGCCTGAGATAATAAGGGAGGGGGGGTTACCATGCCGAACAGGTATTTAACGTAGATGCATCTGACTTATTCTGGAAGCGTATGCCTTGTCGTACATGCATCACTAAGGAGGAGAAGACAGCACCAAGCCATAAAGTCAGCAAAGAGAGACTGGCTTTGCTTTTGGGGACTAATGCTGCTGAAGCCCTTGTTGGTTTATTTGACAGAAAACCCAAGGGCACTCAAGGGCGTTTGGAAGGGTCAACTGCCAGTCATCTGGAAGTCGACTCAAAGACTTCTGGTAGTTGTACAATATTCTCCATGCTGTGAAGAATATTGCTGATGCTTGGGAGGAAGTGAAACAAACGAACTTGAATGGTGTATGGGAGAAAGGATGCCCTTATTTTGTGAAATATTTCCGAGGCATTGAGGATACAGTTGAGGCTGTAACCAATAATGTAGTTTCCCTGATTAAGGAGCGCAAGTTGGAGGTGGTGGCTATTGATGTAAAAGAGCTTCTGGAATCTCAAGGCGAGGAGTTATCTGCCAGGGACCTCATTCAACTGGAGAAACAGATGGTTGAAGAGGTTGAAGAACTGCCAATCCCAGAACCCATGAGATTCACAAGAAACATTTGCCCTTGTAGAGGACGTGTTGGCAAAGCTCAGGTACAATAAGGTTGAGAGAGGGATCAATGATACCCTGTGGTGTTACAAGGAGATATATGTGGAGAAGAAGAGGGATTCCTTCCAGACTCGCCGCGACCAATTCTTCATGAAGGTAGAGCCCCAAGCAACAGATCCTGTACCCTCTACATCTGGTGCCCTTACCTGTATAGACTCACCTGCCCCAGTACAGTGATCCTTCACTGTATCACGTTTCTTGGCTCGCGAATTCACTGTACCGCAATTTTTTTTGACAAATTTTTTTTTGGGGGTACAGTATATGCAAAAATATTAAAATATTAAAAAAATAAAAATTTTCAGTATTTTCATTTTTTTATTGAAAAAAACATATTTCATTATCTAATTGATAAAAAAATTTATTTCCCAGCCTACAAATGATAAAACAGTAAAAAATAGTAAAAAACATAAATTTAGATATACAGTATAACTCACAGTATTGCATCATGTGAAATAGTGTCCGATAGCGTACAATGTATTAGGGTCGCAGCTATGTGAGCTAGCATATATATTTATATTTTCAGTAGTTTCATGATTTTATTGATAAAAAAACGAATTTCTTAGCCTAAGAATAATAAAACGGTAAAAAATAGTAAAAAACATAAATACTAACAGTATTGCACCATGTAAAATACGATACCGGTATCAGCGTTTCGGAAAACGAAAAGGGTTGAACCTAGGTAAGATAGTACTTATTGAAATTTTCATTATTGATAAAACAAGTATTTCCTAGCCTAAGAGTAATAAAACAGTAAGAAATAGTAAAAAACATAAATTTAGATATATAACTCACAGTATTACATAGTAAAAAACATAAATTTAGATATATAACTCACAGTATTGCATCATGTGAAATAGTGTCCGATAGCTTACAATGTATTGGGGTCGCACCTACGTGAGCTAGCATATATATTAAAATTTCCAGTAGTTTCATGATTTTATTGATAAAAAAAACTTATTTCTTAGCCTAAGAATAAATAAAACAGTAAAAAATAGTCAAAAACATAAATACTAACAGTATTGCAATATGTAAAATACGATACCGCTATCAGCGTTTCGGACAAAGGCTTGCACCATCTTCCATATTGTAGTTGTACAATATTCTCCATGCTGTGAAGAATATTGCTGATGCTTGGGAGGAAGTGAAGCAAACGAACTTGAATGGTGTATGGGAGAAAGGATGCCCTTATTTTGTGAAATATTTCCGAGGCATTGAGGATACAGTTGAGGCTGTAACCAATAATGTAGTTTCCCTGATTAAGGAGCGCAAGTTAGAGGTGGTGGCTATTGATGTAAAAGAGCTTCTGGAATCTCAAGGCGAGGAGTTATCTGCCAGGGACCTCATTCAACTGGAGAAACAGATGGTTGAAGAGGTTGAAGAACTGCCAACCCCAGAACCCAAGAGATTCACAAGAAACATTTGCCCTTGTAGAGGACGTTTTGGCAAAGCTCAGGTACAAAAAGGTTGAGAGAGGGATCAATGATGCCCTGTGGTGTTACAAGGAGATATATGTGGAGATCCTTCCATACTTGCCGCGACCAATTCTTCATGAAGGTAGAGCCCCAAGCAACAGATCCTGTACCCTCTACATCTGGTGCCCTTACCTGTATAGACTCACCTGCCCCAGTACAGTGATCCTTCACTGTATCACGTTTCTTGGCTCGCGAATTCACTGTACCGCAATTTTTTTTGACAATTTTTTTTTGGATTTATTTCCCAGCCTACGAATGATAAAACAGTAAAAAATAGTAAAAAACATTAATTTAGATATACAGTATAACTCACAGTATTGCATCATGTGAAATAGTGTCCGATAGCGTACAATGTATTAGGGTCGCAGCTATGTGAGCTAGCATATATATTTATATTTCCAGTAGTTTCATGATTTTATTGATAAAAAAATGAATTTCTTAGCCTAAGAATAATAAAACGGTAAAAAATAGTAAAAAGCATAAATACTAACAGTATTGCACCATGTAAAATACGATACCGGTATCAGCATTTCGGAAAACGAAAAGGGTTGAACCTATGTAAGATAGTACATATTGAAATTTTCATTATTTTATTGATAAAACAAGTATATCCTAGCCTAAGAGTAATAAAACAGTAAAAAATAGTAAAAAACATAAATTTAGATATATAACTCACAGTATTACATTGTAAAAAACATAAATTTAGATATATAACTCACAGTATTGCATCATGTGAAATAGTGTCCGATAGCTTACAATGTATTGGGGTCGCACCTACGTGAGCTAGCATATATATTAAAATTTCCAGTAGTTTCATGATTTTATTGATAAAAAAACGTATTTCTTAGCCTAAGAATAATAAAACAGTAAAAAATAGTCAAAAACATAAATACTAACAGTATTGCAACATGTAAAATACGATACCGCTATCAACGTTTCGGACAAAGGCTTGCACCATCTTCCATTGTCTCGCCTCACTCGTTCAGTCTAACTCACGTGTGCGCCGTTCACGTTGTGCTTATTAATACATTTTGCTTGTGATTTTTTTACTCGCATATTTTAACCTTTGCAATGCCTCCCAAGCATCCTTCATCTTCTAAGGCTTCTTGTAGTGAGCCTAAGCGGCAAAGGAAAATGTTAACCATAACAGTATTGCACCATGTAAAATACGATACCGGTGTCAGCATTTCGGAAAACGAAAAGGGTTGAACCTACGTAAGATAGTACATATTGAAATTTTCATTATTTTATTGATAAAACAAGTATATCCTAGCCTAAGAGTAATAAAACAGTAAAAAATAGTAAAAAACATAAATTTAGATATATAACTCACAGTATTACATTGTAAAAAACATAAATTTAGATATATAACTCACAGTATTGCATCATGTGAAATAGTGTCCGATAGCTTACAATGTATTGGGGTCGCACCTACGTGAGCTAGCATATATATTAAAATTGCCAGTAGTTTCATGATTTTATTGATAAAAAAACGTATTTCTTAGCCTAAGAATAATAAAACAGTAAAAAATAGTCAAAAACATAAATACTAACAGTATTGCAACATGTAAAATACGATACCGCTATCAACGTTTCGGACAAAGGCTTGCACCATCTTCCATTGTCTCGCCTCACTCGTTCAGTCTAACTCACGTGTGCGCCGTTCACGTTGTGCTTATTAATACATTTTGCTTGTGATTTTTTTACTCGCATATTTTAACCTTTGCAATGCCTCCCAAGCATCCTTCATCTTCTAAGGCTTCTTGTAGTGAGCCTAAGCGGCAAAGGAAAATGTTAACCATAACAGATAAGGTGAAACTCTTAGATATGTTGAAAGAAGGAAAAAGGTTTACGGATGTTGGCCGCTATTTTGGCCTCAATGAATAACAGCCGTAAAGCTGTTATTGGCTGCGGAATAATTTCCTCTGGCGTCTACAAACTCATTACCACCTCATTCACGGTAAGTTTACCTATCACGTACACATAAATTTACGTTGCATGCTGTTATTTATAAAGTAAAGGGTGGTTTTTTAACAGTGCAGGGAGGGTTTATACAGTAAACGTAAAAATAATTGTAAAATACCTATGTACATGAGTATGTCATATAAATTTACGCTTGCATGCTGTTATTTATGAAGTAAAGGGTGGTTTGTTAACAGTACAGGGAGGGTTTATACATTTTATACGGTGTAAACGTAAAAATAAATTAAAATATCTATGTACATATTGGCTGATTCTACTCTGCGATTTTCCTGTCTCGCGCCTGGTCCCGGAATCGAACCTTCGCAATAATTGAAGGAACACTGTACTGTGTAGGACTTTTTTTTTTACCTTAACTTACGAACAATTCTACTTATGAATGGACCTCTGAAACTTAACTCATTCGTAAGTAGTTGTGTATTATTATTATTATTATTATTATTATTATTATTATTATTATATTATTATTATTATTATTATTATTATTTTGATTATTATTATCTTTATTAGTATTATTATAATTTTTACATTGTTATTAATTTTAATATTAGCATTGTTGTTATTGTTTTCAGTCTTTGCTATTATTATTAGTGTTATTATATTTCTTTTTTCTATTATTATACATATACATATGGCTTCATTCCCCCTTGTAAGGGGGTGGCTTAGCCAAGAAACGCACATTCACCACGATCCACGCATACCTCAACCACTTCTCTTAGCTCCTTGAGGATAAAGGGTTGCCATGTTTCCCTCCCTCCCACCTTGCTTGGGTCACCCACAAGGTAGGCGGGCAGGAATATTCTAATTTGAGGCCCGACAGCAACTCCCATCACACCCATCCCTTCGCAGTTCACTGAGCTGGCAGATGCGAGAAATTCCTTTGGACCACGTCATCTATATACAGGTGGATAGATTGCATCATTGACAACCTGAGGTCTAAAGGTTTGATGGGTGATGAGGTATGGGACAGATACAAATGGAGAAAACTGGCCAGAAACATCGACCCCACATAAAAGTGGGAAAAGATGTAGACGAAGAAGAAGATCTATATACAGTCTTCCTTCACTCATTCTTGTCTATTGCACGCACTCTTCCCCGCTGCACTGACATTCCATGTGCATTAAATGCACTTTTCATACCTTCCTTTCATCTCATTCTAAGTTTCCCTCTTGACCTAACTCCAATCACTTTTGCACTCCACTCTTTCTTCACTGTTCATTCATCACATCCTTTCCATGTGTCCAAACCAACTCAATACACACTGATCTAACCTATCTGAGAGCTTCCTTTCAACACCCATTCTCTGCCTAACATCCTCATTTCGTTATCTATTGTAGATAAACCATACTTCTCAAACACCTCGTCTCCATTACATTCAACTAGTTCCTTTCATCCTCTCTTGCATTCCAAGTCTGCTCCATACAATGCTGTCGGCATTATCACACCTTCATATATCCTTCTCGTTGCATTCACTCCCAAATATCTATTTCTCATTACACTTTTCAAATCACTTACACATTTACAGTATACAGTATATATACAGTGAACCCTCGCTATATCGCGGTTCACCTTTCACGAATTCAGTGCATCACGGTTTCTTTTGGTGAGTTTTTTTTTTCTGGGTATATGCGAGAATATTAAAATATTAAAATTTTCAGTATTTTCATGATTTTATTGAGAAAATTGTTTGTTTCATTATTTTATTGATAAAAAAAGTATTTCCCAGCCTAAGAATAAGAAAACAGTAAAAACTAGTAAATAAACATTAATTTAAACATGTAACTCTGCACCATAGAAAGTACGATACCGGTATTGGCGTTTCTGAAAATGCAAAGGGTCGCACCTACTTGAGCTAGCACATATGAAAATTTCCAGTATTTTCATGATTCTATTGTTAAAAATAAGTATTTCCTAGCCTAAGAATAATAAAACAGTAAAAAATAGTAAAAAACTTAAATTTAAGCATGTAACTCACAGTATTGCACC